>NSJW01000661.1:0-385000 GCA_019955255.1 Castanospermum australe
GCTATGGATTAGTCCGAGAAAGCATGTGTTTAACGAGATAACGGGTAGTTAAGATGCAACTTACCATCACTGATGGCAAGAACCTTAGTGCAATCCATCACAGTTGGTATCCTGTGGGCTACCGTAATTACTGTACAATTGGCAAACTCGGTCCTAATAGTTTTCTGCAGAATCAAATCAGTTGCATTATCAATTGACGCAGTTGCTTCATCCAGCACCAATATCCCACTTCTCCTCAAAAGAGCACGCCCCAAACAGAATAATTGTCTTTGTCCCATGCTCCAATTTGCCCCATCTTCAACAACTGGACAGTTTGTTACCAGTCATTAGTAATTACACAAGAATTGAGCCATACAAAGTTGTAATGGTAAAGCTTGAAACTGTACCTAAGGAGTCTAAGCCCTCTCCTTTCTCTTGGACAGCCTCTTGCAACTGACATTTCCCAAGAACCTTCACATGGAAGCTACAATTAGTCCACATTCTCTATCCAAAGCAGAGATAAACAACCAGAAAAAGACTTCCTCAGGTTATTCACTAAACACATGCTGAAAAATAACCTAGCAGGTATTACCTCCCATATCTCTTGATCAGAGTATTGAGATAACGGGTCCAAATTGTATCTGACCGTCCCATTAAAAAGAGTGGGATCCTGAGGTATAATGCCAAAACGCGACCTCAAATCATGTAGTCCAATGGAAGAAATGTCTATGCCATCAACTATGATTTTTCCACCTGCTGGCTCCACTAGACGAAATAAAGCACCTATAAGAGTGGACTTCCCACTGCCTGTCCGGCCAACAATCCCAATCTTGTGCCCTCCTTCAAATGTGCATGTGATCCCACGGAGTACAAGTGGTGCATTAGGCCTGTATCTTATCTGTTACAGCATTAACAAGTAAATTATGGACTTCACTTCAGTTCCCATTTTTCTGAACAATATGCAACAAAGTTTAAAATAACTAAGAATTACCTGCAAATCATTTATTTCTACTTTTCCTGCCACCGGCCAATTCACAGGAGGACGATTTTCCTCTATTACTTCTGGGGCCTCACTGGGTATATGCATGTATTGATTTAGCCTCTCCACTGATATTATATAATTTGCTAGGGTGCATTGATTTTGAATTGAAAATACTAGAGAAGCGTTTAATGAAAGGCCATAAGAGAGAGCCATGCCAATAAATCCTGAAATAACATGTTGCAATTAAAATACTTGCAATAGAGAGATAATGTCATAGTTTAAGGAAAAAAAAATGATTTGCAAGCTATCAGAAGACAAAAACAATGACTTTTCAAAGGCAGCAATAACTGAAGTCTCACCAGAGGTGAATGTCCCAGGTGGAAGTACAACCATGCTAAATGATGCGGATGCGAGAACAACTGCACTGATTGTTTCTAACCGTAGAATCAACCACTCATTTGCAGCAAAACTATGGAAGAAAGGACTAGCATTGACATCAATTAGATCAAGATTCTTCACAAAAAAACGATCTTCCTCCTCAAAAGCCCTTATTGTCACACCACCAGCAACTGATTCAGCTAGATGATTAGCTACAAAGGATTTTGTTGTGCCATTTATCCGCATCAACTCTTTTGCAGAGGCAAAGTAATATCTCTATAAAAAATATTCTTAGTATGTTTACTTTCCAACAAAGAAATTTTACATTCTGTAAAAAACAGATTACAAAGTTACCAAAAGAGAAAAGAACTTTCATGTTAAAAAATGAGTTATTGCTCCCTGCCCCAACCCTCTCCATTGAAAGATGATTATGAGACCCTGCTACTAACATGCAATACAATTGATCATCATAAAACCACAAACTCAAAATAATATGGCATCAAATATAATAAAATGTAAACTTTCATTTATTAAACATAATGAAAATATGTATCATACTTACTTTCTACTGCTGCTATTATTTTAGGGAGATAGCATTATGAAAAGCTTACAGATGTTCAAATACTGATATTTGGTATTCTACATTTATTTGTTCAGTGATTTGACTTTCAAAAACCACACTGAGAATTTTCTTTATGATTACTTTCTGGTGAACAAAACCTTCTGTGTATCTATTTCTGACCATCCGTTTCCTGTACAAGTGTTTCTTTAATTTGTAAGTGGAATCCCGACTACAGCAGACACTTTGCAGTTATTATTACAAACTTCAAACTTTTACTGATAGAATTAGTTTCAAAAACATGAATGATCCAAAAATACAGTTATAAAGTTTACTCTACATCTTGTATTCATCTGCTGTCAAACATGAGCATCAGTGAAATATAATGACTTTCTCAATGTTAAATAAAAAAGCAGACACCAAATCATTACTGTAATATAAGTCAAAGAAGAACCTGTTCATTACCTGTATGCGAATTGCAATATAAATCATTGGTATAGAGACAAACAAGACTTGCCAAGTAACAACTGCTAAAACTGTAAGATTAGCATAACAATTTGTAGTGGCTCCCACAGCAAAAATAAGGCCCAATGGTACATCAAGATCAACAATGCTCAGATCTGAGGAGACCTAAACATGGAAATAACAGTCAAAATACTATTACTTTCATTGCATTTCATTGCAAGGAGAAATTGTTTAATGTTCTTACCCTACTAAGTATCCTTCCCAAAGGTGTGGAGTCATAAAAATGACATGGGTGCACGAGCACTGTTGAATCGGGCTACACGGGCTGTATATAGCCGGGATATGTAGTAGTGTTCATTTTGTTTTGTTCCCCATTTTCTGAATATACAACAATTTTTTATAAAAAAAAAAACTAATTTGCATCGCTAAAAATAAGGGGGAAGAGGAACACAAGGGTTCCGCGCCCCGTACCCTAAGCAAGAACGGGCGTATTCTGCTCTCCGTGCACGTTAGCCTACGCGGCGCACAACTCATATCAACCCCGCCCCTTGGCGTTTGTTTCAAACTCTTGTCACGTGATCCTCACGTGAGTGCCGGCCCGTTCTTGCCGAGGTCCATCGACGTCTTCGCAGACGCCGGGATCGAAGCGAAGCGGGTGGAGAAATCGACGTAGCCGTAATCGTCATCGGCCTTGTGGCCCATGCCGTCGTCGAAGTTGAGCGCGTAACTGAGAGAATCATACTGGAACGAACCCTGCTTGGTGTAGGGAATGGCGCGGGCCCTGTTGAAGCGCCGGATGAAGGTTTTCCATTTGGGGCCGGCCACGATCTCCGACCATTCCCGAATCTTCTTCCATCCCTGGGCCCACCACTGCTCCTTGTTCTCCGGGACCCGCATCCTCTCCCACCACCCGGATCCGTACGACGACGACGGAGATGAGTCGGATCCGAAGCTGGGAATCCAGAAGCAGCAGCCTCTCTTTGCGAACATGATCTCTTGCATGTCGTCGCCGGCGTCAGGGTTCGTCGGCAACGTTGGCAACTTGGCCATATGTCGCAAACCGGCGGGGGTGGATTCTTGGCCGGAGAAACTGGGAAGAGAGGGAGAAAGGAGAAAGAGATTGGCGCAAAACCTGAACTCAGTTTTTTCTCTTTCTCTTTCTCTCTCTCTGTCTCTCTCCTTCTCCTCTTGGCACTCTTGTGTGCGGGTGTTACCAGTTTGTGATGGAATAAATAGCAGAACGTTCTTCAACCGAGAAAAAAAAAAAAAAAAAAAAAAAAAAAAAAAAAAAAAAGAACGCCGGTTTTCAGTGTAACGGAAACGCCGCTGTAACGGACCGGTAGTTACGTTACCGACAAATGCCGGTTGCCACTTGCCAGATGTCTGTCTACAAAGCACACTTTTATTATGACAGCTAATTTTAAATATGAAAATATAATGTGAACTGAAATATTATGCGTATAATCTGAATTATTTAATAAAGATAATAAATTTATGTATCAAAATAAATTTCATACTAATAACGAATCGAAATAAAATCTTCTAAATTATGTTAGATTTCTATTAGATATTCTAAAGATTATTGTTGGATATTTTACGTATGAGTAAAGGCACATACTCTTGTTATAATTTTTATGGAATCCAACAATTAAAAATAATATTTAGAATGAAATTACTTAAAATAAAAATGGAATGATCATTCATTTGGTATGTGAATTTGATATGAGATAAAATTGTAAGTATGACTAATGAAAATATACAAAGAAACAAAATAATTACTAATTTAGAAACAATCATTCTCATAAAGAAACAAAATGAAGACTTGATAATTGTTTTCCTTTTTCAATTTTAGTTGCTATTTGACATTATTTTTTCTACCAAGTTATCGTTTGCTTGTTATAATTGAGTAGGTTTCCTCACTACACTAATTGGAGAAGAGACTTGGGGTCCATGACTTGAGTTATGAGTATCTCTTCAACCTCAATCTCACCCATATAATATGTGTATTCAATATGGTACATAAACTATTTTTAATGAAAAATTATTGTGATTAATTTGTTTTTTTTTCTAGAAATTTGTGATTAATTAAACTAATCATGATTAATATAATTATCATGGATGATGCTATGAAGTATATTAATTGGGTTTTGGATGAGAGTTTAGAGAGTTGGTGCGTAATTGATGAGATGCGCCAGGTAGCAGCTCGTGCATTTAGTAAGATTCATGCGTAGGTTAGTGTGTGATAGATGATCCAAGTGCGGGTGGTGGTTTAATTGCATTGCATGTTCTTATTTTTGTTTAACCCATTCAATCATTGATTAATCATTAGGGCTTAGTTGATGGCATATTTCAGTAGGCACAGCTGTGATTACCAGAAAAACAGCCAACGAGTTTGCATACTAAATGCAGAAGTGTGTGTGATCTATTATGGATTTGTGACGTTCCACTTCATTATTGAAACACTGAATTTGAGAGAGTTAGCTTAGTTGGTCTCCAAGGAATGTATCCTCAATTCAATTTTAAAAAACTGTTAATTCAATTACTAATAGTTAAACTTATAGTTGTTTGTTTTGAACGAAGTTTGATTCAGATTGTAAGCTAGTTAAACTGGATCAAGAAAGCCCCATCTTAGGCTTCATTGCTTTATATTGATTCTTCATTCCACTCTGGCGTTGCGTTAATGCTGTCTGTGATTTGTCAGTCATGCACAAATTAAATCCTTATAGTTGAAGGAACAAATAGACACAAGAGAGCCACAACAAATCCATGATAGAGAAAGCTCTGCATAATCACATTTTTTTAAAACCTCATTCATCTAATCAGATTGTAAATTGAGAGAGAATTATAGTAAGATTTCACACCAGCATTACTACTCACGTAATTTACAGCATTTACTCAGAAGAAACTTTCAGGGGCTAATGTGTCCCTGTCTTGTGCCACCTTGATGCTATGAAATCAGTAATCTTCAATAGCCTTGTGAGTAACCAACATGATTTAATCGAGGGCGGATATTATGGTGATTGTATTTAGGATCCCCATAATCCACAGCTTTTAGTACCATGGCTTCGCGTCTTCCATCATGTTCCTGAACTGCCCCAAACACTATCTCATTTGTCTCGCAGCCCTGCTCATAGTAACCCTGTGGGCTGGAGCTGGATGAATAACGCGTGTGAAGCTGGTGCTGCTGTTGGTGTTGGACCTGCTGGTGCTGTTGCTGGTGTTGCAGCTTGCGTTGCTGCTGCATTTGCTGCTGCTGTTGATCATAGTCACCATCCCAGCTGCTCAAGTAAGCCCGAGTTTGCTTGAAGTGCTGTGGCTTTTCCATGTCCTTGGTCATAAAAGGATAGGTTTTTCTAGGTGTGGGCGTTCTAGTTTCTATGGAAGGAGGTTCATCTTCACCTGGAATGACAAAACTCTCTTGCACGGGCCACATGCTAGGATGTCTGTTTGCGTAGTGGTACTGCTGCTGGATTTGATATTGGAGTGGTTTCCTTTTGGATCCTGAGAACAAGCCCCACAAAATTTCAGCCATAGATGAGCCAGAGTCCACGAAAAGCCTTCCAAGAGAACCAAAGAAACCCCCATCTGGTTTCTCAAATTCATCTTCAGTTGGGATCAAGGGAGGCCTGAATGACTTGGGAGGTCTTTGCTGTGCTTCAAGTGGTGTGCCTTTCCTTAAAGGAGCTCTTGGATCCTGTTTCATTTTCAGGAAATTTCCCAGTTTATACTATAATTTGTTTAATAGACATATGTTTCATTCTGTGACCAAGAATACAGAAAAGAATAAATGTGACCAAGAATTCAGAAAAGAATAAATCATATACTTAGTGTCACAACCAAAGCTAGTTTTGAAATTTGTATATTTTCCAACTCGTCACGGTGATAACTTTGGAAACAGGATATCATGTAATAGAAGAAAATCATTAGCACGTATAACTTACATCAGAAGAAAACATTGCCCTCACCCTCCGCTGCAATAATGCTAGCATGTAGCCAAAGAATCCAGCAGCAACAAGCACCGCTACTCCTATAATATTAATTGCATGCCTTTTAGATCAAAATGCCACAAAACATAAATAAAAAAAAAATACAGGTGAATTGATTACTGGGGGATGGCCTAGTGATACCTAAGTGAAAACTACTGTCATCCTGGTAAGTAGAGCAGTCATCATCATGGAGTTGGATCTCTCGAATTGCCTGGTTTCCTCGATCCACCACCAAAAGAGAGCAGCTACTACCAACATAAACTACATCAAAATCTTTTGAAAACTTAGCATCCTCACTTGGACCATCAACATGGCCTCCTATCTGGCCCCATTTTCCACCTGCAATGGTGGTAACCCCTGTACAAAAGGCATGTTATAGAGTTAAATTCTGTTTGGCAATCAAATTTCTTGTACATCCAGTGAGTGCAGAAAGGTGGAATCGATTGGGAGACGGAAAAAAGGAGGTTAACGATATTCTGATCGTGCAAAGGAGAAGAAAACACGGATCCTCTTGTATTTGTAGATTTCAGCATATTGGCTCATTCATTGCATTCTTAAACAGATTTGAGAGCTCCAGGCATTCCAAGTGTACCTTCATCACTGATCTTTCTGATGGCCATATTCATTGTGTCTGCAATGTAAATATTCCCTCTGTCATCCACTGTAAGCCCTTTAGGGTGGTTCATTCTAGCTTCTCTTGGCCTCCCATCTATGTGTCCAGTATCCCCTTCGGGTGACCCAGCAAGCAGTTTGGGTCTGCTATCTGCGGTTTGTCATTCATTTCAGCATAAACCAAAAAATGAAATTAAAACAAGGAAAGGATTCTGGAGGGCAATCAAGAAAGAGAAAATCTCAAACCAATTAGGATTTTATTCATTAATTTGCAATCATATACCTATGAAGAAATTACAAAATTTATCTTGGAATTCAATGAATTAGACTCTAATGTTTATATGCTATAGTTTGACTCTATTTTGAAAGAAGCTCAAGTTACTTGTTAAAAATCACCGAGGCCATAGTTTTGCAGCATTTTCTGTAGGCCTTCTCTTTTTCATTGTCACATGCACTCCAAAGAGTCAGTAATCAGTAGGACGCCTGCATGTTCTCATTTGCATAAGAAATTTTCTGGGAAAGTCTAACAGGCAGGTTTAATCATGTCAACAAGCTGGAAGCCAAGGGTGCAATGTGTTTTTCATTGAACGACCAGATGGTGTAGTTGTCTTCAAGAAGCTAAAAGTTACATAATTAAATTATAATGGATGTGACATTTACATTATGTAGCAAGAAGAACCAACAAGAAAGGTAAAGGAGCGTAGTGGGGTAAACAAGAAGTCAAATTGGTGTTGAATGTTTTGGCTTCTATTTCTTTTTATTCTCTAGTGTCTTCTTTACTTTAAGATTTTTTAACAGTAAAAGATTGCTAAATGTCCATGCAGATTTTATTCTGCAGGTAAAACAGCAGAAAGGTTTGTTGTACTTTGAAAAGTGGAGTCTTGCACTTAACAAAAGCTTGTTAAGCATCTTTACAGCAGCTTAACAGAATCAAAAGATGTCCCAGGCATGAAGCTAAGTCCTTGTAAAAGGCAAAACTCAAACAGCAGACATTCTTAAAGGACACGCTCGAATCTAGTAGTTCCGCATAATGAAGCAAAGGAAAGCCATAATATTGAAACACAAACATCTTCTATAGACTGAAATCAATATGCCAATCAAGAAAAACCGAAAAACAATGGGAATTTAAACGAAGGGCATAATCAAGCTTAGACAATTTCAGCAATGGAAGCTTACATCGAGAATTTAGGCTTGAGATCTTGTAGATGTTACTGTTCTCAGAGTCCAGAACCAGAAATTCCCCATTTGGAGAAACTTCAACTGAGTGTGGCTCAATTCCAAGCTTACTTCCATCGAATATTGTCTCCACAGTGTAGCCACTCTCGAATTTCATCATCGAGCGACTCGACAGCACTGAGAAATAATACCCACGTCAAAGACAGACCCAGCAACAAGGGAAACAGGAAAATGAGAACTCAATGGAAGATCTCTACCTGGTTTGGTTGTGGATTTTAGTGACCATAGCCATTTCAGAAGAGCAGAAACCACATTGGAGACAATGCCAGTCACAATTTCTGCATATATCACAAGAATTTCATAGACTTTCAAAGTATTCAAAAGAAAGAAATTCTAATGGGGAGGAAATTTGCTCATGAAGAAAACAGTTTTGAGCTTGTTGCACTCACTTGCAGGTGGTGTGGCTGAAGTTGATGAGAAGAGACCAAGTAGAACTACAAACGCAAAAAGCAGCACAAAACAAATCCTACCCATTGTTTCTTTTCCTCAGTAAGAGCACCCAGCTGCAAAATGCTCATACATGGATGCCTAAGCTCTGCATTTAAAGAAAGAGAACCCACTTGAGTGAGAGAACCCACGGGCAACCTGCTGTTCTTGTTCACGTGAAATCAGCACCACCCTTTTCAAAAAAGTAGGAGATAGACAAACAGAGAAGACTTAGTGACGATACAGGTTTTGCAGTGAGCCAGAGGAGACAGAATTTAGAAACTGATAGTGAGATGGAATCATACATAAATCTGTGTCTTGTTTGTCTTGTCCTTCCAAGTCCATCCGACAAGGTGGTTCCACAAAGCTCGCGTTTTCAGCTGATTTTGATGCTCTCCTCTTTCTTAAAAATATGATATGGTGAGTCGGCTACTGGTCAGCGATTTAGGTAATTTGTGAAAAGTCAAATTCAAATCTCAGTGTTAGTATAACCAAAAAAATATGATAATATTTTGCTAGTATAATATATAAAAAAAACACAAATTATTTCAATGTAATATTAGTAGATTGCTGCACAGGTAATGTTGTGCGGAATTAGTGAATGCCTACGTAAGTAATGATGAGCCTGTGTATAACAAAATTTAGATGATTTTACCTAATTTTTTACATAAAATTAGATGTAATTAATTTACTTATATGTACACACATGAAATTTTGTGTAACAAAAGTTTGACATTACTGAAAAGAGTAATAATGATTTTATACTTTTAAATTCATATCATACAATTTTTTTTATTTACTTTTTGTACATTTAAATTCATATTATATTCGTACCAAAAAATTCATACTGTACAAATTTTGATTTATTCACGTGCAGACGCAGATAGCAATAAAAACTAACATGATTTCCTTTTAGTGGGCCACCCCTGGTATTAATTTACGCCGGCGGTATTCTAAAGGTCCAAAGTTGAATTCTGATATGTTATTACTTTCATTTAATTATGTAATATATATTATTAAAATAATTTAACGTAGCAGGTAATTATTATTACTACAGTAAAATTCGTTTAATAATAAGATAATATATAATTAAATAATATTAAAATAATTTTATATTAATAATTAATATATATATATATATATATGACCAAGGTTTTCTTACAAGACTAGTCCCTCACAATTAAATTTTTTAAGAAATACAGCTTGCCTACCATTTTATCAAATATTTGTTAGTTATTATATTATGAGTTTATATAAATGCCCTTCTTTTATTTTGTGTGTCTGTGATATTTGTGCATAATTTTTGTATATTATTTTTATACCAATTAATTATATGTATATTGATTGATTAAAGAAATTAATAATCAAATCAATTATTAATCCTTTTAGTTAATTGATATATATATATATATATATATATATATATATATATAAATTTGTACATGATTAATTAGTATACAAATAATGTAAGAAATTTATATATATATAATTTTTGTGAATGCTCTCTCAACATGTTCATACCATTCATTTGACATGCAAGATTTGTAATTTGTCTACTAATTCAATATATAAAGCACCACAAATCCTTTCGTCCCAAGCTAATTGCTGCTAAGCCATATTATTCTTAGATGATATATATGTACAATTTATAAACCAACAAACAAACAAATGAATTAAATAAAAGAATGAAAACCTAGTTATTGAGATACTGTATTGAAAATTGTGTGGCCAGATGGATCATGAAAGAGAGTTCCATCAAATTGTTTACCGGCACCGAAGCAAGAGATGGCATGGCTTCTTTTTATCTTCACGTTCCCCTTTCCTTTTTTTTTTTTTTTGGTCATTTGTCACCTCTGCTACCTCATGAGCTTTTCTGGTTAGACTTCCTACGCAATATTAAGAGTTGATGCCTCTGTTCATGTGCTGTCACTGTTTCCTGCGGGAATTTTCTTTTACAAGTTCTTCGAATCTGATTTTCACTCCTTTTTTCTTTGGCGGTCAAAAATACAAACTTGCCTTCTCTTTTAGTCAAGTAAGCAACCGTTTAGGTTACGCTCCTTGTAACAAATCATGGAGGTGAGGCCTTTCCGTGTATCATCTTTTTGAATGATTT
This sequence comes from Castanospermum australe, assembly GCA_019955255.1. Taxonomy (NCBI): domain Eukaryota; kingdom Viridiplantae; phylum Streptophyta; class Magnoliopsida; order Fabales; family Fabaceae; genus Castanospermum; species Castanospermum australe. The sequence goes on from NSJW01000661.1 coordinate 10,737, forward strand.
TGGTTTTGTAATGCATGCACCGACTTCATGGCTGCTTATTCTTTTTTTTTTTTTCCTTATGATGTATTATTTTGCTCAAGACTATCTCACTCTTTTGAAAAAAAAAAGATTTTTTTTCTTAAAAAAAAAAGCTGTCCAAACATGCTATATGAAAAGTGAAACCTATGATTCTTAGGTTATAATTCAGCTGAGTCCTTTGAAGTAAATATTTTTCAATAACCAAACCTAAAAGCAAGTTATGAGTGTCAGAATCGTAATGGATGCATCTGGTGATACGACAAGCATCAGAATTAAAATAGGAACAAAGCGTAGGAGACAGGAAATACAAAGCAAAAGTTGTAAAAGAATTAATAGGTGAAGTATCAGCTAACAAAGGAAAAGATAAAGAGGGGAAAAAAAATAGGAAACCGAAGAAGAACATTGAAATTCCATCTTTCCTTAAGATTCCCAGATGCTTTTGCCAAATTTATTTGGGAATCTAAGAACTCCTTTTCTTTTCTTTTTGAAAGAAAAAATATGTTAATGAGACTACTAAGTATCTTTACATCTGTTACAAGCGTTACGTTAGATTCTTTTCAGTACAAGTTTTTTGCTTAGAAAACAAATCAAAGATGAAATATTGCTTGCTCAAGCTATGCTTGGTCATTTATAAAAATTATTTTCACCACTCAAACATAGCTCAAGTATTAAGAATGAATGGATTTAAGTATCATACGTTCAATTCTTATAAATCTATAAAAAAATATCTTTATAACTGGGGTCACTAAATCACAAAGAATTCTATCATATAACAAATTTAATGGCAATTATAATCCAGTTGAGCCACAATGCATTCTTTTCCCCTAATTTAAGAAAAGCAAACATGTCAAGAAAGATAAGTTTTCAAATTTTAACCATTCATTTTCATTTTGGAGTCTATAATTGGTAAGTATTGATGGGCTTCAATCAAAACGGACGATTGAATTTAAAACAAGTTGGATACTAGCTTTTCTTTTCCATGTTTTCAAATGTGTCATCTTTACAAATGTCGTTCGCAATATAAATAATCATTATGTCGTTCGCAATATAAATAATCATTAACAAAGACAACAATTGGTTAAATAGAAGAGATTAATGTATGCAGGGAAAAGTGTAACTCACCAATTAGTTGGACAGTAAATAAACACCCTGTCAGTGTTAGAGGTCATCAATCAAATCCAAACGGGATCTTTTTATTTAGTTAGGACAGCATAACATATAACCAGGTCTAACTCAGCACATCTGTTGCAAAGTTTTCCAGGGCCTGCTACTGCCACAGGTATACTAACCTTTTTTTTTTAGTGTACATTTAGTATGGGATAAAAATAGAGAGTAAATTTTCATAACAAGTGTTTTACCTTTGTACTAAACATACATTTAAATTTAGTTTTCTATTTTTCATTTAAAAGAATGTCACCGCAATATCCCTTGGCAACTTGAACTTGATCTTCATTTCAGATTCAGGCTAGGAAAAGAAGAGCTTAGATAATGTGAGAAGTACTCCCCTCCAGACAGCTTATTTATATACCAAGAAAATACAAAAGAAAAAACAGGTAAAAAGGAAAGGTCGGCAGCACTTTACTTGCCAGGAAGCTTGGAGGGTCACTGTACAAAATGCCACCATTTATCATGTATAAGGTTGAACAAACCAGAGAAGATCATTAGTTACAAAACTAAACTACGTAAATACTAGCCAAAACTCAGACATGATAGATCATGCCCACCTCTAGGGTAGATGCATGAGGGATACTTAAAGAGTAAGTTGGTCCTCTAGAGTTTCTCCTTAAGAAATCATACCCAAAATTGATCACAACTTTCTTTATCCAGCTTGATCCTCTTTTAGCTCTCACATATGAGTGGCCCATTATAAATGCCATTCCTGCCTCCCTTGCTTCCATTAGCTCCCGCAACTCCGCCCTTGCATCCAAATCAATCTGTGGACTGTCTGGCACAAGAAACCTCACTCGCTTCTTCACTTTTTCAGGAGACTTAACCTCCCTCAATTCTGAAGTACCTTCGATTTCAGAAAGATCTTGATCATCTTCACACATCCTTACACCTTCTAAGTTTGATGCTGAAGTCCCAACAACTGTCATCTTTGTATCATCTTCAAAGTTCTCAAATCCTAAGCCATATTCAGAAGGATCCGATCGGATAAATTCTGCTATACTGCAAACAAGATCTCTCTCAAACTCAACGTCATCCTTGTGAATATCACGATAGCCGTACCGTGCTATGCACCTATAAAGCCTATATTCCTTTGGGCCAACTCTACCCACTAAGAACCTTTCTTCAGGTCTGACATGTGGCACAGGGACAGATTTGATGCAGAGGAAGACTACAACTTGATGGAAAGCTGGCAGATTGGTAACAAAGTGAGAGAAAATCGCTGGGATCCCAGATACAAGCTCAGTATGTATGAGGCCAATCCCTTTAACCCGGACAATTCCTAGATCAGGGCCCAAACCGAGAAGCCAGTTGATGGGGACCTTATTTTGAACATCAAACTCATACTTCTTAAGTGTGCCATAGTGCCACACATACATGACAATGAGAAAGATAAGCGAGAGGGCAATGGGGACCCAAGCCCCCTCAAGGAACTTGATGAGGGATGCAGAGAAGTAGAGTGCTTCAATGGAGCCAAAGAATAATATAAAGCAGATGGCTAGCAAAACACTTCTATGCCAGCATAAGACTATAACTAGAGACATTAGGCAAGAGGTCACCAGCATGACAGTTATGACAGCCAAGCCTATTTATGGAAAGAAAATAAAAATTCATTAAAAAATTTCAATTTTACAGTTAGAAGTAAGCACATAAAAACCATAATTAGGATTTGTGTAATTACATTCATAAGTATGCTTAAGATACTTGGTCACCCAAAAAGCAGGATAACACCATATCACATAAGTGAAATCACTGCCATAAAATGGAAATGGATCAAACTACTCCCATGGGGTCTCTGACATGATATCACGTTTTTAATAGATGACAGGGATCAAATCAAACCACATCCTACTGGTTCCTTCTGTCAAATAGTAAAGCCAAATTTTAACCACCTAATTTCCACCCAACTCCCCTACTAAAATAGGAAAAGGGAAAGGAAACCAGGGGAAAGAGAAACAAAGATAATGCATGAATGATTCTATGATTTAGTGCTTCTAAATTTGCATGTGAATCATGAAACTATTTCATGTAGATAGAATACCTGATGCATTTCCCATGCGTTTAGTATCTCTAAATCCCACCGTAATGGCCAGGCAAAGTAGCATCAAACTCCAGTTGATCTCTGGAATGTAAATCTGGCCATGTATCTTAGACGATGTATGAATTATTTTGACTTTGGGGAAGCATCCCAAAGCAGAACATTGTTTGATTATTGAGAAAGTCCCTGTGATGACAGCTTGACTTCCAACCACAGCCTGAAGTATGGCTATTGCAAGAACAGGCCATCTAAGTTTTACTAAAAGGAAAGGAAAACAAAAGTAAGCCAAACAGCAAACACTAATCGTTCTTTGAATATTTGCCTGTAGAGCAGAACAGAGAACCTACCAGGTACAGAAACATAGAACCCAATTCGATAGTCACTTTCAATGGAATGATGCTTGGAAAGATATGCAGCTTGTCCCATATAAGCGAGGATTAAAGAAGGGTATACCAAAAAGGTGAAAGCAATCTGCAGGTAAGTAATTTTTTGTTAAAGGAGTTGATTCCCTTGGCTTCTTATCAAGTAACCAATCCCCAAAGCTTGATATCCATGAATGATGCATCTATATGAATTAATACTCATCAATGATATAAATACATGCAATTGAATTAGTTGTGCATAATGCGGAGGAATTCCTTCTCTATAAATCAAGGATTTTGAAAACTAGTAGAAAGCTTACCACAAGGTTTAAACATATAAAATACTGGACAGTGTTACCAAGATAATAAGAAGGATGTGTAGCAAATTTGAGATAGAAATCCGCCATTCTATGTAACTTTTCAAGATGGTTTACTTTATCTTTTCATGCAGTTTTGTTTGATGAAATTGCATAAGCATGTCAGGTACTACATTTAGATGAAATAAAGAACTATTTTAACTGCCAGCCACCTCTTTACAAGCTGGGCCAAACCCAAGGGAAATTGCTGACTTCTGTCAATGTCCTACTTTTTCCTTCTTGGCTCATGTAGTATTAACTTTTGAACTTAAAGAAGTTGGTTCAGTCTGACTCATCAAATGAAAGGTAATTCATGGGGGAACTTGAATGTACACCAAAATTATTCTTGAACAAATGGATCTTAAATCATTTCATATTGCAGCTTTGATATCATTAATGTCAAATCAATAACGAGTATGCCCATTACTTACAACCTCAGCCATTTTCCATTTCTGCAAATTGAAAGTATGGTTTCATTTTGGAGAAGGTACAATCAACTTCAAAAAGTAAAAATAATGATCATAGTTGTTTATATGAATTATGAATTAATTTAGCTAATGAAAGAGTAAAACTGCACATGTATAGATCACTGACATAATGGCGCTGATATGTATTATTCGGTAATGAATGCATCAGCTATGTGTGTTTGTTTGAATGTACGCATATAGAAAGTTACTTTAGCAATTTCTTATGCTTTAGACAATTCATCATTTTCCATCCAATATTTCCTCATGATTTTGAAATTCGAAGTTCCAAATAAAAGGCTTCATTTGTGTACCTTAATTGACAACTGTGAAAAATGTCCTAGATCAGCAAACATAGCTTCTGAACCTGGAACATAGAAATGATAATATCAGAGAAACATAAAGCATATGTCAAGCATACAGCATTAGAACACAATTTACTGTAATTGCTTCATACCTGTTATACACAGTAGAATCCCACCCAAGGACATCCATCCGCCCTTTTGGGTCTTTTTCAGAAATTTGAACATGTAGTATGGGGAGAGAGCTTCATAAACGTGTGGATTCCAATGGAAGATATTATAAACCCCGATAGCACTGATGCATAGCAGCCAGGTCATCACAACAGGTGCAAATAGACATCCCACACGATGGGTCCCATAATGTTGAAGGGCAAACAAAAATACCAGTATTATACAAGCAACTGGGACCTCAACATCTGCAGAACCAAATAGCTTTGAGAAAATGCAAATTTATGTTTATGTATATTCTAAGAAATTGTGGTACATGATAGATCATCCTAATGCACCAACCATCATCAGAACTCATCACATTGAATTAAACAAACAGATTTCTGATTCAGCTGCAGAAAATTGAAATCTTTAGAAGGCACAAATGGTGCAAAAAGATGTCTTAAAATTTTAAACGTATTATTCATTCAGTGGAATATGCAAAGAAGAAACCGCATATATAAGCTTGATCTGCAGTTGAAAAAAAAAAAAAAAAAAAAACAGAATCAGAAGTCCATGAGAAACTGTGAACTTAGAATTTACAAAAATGGAATTGAGATAAGTGCAGTTTGTCTATGGAAGACAACATTTGAATTGTATAAAGACCTCTTACAAACAAAGATGAGTAATATCTATACCAATAAATGTACAATAACATATGCACAACCAGCAAGGTATGAAAACTCACGATCCAGCCATCATATAAAAGACAATGACTTTAATTTAGCATGTGTCAATGCCAATTAAGTTATCAGACTGTTGAAAATGCTAGAAATAAGACAAAAATTAAATTGATACAATGATTTAGAGGTTACTATGTCTTAGAGTTTGTTATCATCCACATCATTGATTCAATTCGTCCATTAAGACTCCAATTTTTCAGGAACTATCAACTAGTGGGACTGAGGGAGTAAAAGGCAAAGGACAAGAAATGGAAAAGTTGTAATTTCAATGTTAACTGAAAAATGTATACCACAGTAAAGAGGAACATTAACCATCAAACTACAGTTAGTGTTTGAATGCTGAGAGCAAAGACTGTATAATTACATCCAAAGCATAATAACTTACTATTGCTACTTTTACTGGTCTATAAATTATCAAATGGAAATTTGAGAACGTATTGCCAGCAAATAGCAAAATCTAGCAGCTGAAGGTGAGAGGCCATATTATTAAAGGAGACACATACTATTACCCTCTAGTGAAAGGACAAGTTGTAAGAGAAATTTATAAACATTTGACGGGAATCACAGAGGACAATGGAAGAACAAATGGAAATCCAGCAACTGGGGGTGCATAAAAAAATATCTTTGAAGTTGTTATTAATAGTGATTCAGATGACTTTTATCAAACAAAAGAATAATAATACAGATTTCAGATTATCCAAGGACAAATTTAGGTCAATATATAAAGATATGTTTACAATGACTTCATTCTAGTACTTCAGCAGCTGCAGTGCTTTGAAGTTTGACAGAATTAGGTCTAAATTTAGTTGGCAGGCACCATAGATAATCATTATTTATGCATCATAGTGGAATTGCAGACACTGTTCATGAACAGTCTGATAGTGGCCATACCTAATTCTTTACCCAATCAGATAATAAGATGACTGGTCTAGAGTGATTCATAGAGATTTATTTAAAGTCTTAACCACCATGCTTAACTTTATAAATGAACTACTTTTCTCTGCTTGATCTTCTGATTAATGACTTTAAGCTTTACATCTCAGCCCCACGTTTTATCTGTAATTTTTTATAATCAAGTTGGTATAAAAAATGTATTCAAATATAAGTTTTAGCATTACAGTGATATGACTTTGATCAAAGCAAGGAAGTTTGCCCTTGATTATGTTTACGAGGACCCACAACAATGCATGAACTTGCATTCATTTGGTTCTCTCTTTCTGTCCACTAACTTAAACGACTTGCAATAGATAGCATGAAAAAGAAGGCTTTCTAATAAGATTTTATTCGAGCATTAAACAAAACTATTGTGATACCTAACTAGAATAATTTTACTATTAATATCTTTGCAGCATATATACCATGGAGGGGGCAAAAGTCCTACGGGAATGCATGGCTCGCCAAGACAATCGCAGTATCACATATTACAACCAAAGAGAACCATTCTAAATTTCTAACTCCTAAATTGTTGAGAACATATTCCAGAGAATAGTTCCAGATGCCAATCGTTTTAAAATCTACTCATCAAAGTTGAACTCTGGAAAACAAATTCAAAACGTATTATATTTTTATCTGCAATTGTAAGCTAGATATAATATCTGCAATAATATTTTGATGATTAAATAGAGCATCTTATGGTGTATAAAAAATTAGCACAGCTTTCTCTAATTGAATCCAAAGACCTATTCTTTAGCTGCCAATATCTCTCAAAGTCGTTAAAGCTTAATCTCCCTAAAACACAAACTAAATTATCGCCACTGCATTAGAAGTTTACATAGAAGAAAATAGAAAGAAGAAGAAATGAAAGGAAAAGGGAATTTGTAGACAAACTAATTGCATTTAGAAAGGAACTTACATCGGTGCTGCTCTTTAGACATGGAAAGCTCCAGGCCTGACACAGCAGAAAAAACTGCACAATGACCAAAAACCAAATAAATAAGTTGTCAAGATCCCATGTCACTACTTGCCACCAAAATACACTATATTACAAGTCCCAAATACCAGAAATTGCTGGTGTGAGCACGCCATCCCCAATAACCATGCAAGTCCCTATCAAAGCTAGAACAAGCAGTACCCTCTGCAGCACCCTGTGTTTCTCCAACACCGATTTCAAGCCCGACCCAACATTTCTCTTATCGATTGGTACAGTTCCATCTTTAGTGTACTCAGTTAAGTCCTCATCTGCAAGCTGGGTGTTAGGCAATAAGCTAACGCGGGCGTGCCGGCATAGCAAAGAATACAGAGCAAAAGTCCCTCCTTCGCCATTGTCATCAGCTCGAAGCACAATGAACACATACTTGAGCAGTGGAATCAGTGTAAGCGTCCAGAACACAAAAGACAAGACCCCATATATTTCTTCATTGGTCTCTGAATGCTGAATATCCTCAGCAAAAGTGCTCTTGTAAACGTAAAGTGGGGAAGTGCTCAAATCTCCATAGACAACTCCCAAGCTCTGATAAGCCAGAGTCAGCACTGTCTTCCATGATTCCTCCTGCGAGGAGATGAGCACGATGAGAAAGCAAAGATTTTGAAAAGGGTTTCCTATTATACTCAGCTCCACAGTGCAACACGTCTTACCTTAATTGGGTTTTTGTAGATCACAGACTCCAGATCCATGATGGGCTTTCTCAGAACTACAGGGCACTCTTTCTTCAGCTAGTTAAAGGAAAATAAAGACCACCCTCATGAATTAACACCCGCCCCAGTTCAAACAAGTCAATGAAAAACAAAAGCAAACAAAATTTAGGAGACCAAAAAGTGGCTTTGGTATATATCCTACTAATTTTCTTCCCCCCACTTTTTCTTTTTTTTTTCCTTTTATTCCTTTTAATATGTATATAAAAGTGTTTGTTTTTGAGGGAAGTGACTGAAGAGGCACAAATGCAGACAAAAGAAGAACAAACACGAAACACCACCAACGAATTTAGAGAAAAGTGCTGTAACGAGGAAGGGTTGCTGGAATGGGAGCCAGAGAATGAGTGAGATTAGAATAATGAGTGGCTGGTGGAGTATGTGTGAGAGAGAGAAAACAGAGATGAAGGTGTTTGTTTCGTAGTGAATAGATGGTGGTGGAAGTGAGTTTTTGGTTCAATTTTATTTTTCTTGTTTATCTTGTAGAGGGTATATTTTTGGGCTATGATGTACACTACACAGTACACATGGCTGTCTCAGAGTCTGACATACAGATGATCAACAAGTATAGTTGAAGAAGTTGGGTGAGAGAGAAAGAGAGAGAGAAACAGAGGTCCATGTCCATGTCCATCCCATGATCCATTCCAAAGAAGAGCAAGCAAATAAAATGAGCATGAGGGGGAGGGATGAGCATGCACTAATTGCAAATCTTTAATCTTTGGAGTTGAGTCACAGTCACCTAAACACTGACCACTCACGAAAGAGACGTCTCCATCTCCATCTCTCTCCCTCGGATTATCCCCAACGTGTTTCAGTTTCACAGCTTTGTTTACAATTACTTCAACTCGAGTGTAGACTTAAACTCCACATAAGAAAAAAAAACAACAACCTTCAACCCTTGCGGGTTGACTCGGATATGTTGTTTCCATTTTGTCTATTTTTCCCTTCTCTGTCTCTAGAATCATAATGAGGATTAGAAAAGCATTTTTTTAAAAAAATATGAGAAAAAGTTATCACTCTTTCGGATCAAAATTACATGCATTCACCATTACAATTATCACTTACGAGTCGGATTAAAAAAATATTAAAATAACTAATTGTATACCTTTTTTTTCACATGTAACTAATTGTATAACTTAAAAAGAGTAACAAGCCGTAAAACTTACGATTTGAGAAATTTGGTTTCATAAAAAAAAATATTTTGTTGAAAAAAGACAATTTTAATATTTTAAAAGAAAATAAATTTCACACTCAAATAATGTGAACTTACTTTATAGAAAAAATACCTATGATCATTTATATATCAAAGACGAAAATAAAACACTCTTAACCAAGTCACTTGTAAATATATTATACATTTTTTAAAATTTTAGGTCTAAACAACCGGAGCATGTAGCATTCAGTTAATTATCGGATTGGATGCTCTAATTTAAGGAGTGTGGGTTCATTTTCAAAAACGGAGTAACTAGACGTGCGTTTTAATGTGAAAATATTCCTTTTTTATTTGATTAGTTTAAAATTCAAAATTAATTTTTATTCGGATAAAAAATTTCTTTGTGTCTTATTTGAAATTTTTTACAAAATCAACAAGATATATCAAACTAATTTAATTAAAATCAAATTTTAAACAAATTAAGTATATTCATTCAATTTTATATTAGTTTATAGAATTAATTTTGCATACGTGATTAGTCCACCAAAAATTGTCCTCAAATGAAAAGGAAGCCAAATTTGTATATCACAAATGTACCCTAATGAAAATGATATGGATGTAACAAAAAGAAAATGGTATCGTCAAAATATAAATTTTAAGAATATGGTACTGTTATGTTTGCAAAGAAAAGATACAATTTTTAATCCAAAAATCCACTCGTTTTTAAATTATGCATAGTACTGTTTGTGTGTTTTTGTTAAATATTGATATTATTATATTCTTAAAACTGAAAAAGATACAAAATCAGAATCTTTGACTCACAGTGATCGCCTTGCACAAACCAGCTATCGAATTTTACATTTCACAATTGCATAAGAGAATATAGAATGGTATAAAGATAGATTGCACCTTATTCCTCAATGGAATAGTGTATATGGTTATACCAGAGTGACTTCAAAATTAAATGAATGGTATAAAGATGGATAGTACTTTTTCCATATTCCTCAATCGAGCACAAATTTCAAGTGATATGCACAAAGATTCTTGCTGCTTTTTAACCCGTGATTTCAACTCAAGCTTGTTGATACTAAAATAGAAAAAGGGTAATTACTTTATCTTCAAGTGGAATGAAGCAAAAGGGAGATTTTGGAGCAACCCTAAAGATTTTCATCGAGAATTTGTGGCATTTTTTGTTTGGCTAAGTTAGTAGACTTAGGAGAGTAATTCTACAAGAATATGATACTTGCTTTGATATATGGAATGCCACAAACTTTAAAGGTCTGTCTTGAAAATTGCAACAGTGTACTTTGTAATTTAGACTCTTCTAACAATAATTCAGTTGATCAGAATTTGTAAATATCATGTATTCAAATAACTCAGTGATTAAACTACAATAAATGAAATAAGTAATTTTTCTTTTTGAGACTCATAGGAAGTAAGAGAAACATTTGTTTGGGGAGAATATAAAATAGAGATTAAATGGATTAAGATATACTAATTTAAAATAATTAAATGTTAAATATTATTAAGTATGTTTTTGATTTATTTTATTTGTGATCACTTTTGTTATTTGACTTTTTATAAGTACTAGACCCAGTATGGATTGTGATGATATTTGAGTTTTTGTGTATAAATTTTCTATAGATTAACCCATATTGTAAATACAAAAAAAGATTCACGCTTTTACTATGGTTGGTTCATTAAAACCATAATGATTTCTATTATATAAGGAACAAGACAAGTTTCTCTTCTTTACTCACTTCAAGTTCTTATCGTCTTAATTTTGTAGACAAGAATTTCTCTTACTGTCAAGTAATTTTATATCCTAAATCTAGTCATTAATTTATATATATGTATAACTGTCATAGATCAAGGTTAAAGATTTTAGTTTTGCATATGATTATTCGGTTCAAAATTATTAAAATAATAATATTAAACAATTAGTTGAATTTTATAAATGTGTCTTTAATAATTACATATACGAATTGCTCCCAATCTCAAAATCTGCCATCAATTCATGCTTAGAACACAAAAAAAAAAAAAAATTATCCCATGTAATCAGCGGCGGAGCTAGCAAATATTATTTAGGAGGCCAGATAAAAAATTTACATGTTTAGGGGGCCAAATGTAAAATATTTTAATTTTCTTCTAAAAAATTACTTACAAAATAAAGAAAATTAAAAAAACTGGTCCCCCTCAGGAGCAACGTAGCTCCGCCCCTGCATGTAATGATCTAGTTTTCACTCTATGTTGTTTTAATTCTGCACGTAAAACTTACTGTTGTACGGCGCAGTTCCTTTTCACACTGATTTGTAGGAAGCCTCGAGATGTTTAACCGCACCCAAATGAAATCCCACGAGCAATTTGCGAAGAGAGAAAGCTACGCGTGATGGAATCCCCACAGCCATACAAGCCCCTAGAACTGGCATTGTTTGTCTCAAACGTTTGCTAGCTACTTGCCTACTGGACCATATTGTGATATATACTTGACCACCAGGGTCCCATTGAATCCCCTTTAGGTCTTATGTAAGAATAGAATACAATTTTGTTGTGTATTTTAAGGACGTCATCAAACATAGCATCACAGTTATACAACATTTAAGAAAAATAAATAAAAAATAAAATAAAACCCACCACCATTCTTCCACCACCAACTCCAATTAAATAACTGGCCGGGATCCCTTAATTAGTGCTTGCTCTGTTCTGTTCATCTTTCAACATTACTGTGAAAGGGAGATATAATAAGAGAGGTTGAAGATGATAAGAAAATATCAGTCTGCTGAGATATCATAAAGTGGGAGATAAGTGAAAGTGACACTGGGGAAATTAAAAAGGCATTCACTCTGAGGGGGTAACTTCTGAGTGCGGAGAGAACTGGGACCAGTGGCTACATTGCTAATAAAATGCCAAGGATTTGTGCTCAGTGCAATTACAGATGGGCCTCCGATGGCTTGCTTTTCTAGGTAGGTGTCCACCTTCCCTTTACCTGCTAATCTTGTGAATGGCCATGGCGTCTCCGGTTCTGGAAATATCCTTGCTCAACTTGGCTCACTTACCTCCTCCTATCAAATCCCATCATCATCAAACTTTTAAAAGAAGCAAAACCCACCTCTTTTTTTTAGCTTTTTATGTCCAAAAATTTAATCCCTTTTCTTTACATCTTTTCAAATTTATTTATATATAAAGCAGAAAACTAGAGGCAAGCTATATGGTGCATATCGTCTTAAACAAAAGAAGAAAAAGGAAAAGAAAGGTTAAGACGTGCAAAAAAGTTTAGACCTTGCTAAGTTCGGTACCTAACAATGTTACTATTCAATATAATGATCCAATGTTAATGTGATCATATTTCATCTTTTAAGTCCCTTTAATGTGGTCCATGCACAGTATGAGAAAATTACGAATTGGTGAAACTTGTTACTACTGAAAAATGAAAAGGCACGTAGCTAGTCAAATCTTGATAAACCGACTCACGATGTGTTTATGTAATAAAAGTGAGTTATGTATCTAATATTAAGTATAATGAAAGTGAATAATTTTTTAAGTGTAAGAATTGTGATACAATTTTTAGAAATCACATTTTACGAAAATGGTTATAAAAAATTATTACTACTAATCAAAAGAGGTTAAGTTTATGAAATAATGGAAATACACCTAATTCAAAAAAAAAAAAAATCTAGATCAACGGCAATTAAAAGTGGGTAATTTCATTTTGGTCACAAATGGGTCCTACAGAGCCATTTTCGAGCCCAAAGGGGGTACAGGATCCCACTTAATTAGGCATGGACAGAGCATTTGGCATTGCCATCATGCTGATCAAGATCCTTTCACAGAGAATCTTTAATGGAGCAAAGATGATGCTGCTATCATCTCAGAAACTATATATAATCAATAGTGATAAGCTGACTGAGGCAACTAATCTGTTCTTGTTCATAGCTATCCCACTGAGATCATGGGAGTCCTAAAAATCCGGGTTTTATTCTGTCACCTCCACGAATAATTGATTAATGAAATATTGTTTTCTATAACGATAATGCTCTACAAGGAGAGGCCATAAACTGAAGGTCTAAAGTGAAAGTGACAAGTTCTGTTTTCTATTCTCAAATTTCAACTATTTCACAAATTTATTGTGTTAAACAAGTTCAAGAATCAAAATATTTATTTCAATCTCTGTCTTTTCATTTAATTTTCACTTTTTGATTTTCATCTCAAGTAATCACTTACCAGAGGCCAGAGGGTATCCCAACACTTGGTCGAACTTCTGACACTAAACATGCAGTGTTTGACATTCATTTGCTTATTTTTCTTCAAAATCTGCATAATGTATGCGCCTGCTGATCATAAACAATTGGAGGAAGATCCCTACTGCTTTATATATTGGATTCGGAATATCTCATTCGCACTTTTCTAATGTCAGCTATCACGTCAAATTAAATAAATTTTCTTATTAAAATTGCTGATGCATGGGTTCTAATTTCTAACTTGTGAGGCCTTGTGCACAAGTATGCAAGATTCTCTGTTGCGGTGTTGCCTTAAATGGGGTGGTCTGCCTTTCTTTGGGGCAATAATAAGTAGATGCATTGCTGGGACGAAGTGATCAACTAACAAAAATGAGTGTACATATAGCTCTGAATTTAAGTAACTTTAACTTTGTGGGTTTTTTTTTTTTATGATGTTAACAATATCATGTCATTTACACAATTCTTACATTTTAGATGCACACAACGTATATATAATTATATCTCTATTAGAAATCCAAATTAAGTGACCATTTTAATTGTCTTAATTAATTTCTATAAGTTTTGTCAATAAAGTTTGTATAAGATTTTTTTAAAAAATTTAGATATATTATTGGAAAATTATTAATACATAATAGATCATTAATTAAGGTATTAAATGCACACAACGTTGTATGTGATTGTTATGAATGTAAGACTAAGGCATGTCATGGTATGTGTTGACATAATCTTTTAAAAATATTTATATAAGTTATATAATATTATATAATATCATGTGCTAATATCATTTGCTTAAAAAACTTTTATAAGTTATTTAGTGTCATGTAATAATTAGTGTTGACGTGACGTGACATCTTTAAAAAAAAACTTCTTTAAACCATGTAATATCACATAATTTCTTTCAAAGATTCATGCAAGTCGCATAGTACAACATAACATCATATGCTAACATGATCACCCATACAAGTTGGTTATCTAAAGCCACATAATATCAAGTGTTAATACAACCTTATTTAAATAAATATAAAATTTTAATGGAGAGCGAAGATTTGTTATATCAATCAATAATTTATATTTATAAGAAAATATAATAATAATATAATGTAAACTATTTGCAATTCTTTTATTAATATCACTCCAATTAAGTAACTTATATTTGATTATTTTTATTTTTTAAAATTTATGCTAGATATAGTTAGTAGTTACATTAGGATAATTTATGAAACAAAATTAAAATTTAAAATATTTAATTAAAAACACATAATCATGAAAATATATGAAAATAAAAAATAATTTCATACAAAAAAAATATATATACTGTTGCATATTTAATTCATAAATTAAGTTATTATTATTATAAAAATATATATAAATTTTATTTTAAAGAATTTATTATAAATATTAATATATGAATACCAGCACACACCTTATTCATACGAATCTAACAACATTAAATTATTCAGGAAATTTATTCAGAAAACATTAACTCTATATATATAAATGCAAGCATTTATAAAAATATACATAAATTATATTTAAAAATAATTATAAATATTGATATGTAAACACTTATACAATGCACATTGGCTCCTCTAAGCTATTAAATGTGATGTCATCTTTTTTATTGATATAATATCTTCTAAACTATGTAACAGCACATCAATTTATATAATGATGTAACTTCTTTTAAAAACTTATCATGCCATCTAATGTGTTGATATTACATATCAAATACAAGTTATGTCACATCACATCTTCTTGATTATGCATTGATATAACTTACTTTAAGTCATGTAGTTTCATGTACATCATATTATGTGCTAATGTGGCCTTATTTAAAAATTCTTGTATGCCATATAACGTTGCGTAATGATATGCGGTGATGTTAAGAAATCTTTATTTTTATTATTTTTTTATAAAATTTTAAAAATAAAAAATAAAATAAAAATAAAGTGACATTTTTTAATTATAACTAAAAATATATTATTTAAAAATAAAAATAAAAAACAAACTAAACACTTCCTCAGTTAAGTTTCTTCATCTTCATTTTTGTCTTTACAAAAATAATTTAAAAGTAGACTCTACAAGCGGACTGTAATTAGTTCATATTTGTTAATAAATAAAATAAAATCTTTTTGATCTATGATTTAACAAACTTAGCACGACGAGATTTACGGGAATTTATGGAGGAAGGGGCGATACATGGAAAGCCTGTCATGGATGTGGCCCATGTAGTTCGTAATTAATGGAGTTTTCAGTTGCAACACTTGGGCTTTGCACGATCTGACCACCTCTTGTTGCTTATTAAATTCAAACCTGTAACGGTTGTGGTTCTGCACTCTGCCCACTGCAGCAAAAGCATGACACTATCTTTACCATCGTGTACTTCTACTTTCCCACATTGAGTAAATTTTTTTTAAAAAAATGTTTTCTTTTTTCTCGATTCATAACATAAGTAGTAGGCTTGTTGAACTCTTTCATTTTGGCGTTATAAATTGGCATAAGAAGGTCAATGTGAATGTTATTATTTACAATGATTGTGAAGAGTTTTTTCATCATTATTTAAGATATTATTCTTTGAATTATTACATACAAATCGATCTCGCTCATCCAAAGGAGACAATCGGGTGTGAAAATTTTAAAAATTTTCATGAAGCATGTATCCGTGAAGACATAATGAACTTGAAAGCCTCTTTGCTCCCAAAAGGGCAAAAAAAAAATTCATTTTGGCTATATTTTGCATCTTGCATGTGTCAATTTGATGCGAAATTTGTTGCTCCGTCATGTTAAGTGTTGGTGAGACTTAATGCATATATATGGATTTTGGTGTGTGTGTGTGTGTGTCTATATATATATATATAGATATATGATTTTTTTTTTGACTCTATTTTGCGTGAGACTAGCTTGTGTAAATTTTTGGTGGGTGTGTATAGGAATTTATTATAATTATGAGATGTTTGTATAACAAAAATGAACTATGTTCTTAGGTATTTGAATTTTAATTCGATTCTTAAGAAGCGCATCTCAGATAAATGATCATATATTATCACTCTTGATTTAAGAAAATTAATCCTATAGAGCAGTTTAAATAAAACGAATCATCTGAAGATACTTCATATTCACACAAAAAAAATAGAAATTTATTACTATAAAATTTTGTTCTCACAATTTATAATAAGATGTAATTTTCATTATTATACATTTCTATAAATTACCACATCAATAAATTCTTAATCTTGTTCCTTATGAAAGTGGAAGCTTTTTAAATTTTTGTTAATGCTTGTTTCTCATTCTTTTAGCAGGAAAAGTTTAACTATTTATCCTATGTCGACATAACAAGTAAACTTTTGTTGATGCCTTCAAAATAATAAAGGTGCATATTTATTTTAAATTATAGAATAATAGATTTTGTTCAAGATTTTATCCCACTAAGTTAAGGAATTTTCTTTAATCTTGACATTGTAATTTTCTCTCAAACACCGAAAAGTTTGGAAATCAGAATTTGATACCAGTTTTATTTCATGAATTTCTATAATTAGAAGCATTAATATGCTTATATGATATTATGCAAATTAAACATTTTATGTATCTTGACGTCGATGGAAAGATTTTGACTTTAATCATTATTTAATATGTCAAAATTAATAGCAAAATAATTTATTATATGAATTCGAAATAGTGTTTAAGAATATGGTCTTGGAAAGTTAAATGATATCTTGGATTTTTTTTTCTTTCTTTTGTATAGCGATACTAAAGTTTGAACACATGATTTCTTATAAAATATGTCCAAATTCTTTTCCAATAACTCATTCCTAATGGTTTTTGATGTCCCAGATATTGCATATGAATGATTTTGAATATCAAATAACCATTTTTTTAGGAAATTTATGTTTATATTTTGATTCATATATATAAGACGCAATTATGTGCCGTTATTATATTAAAAAATATAATTATGTCCATATATTTATCCAAATGAAGGATAATAACTATTTTTCACTTATGAAATACCGAAAGGTATATGGCAACCTGTGGTAATACCACGTGTAAGAAATATTTTGGACTTATTTGAATGTTTGAGTGAGAACAAATCACTTCCTAAATTAAAGATAAACAAAATTTTAAAATTGTGCAATTGATATTTGGTAATGTTATTAATTAGGGAAATGCTAATTGTCATGAAATAAATTTGTGAAATTTGTTACGAATGTCTTGATACTTTTTTTCGTGTTATCCTTTTTTTTTCTTTTTTTTTATTTTGTTATGTTTTTGACTAAAAATAAGGGATTGTGACTTTCAGTAATTCGTGAAGCTTTTCATAAGATTCTTTTCGTGTTATATAGTATAACTCTATTAATTAATATACAAATAATTAAATATTTAAAAATTATAAAAATTATACATCATAGATAATTAAACATTAATAATATACAAATAATAAAAAATGTGCAAATCCCAATAATTGTGCAATTGAAATGGTCCAAATTATTTATACATGTAAAAAAATCAACTTGAACATAATAAATACTATTGAATAAGGAACATTAAATAATAGTCAATCTATTCCTTTTTAATGAAGTGAGAGAGAGTTAACTAGTGGAATGAATAATAGTATTTTGAGTATTTTAATAAAAAGACATTTTAGCTAAATAAAATTATTTTTTCTTGTAAATGATGTTATTAAACAACTTTCTTAATAAATGTGAAAATATCTTAAATTATAGATAAAAAAGAACGGAAGGAATAATTCATTCTTTTAAATTTTCTCATGATAAGTACTCTAGATATTAACATGATATAGATAAAATAAATTAATTTAAATCTAATAAATATTATTAAGTAAGGTACATTAAATATTAATCCAATTCATATGATAAATGCTATTAGATAAAATGTATTAAATACTAATTCATATACTATTAAATAAGATATATTGAATACTAATCCAATTTAATGATATTATCATATCACACTATCTTAAAATTTCTATTAAGATTTTGAGATAAATAAAAATTCAGTGACCTCTTCAAAATTTTAAATATTAATTTTTATTTCTTTTTGTGAAATTTAAATTTAATCCCAATTCAGTGACCCCTTTGATTGTCGTAATTTCCATAAGTTTTGTCAATAAAGTTCGTCTAAGATTTTTTAAAATTTAAATAAATTATTTGAAAATCATTAATACTTAATAATAAAGTTTTGAAAACTGAACTGATCATTAAACTGGTAAAGGAATTGATTTATGATTTAATGGTTTAACTGTGATTGAATTGTGGTCGAATCAGTGTATAATTAAATATATATTTATATTTTAAAAATTTAATATTGATACTAATTAAAAACTATGGACATATTTTTTTTTACATAATACATTAATTATATATATTAAAATGTATATATATATATGTGTGTGTGTGTGTGTTTACATATATATATATATATATATATATATATATATATATATATATATATATGAATGAAGTTTTTAATATTAATCAAAAGTTATTTTTAACATAGAGTAAGATTTTTTAATTTTAATTTTTAGATAATCACCAGTATATATTTAATATATGATAATTTGTTAAATAAGTCAAAATAATTTCTTGAAATAGCGGCCTTTCTTTCAAATCATATTGTTAATTTATGATAAATATATAATAATACACTTTATACTGTCTAAAGCAATAACAGCCTTGATCCCAAAGAAGTATATTGTCCCAAATTTAAACTACATATTCATAACTGTGTTTTCAAACAATTTTTATAATTTATAATAAATATATTATAATACACTCTATACATTAAAAGTATTTGTGGATCAGTGACAGTGCCTCTCAATACTTTCGTCTTGGCCTCAGATTCGATCAATTACTGCAAATTTTGTTGATTTGAATTGAAAACACCGAACAGGGCAAATCAAGCAAATCGGTTTAAATAATGACTAGTTTGTACGGTTTGGTCGATTCAATGGTTCAATTATCAATTGTCAACATACCAGTTATAGAGACTGGACTAAACTGACTTATAGTCCAGTTCCCAGTTGGACCAATTCAACCGACCTATCCAGTCCGATTTTTAGAACCATGCTTAATAGATCATTATTAAGGTATCATCATATATTTTAAAAGTTTTATGATTTAACAAACATAACTCAAGCAGATTTAGGGGAACTTATGGGGGAAGGGGTACATGCAAAGCCTGTCATGGTTGTGGCCCATGTAGTTCATAATTAATGGAGTTTTCAGTTGCAACACATGGGCTTTGCACGATCACACAGCCTCTTGTTGCCTATTATATTCAAACCTGCAACGATTGTGGTTCTGCACTCTGCCCGCTGCAGCAAAGCATGACACTCTCTTTACGATCATGTCCTACTTTCCTACATTGAGTAAATTTTTTTTTAAAAAAAATGTTTTCTTTTTTCTCGATACATAGCATAAGTAGGAGGCATGTTCAACTCTTTCATTTTGGCATAGTTATATATTGGTACGAGAAGGTCAGTGTGAATGTCAAAATTTACAAAGGTTGTGAAGGGGGAGTATTTTGAGTATTTGAATGAGAGGGAGTTTTAGTCCAGTATAATTATTTTTTTATAAATAATGCTATTAAATAATTTTTTTAATCTTTATACAAATATCTTAAATAAAAGATAAAAAGGAACAGAATGGGTAATTCACTTTTTCAAATTTTCTCATGATAAGTAATTTAAATATTGACATTATTCAAATAAAATAAATTAATTTAAGTGTAATAAATATTATTAAATAAGATACATTGAATACTAATTCATATGCTATTTGATAAGTTATATCAATATCAACCCAATTGGATGATATTATCGTATCACACTCTCTTAAATTTTCTATTAAGATTTTAAGAACTTAATAAATGTTATTGGATAAGGAACATTGAGTAATAGTCTCTTTATTCCTTTTTATCTATTGCTTTAGAGAAAAAAAAATCTTGTTTCATTTTATCTATCATTTTAGGAAATCTAATATGCATTAATTATTTTTTTTCAACCTTATCCTTAATATTAATAAAGTGAGAGAGAGTTAATAGAATGAATAATAGTATTTTGACTGTTTCAATGAAAGGACATTTTAGCCAAATAAAATTATCTTTTTTTAATAAATAATGTTATTAAATGACTTTCTTAATTTTTATACAAATATCTTAAATGATAGATAAAAAGGAATTGAGTGAATAATTCACTCTCCTAAATTTTCTCATGATAAGTCCTCTAAATATGAACATGATCCAAATAAAATAAATTGACTTAAATCTAATAAATATTATTAGATAAGGTACATTGAACACTAATTCAATTTATATAATAAATACTATTAGTTAAAATACATTGAATACTAATCCATATGCTATTGGATAAGCTATAATGAATGCTAACCCAATTTGATGATATTATCATATCACACTATCCTAAATTTTCTATTAAGATTTCAAGATAAATATATTGAATACTAATACAATCTAAATGAAATTATAATTCACATATTCAACTCCTTTAATAATGGTCTTAATATATAAATAATGAGAAATTTGTAAATCTCAACAACTGTGCAATTGAAATTATTTGAATAATTTGAATGTAATTGATATGTTATTAATATAATTGATAACATTATCAAATTAATATATAATTAATTATATATTTAAAAATCCTAAAAATTATGCAGTTGATAGCATAATTAATTAATATTTCAACAATTAAACATTAATAATATTTTCAATATTTTGCTTGCAATGCTAAATGTAATTGATGTAATTAGATTATTTTTAATATAGAAGAAAATTATATAATTAACTCATTTATATAATAATAATAATAATAATAATAATCTATAGTTACTATTATATAATAATAATAATTAAAATTAAATGCAATTAACTCATTTATATAATAATCTATACTAATATAAAGGGGATCTTATAAAAAGGATTCTAATAAAGGGAATTCTTCTTCTTTAATATCAAATTTTTAGTTTCTCAAAAAAAAATTAATAATTAATCATAAATAAAAAAAGTTAAAATTATAAATATATATATTTTTTATAATTATATTTATAATATTACTTTAAAATACAGAGAGTTATTTTTTTTACTTTTTTTAAAATTATTTGTATTTAAATAATTAATTTATAATTATAATAAAATTATAATTAATTAATTGATAAAATAATTATATAAAAAATACAGATTGAGAGGCACGATAATACGACTCAAGATGCTAGTAATAATAATAATCTTTAGTCTTAGATTATCAATTTTTCAAAATACCATTAATAACTAATTGAATACAAATAAAAAAAGGTAAAATTGTCAATACAAACTAGGGGTGTTCGCAGCTTGATTTGATTCAATTTTGAAAGAAAAAAATCATCCGAACCAAATCAATTGGTTTTCTTATATTAGAAACTGAGTTAGTTTTGTTTTAATTGAAGAACCAAACAAATCATTCTTAATCCGTTTGATTTAATCTGGTCCAATCGATTTTTGTTCAAGTAATGTTTTTTTTTAAAAAAATTAAATACAACTAGACTTTTTTTTTTCCATGACTCAATTAATAATAAATTAGTCTAAAAATATTAATAAAAGTATAATCAAATATATATAAATAACAAATTGACCTAAACATTTATATAAAAATAATAATTAAAATATAATCATTTATCAGTATGTAATTATAAAAATATATATGTAAAGTTCGGTTTGATTTGGTTTGGTTCAGTTTCATAAATGAGAACTAAAAACTAAATCAAACCAATTGGTTCATATAAAAAGAGAACCAAATAAAATTGATTAATTTTGGTTTTGTTTAATTTTTAGTTTTTTAGTTCGATTTTTTTTATTTAGATTAGTTTGGTTCAGTTATAAATATCCCTAACACAAATATTTTTTTATAACTATATTTTACAGTTATAATTGTTTTCAAATACAGAGAATTACCTTCTTTTAAGTTTTCACATATTTTTTTTATCTAACTAATTACTTTAAATTATAATAAAATTATAATTAATTAATTTATAAAATAATTATATAAGCCAAAATGAAAAATACTAATTAAGAGGGACGTCAGTGCCTCTCAAGACACTACTAATAATAATCCACTTATGAAATGCTGACAAAACATGATGCTATGTGGTAATCCGTAATGATAATATCTATAAGGAATATTTTTGAAATTGTTTAAATATTAAATGAACATTAATTAATTTCCAAGTTAAAAATAAATAAATCCATAGAGTTATGTAATAGGTAATGTTATTAATTAATATACAAATAATGGAATATTTGAAAATTATAAAAATTATGCAATTGAGAATATTAATTAGTATCCACAACAGTGAGGGCTTCACCCAATAAGCTTGTGATAAGGGGTCCATTAAGTTATATATTTCTAGCTGGGTCCCCTTTACACTCAATGAGCCTAGCGAGAGACTCTGTAGCTTGCTCCCAGGTTCTTGGATTAGCAAAAGGATATTCTGCAATTTGCCCCTGGGTTCTCAGATTAGCATAGGGATTCTAGTATTGCTCTAATTGGATCTTCAACAAGTAAGATCTAATCAATGTTCTAGATTTCATATAATTGATTCATACATATTATTCTTAGAGAGAGAGTAGAATGCAAAACAAAAATTCTCTTCAATGTTCAAAAGATTTATTCAGGTCATGGCTGCTCGAATTCTTTCCTCTCCTGTCTCTTCAGTTTCTGCTTCAGCTACTAAACGTTGTTTAGGTAATACTAATATCTCTACCTTTCATGATTAACATGTTCATGTAATTTAGCATATTTAGAGTGCGTTTGTTTGGATAAATAGTTTTTAATATAATTTTTTTTTTATAAAAATATCTTATTTTTATTAAAAATTACATCTTATATTTTCTATTTTTCTTCTTTTACAAACCTTATTCACAAAAGCATCCTTTATAATTTTCCTATTCATTATTAAATTTGATTGTCTAAAGTCTAAACGATTAGTTGATGACTAAATTTTCAGGCCTGGGTTGTCGCTGGCTTAGAAGTATAAGAGGAATTGGTGGTGCTGCTGCTGCTGCTGATGCGGAGCCTATCAGACCACCTGTGCAAATTGATCATAGTCAGCTTCTAATTGATGGACAATTTGTTGATGCAGCTTCTGGTTAGTCTCTTGTCTTTATGTGCTTTAAACAATTATGGTTTCATTCACATTAGTACTGAACAATATGCAGTAACTATGCAGCAGAAACTTAACTTAAAAATTTCACCCTTGTTAGGAAAAACATTTCCAACCTTCGATCCTAGGACAGGAGATATAATTGCCAATGTTGCTGAAGGCGACAGTGAAGATGTACATCGTGCTGTCTATGCTGCTCGCAGGGCGTTCGATGAGGGACCATGGCCAAAGATGACAGCTTATGTATTAAAGAAAAATATATTTACCCATTTTTCTTTTTCATAACGTGTTCTTTTGATTGGGAATATGGAGATGTTCTGATGCAGCATTTTTGTTCATATACAACAATTTTAGCCAACGTTTTGGTGATTAATTTCTTCCAGGAAAGATCACGTATAATTTTGCGCTTTGCTGATTTATTGGAAAAGCACAATGATGAAGTTGCAGCACTTGAAACATGGAACAGTGGCAAGATTTATGAACAGACTGCAAATGTTGAAATACCTATGGTGATACGTCTGTTTCGATATTATGCTGGTAATTACATTATCTTTGAGATCCTGTTTCATGACGTTACAGTGCCGTATACCAAGTTGACATTCCTTGGCTTCTCTTCTGTTCTCTCAGGTTGGGTGGATAAAATTCACGGCCTAACAGTTCCAGCTGATGGACCACACCATGTCCAAACCTTGCATGAACCCATCGGTGTGGCAGGGCAGATTGTTCCTTGGAATTTCCCTCTTCTTATTTATGCATGGAACGTTGGGCCTGCATTAGCATGTGGTAATACAGTTGTATTGAAAACTGCAGAGCAGACACCTCTTTCTGCCCTTTATGTGTCAAAGCTATTTCTTGAGGTAGGCCTATGTTTTCATGTATGTGCATGCTGGCTTGGATTTTACTTTTCTTTGCATCTGTACATTCTTTTATTGAGGTGCAGTCCTACTTAAATTTATATTCCTTTCATCCACTTTTATTTATCATTTAAGGTAATTACACAATAATTAAGAGAGCTATTTAATAATTTCAATTATAAAAAAATATAATTCAATATGATTAAATTACCCTTTCTCTTACTTCATTAATATTTTCTCTCTTCCCTAATTTTACTTATTCTACTAATTAAAGTTAAAAAATGTGGATTAATGCTACCTTAATATTCTCAAATAATAGATATTTTAAAATAAAAAAAATTCTCTAAAACGATAAATAAAAGTAAACAGAGAGAATAGTTCGTTAGTGATATCTGCAATTATGACTAGATCCTCTTTTCTGTTCTTGTCTTTGGGATGGGATCTACCCTTCTAACTGAATCGAATCAGTAAGATTCTTGACCAAATTGAAGGCTACAAAAATATTTCTTCTTTAAGCATATTTGTTGCCAATTAATTATAGATCAATAACCTCATCTTGACTAACAAATTAAAAAAAAAATGTTAGTTCTTACTGTAAGAGTGCTCGAATAGGTCTTACTAACTGGTGCTACAGGAAAATAATTGCTGCAGTTTCAATGTAGCTTAGCATGCAATATGAAAATTGCCTGCAACAAGAAATCACAAGACTAGGTTCTGCAGGATAGCCAAAAAGAAAAGCTACTAGTTGGACTTGCATACGTGTACATATTATATTGGAGTTTAACTCATACTATAATGATTTCAGATTTATTTGTCAAGGAAAAATATCTGGTCATAATTCTACTTTCATAAGGTTAAAAAAAAAGAAAAACAAAGAGATTGTGATTCTGCATATCTTTATACATTTGTGATCGTCCTCACTGATGAACTTAATATGACAGGCAGGACTTCCTCCTGGTGTTCTAAATATTATCTCTGGCTTTGGTCCTACCGCTGGTGCAGCTTTATGTAGACATATGGATGTTGACAAGGTACTTTAAAAGATTGAAATTTTGATTCATGATATAGAAAGAGATCTGTGACACATTTCTTCTTCCTATCTATTCTTGCTGATAGAAAGGAGTAAGCTCCTTCTGGGAAATTTTTAGTGGAAGACTTTTCCTTAGACATCCCAAAACATATTATCCTTCGATTTCATGATTCTCTCTTCCCAAAAGTATGATCTGTGTTTCCTAAACAAGCCATTGGACCACTTTTTTGACATACATAGTTGAGACTGTTGATATAAATCCAAAGCATATATGCGTTAAAAGAAGTGCCTAATATATGGCCTAATTGGTACTTGAAAACCAAGAATTAGCCTAGATTTTTTTTTTTTGGTAGATTACTTTCACAGGATCCAGTAGCACTGGTAAGAGTGTACTAGAACTGTCTGCACAAAGCAATCTGAAGCCAGTAACACTGGAGCTGGGTGGAAAATCTCCCTTCATTGTGTGCAAGGATGCCGATATTGATGCAGCTGTTGAGGCTGCACATTCTGCTCTTTTCTTTAATCAGGTTTGATGATCCGATTTTATGTTATTCACTATGAGAACCAAGCATTCTAAGATTTTTATTATTGCATAGTGAGCCAATATAGGTCAAGCTGTTTTGTGTCTACAGGGCCAATGCTGTTGTGCTGGTTCTCGCACATTTGTACATGAAAGCATGTATGATGAATTTGTGGCAAAAGCAAAAGCCCGTGCCCTTAAACGTGTTGTTGGAGACCCTTTCAAAAATGGGGTTGAGCAAGGTCCTCAGGTATCTCTTGTCCTCTCTTGCACCCCAAATCAAAGAGAACCATTGGTCTAAATAAGAATAATATCTAAATTTTTTCAAAAAGACAAAAACGTGTTTCAGTACAAGAACCTATCGTTTTGCAATTGCTCATACCCACAGAATTCTTCTCAAATTTTAGACTGATGTTTAGGTCATTACAAGCATTCTATTGTTGATAAATACTAAGTAGTGACCTCTAAAAGGGTGATGACATTGATAGTTGTATATGTTTCAGGTTGATTCTATTCAATTCGAGAAGATCCTGAAATACATAAGATCAGGCATTGAAAGCGGTGCTACACTTGAAGCTGGTGGTCAAAGAATTGGCTCCAAAGGCTACTACATCCAACCCACTGTTTTCTCAAATGTTCAGGTATTAAACCTTCGATAATACTTCTATTTCTGGACTAGTGGCAAGGTAATGCTAAATCAGAAGAAAATAATCACAATGATTTCTTTGTTATTATTGCAGGACGACATGTTGATTGCAAAAGAGGAGATATTTGGTCCAGTACAGTCTATCTTGAAGTACAAGTATGTTGTAAATCACTAGTCAAAATGTCATCATGTTTGTACATTCTTCAATAGTTTTCTCCTCTGAAGTCCCCAGTAATTTTTTGTTTGAAATAAATTATAGGGATCTAGATGAGGTGATACGAAGAGCGAATGCAACTCCCTATGGACTGGCTGCTGGAGTTTTTACTCAGAGTATAGACACTGCTAACACCTTGACTCGTGCATTGCGAGTTGGAACAGTATGGATCAACTGCTATGATGTCTTTGATGCAGCAATACCTTTCGGTGGGAGTAAGATGAGTGGGCATGGGAGAGTAAGGGGAATCTACAGCCTTAGCAACTACCTTCAAGTCAAGGCTGCTGTTACTCCTTTGAAGAATCCAGCTTGGTTGTAGTTTTCCAATATCTTAGTTTTCACGTTCATGATGTCTTATCTCAAAAAGAACCGGCATCTAAAAGTGAGGTTAATATCTGATCATTGAAGAAAAAGATACTATGATTTCTGACTTGAAGTGTTCCAAAACTGTTCTATTATTAAATAAAACCACATCCCTCAGTAAATTGGAGTACCTTTCGAGTTTAAATGGTCAGAACTTTATGCAATTATTTTGTTATAGTGATCACCAGTGGTTTGTGTACCACTCTCTTATTCACCACCGACGAGTTATTATATTGAAATTTGAATCCATAATATGTTTCCTAAACTAGCATTCTTTCATTTCAAAGCATGGCTAAGGCTAGCTGCTGGCATGTAGAATTTGGAAGCATTTCGATAGTGGACATATTTATTTAGTTGTCTCAACTCCATTAGTTATCATAACTGGTTATTCTGAGAGGTTATCATGATTCGGAAGAAGATGGATGTTGATCCACTAGTCCCACTGGTTGGGTAGTGCATCCCCAAGGCATTGAAATTAGCCAAAATTACTTCACAATTCAACCTTTTTGGGCCCAAACTCCGCTGCCTCAAATTGCTTTCTGTTATAATAGCATACTTGGTACCAGAAAGCTTCTTTTAACTCAACTGAAAAAAAGCCTCTATCCGTAACTCGAGAAAAAATTTCCAGAAAGCAAGGTCGTTTATTTATCAGATCAACAGTAAGAGTATTTATGCATAGCTCAACTGTACTTGACTACAGTGTGCAAAACATTGGAGATTAAATAGGCCAAGATTTTTGCAATCATTCTTATGTAATAAAACATAGATAGTAATCAACTAATCATCTGTACTTAAAATCTGTAAAACTAATTTCCAAAACTCTGATTATACCAATGATCACAATAAACTCTTTTATGGATTAGAAATATTGTCTACTGGAGTTCCTGTGGTAGAAACTTTCCTCACAGTTGAAATCAATAGGGCCTCTTCTAGTCTTGTGACAACCTGCTCCATGGACGGACGTTGTTGTTTGAGGGATGTGCATGATAGAGCCAGCTGAAGTGTAAAATCAAATGCTTCCTCAGAGTACTCCCCTTGGAGTTTAGGATCAACAAACTCTGTTATGCTACCACCCCTGGTGAGTGCTTTTGCCTGACAAATGAAATATGTTATACAAAATTGGCACCGAGGATTAAAAAATGAATTTAAGTCTTGTGGTTTCTGACCATTTTATTCAGTGACATTGGTTTCTTCAATTTCAAATTTATAACCTTCCTTCCCGAGAGGATCTGTAGAAGCACCATGCCAAAGCTGTAAACATCGCCAGATGAATTTACATGATGGTTCCTTTGGTACTCAGGATCGACATATCCAAAAGTTCCTCTCACTTCTGAGCTAACATATGTTTCACCCACCTCAATAACTTTAGACAGTCCAAAATCTGAAAGCTTTGCCTCAAACTTTGGCCCCAGAAGAATATTTGTTGGCTGCATGAGAAAAATACATAATTATATTATTATACCTGCATGAGTTGTTGGACCTTTCACTCATAGGTTTGTGTATTCGAGTTACAATTTATTAGTACTAGTTTTTGCTTTTTTTTTTTGTCAGTTGTACTAAAAGCTAAACCTGTGGACAAGAAAAATGAGAAAAACTAGAAAAAAAATCCAGTCACTTTCTCAAAGGTTATATAATGAGGGCAGAGATCTTGAAATAATTGATTAGTAATTTTGTCCACTGTATCGGAATTGTATACTTGGGAGAGTAGTCTAGAAAAAAAGTTCCTAGTGTGAGACTTGACCTTATCATTGCATTTGCATTTATGGTTAACAGTAGAATAGCATTCAATGAATTTGACATATAAACATTCAATTCTATCAGAAGAAGAGGCTAACTTTATTATTGGGGTAAACATATCAAGATGCAGAGGAAAACTGCATATTGGAATA
Source organism: Castanospermum australe (assembly GCA_019955255.1). Classification (NCBI taxonomy): domain Eukaryota; kingdom Viridiplantae; phylum Streptophyta; class Magnoliopsida; order Fabales; family Fabaceae; genus Castanospermum; species Castanospermum australe. The sequence goes on from NSJW01000661.1 coordinate 40,041, forward strand.
GGTGTGACAGGTTTATGACATATTTAGAGAATGACCTTGATATCACGGTGAACGATGCAGCCTCCTGGATATGTGTGTAGAAACCAAAGACCTCGAGCACTATCAATTGCAATTTCAAGCCTCTGTATCCAGGACAGGACCTTGTTCTTGCCTGATGTATATTCACTTGTCAAATCCTCGTAGTTCACAGATAGAAGATAAAACAGATTCAAACTCTTATGCCACAAAAATCAATAAATGATAATTACCAAATAGCCACTCTGAAAGACTCCCATTGGGACATAGTTCATAGACAAGAAAACATTCATCTCCATCAACACAGAAACCCAGCAAAGCGACAAGATTTGGGTGTCTGACATGCGATAAGCTTGTAACTTCGCTGACAAAAGTCTTCATGTTTCCATCATCATTGATTATGTGCTTTATTGCTACCTGCTGATTATTTGACATTGTGCCTTTATAGACCATACCTAAAATTTAAAGCCAGAAAGAAAATTACTTTATAGGTACAGATTTAATCAAGCTTTGACAATTTAAAGCTTGTACAATTGATGGTGAGATTTTACAGTAATCTGTATTATGCCTACTCATCGAGGAAATTTTAAGTTTCTCTGAGTTGTATTTTTTCTAGACTGTTGAACCAAATTTTCTCATCACTGGCTTTCAGCAAAGAGAGGAAAACAAAATCTCACCTGCAGTTCCTTCCCCAATGATATTCATTTCATTCAGATGGTTTGTGGCAGCGTACACTTCCTTGATTGGAACTTTTGGACAAGCTGTTTTCTTTAACAGCTCTCCAAATGCTACTGTGTGAAAAATAGACTACATAAGCACAATATCCTTTATCTATGATGCTATCTAATAGCGGTTTGAAACAACTTAGGTCATACCTTCATTTTTTTGAGGGTCTGATTTGAAATATCTACGAAACAGGATGTATGCAGTGATAACTATTATCAATATAACCCCTATTGTTGCTCCGGTCAGAATCCATATACCTAATTCCACATGAAGGCCTTGATATGGTCAGGAAGAGAAGAGCACACAACAATCTGCATATTTGGAAACCTGATTGATATTATAAGACATTTAAGCACCTCTATTACTCTTCTTCTTCTGATTGCCTTCTGTGGTCTCATTTGCTGCTTGAGAAAAGAAGATTGATCACCGATAATCTAGACTAAGTTGCACTACATATAAGATACTCGACAACTAGTCCAAAGTTTATGTTTATACTTACCTGTATAAACTTCTTGTGCTCCAAGGCATCTCAGAACTTTGCGGACATACATCTCATTTTCAATTTTGCTGCTTATTAGTGTCACAAGTACAGAAATTCTACAGAGATCAGCTTCAATTTTTTCAGCTGTGATATTGGTGTTTCTGGAATCTGTCCCTTGTATGGTTTTCCATGTCCTCAGGCAGGAAGGACATGATTGTTCCCACTCATTCCCAAAAGTCCTAAGTTGACAATTTTCATCTAAACTCCTAAGTTCATTTCCTAATTCTTTCCTAACATCAGAAACCAGGAAGTCAGAACACCCTCCAGCACCACTTGTTACCTTCTCAATTCCACAACCAAGAACATTATCTTTAAAACTCTTCATTCTAGACAGACAATTTATTTGCTCAGTAGAATCTAAGTAAATCTTCCCTGTTTGATTTGCCTGCTGACCCAGTGCATAGAGGTAAGCATCAAATGCTGATCCACAGCACTTGTTATGAAGAAGCCCGTCCCAGTCTCCCTCCTCACAACTTGAATCATTCAACAACGGCGAGAGTTGAATTTTAAGGTTGCAGCCTGCCTGCGGAGCCCACGAAGCTGCAAACTTCATACTGGTGATCATAACGAAGATGCAAACAAGCAAGATGGATGTTGGAAAATCAGTTCTGCTCCACTTCCAATAAGCCATTGGGAGTTTATTCATCGTATAGTTGTTAGGAGGAACATGAAGAACCAAATGTAACTAAACGTTTTAAGGGGATGTTGATGTATTCGCCAACTGCAACTCTGAGAAAATGTGACCGACAGACCAAGAGGTGTGCTAATGAGCAACTATTGCAATGAAGTGTGGACATTTGCTTGGTAGTAGAAAAGGTGAAAGAGAGAGAGAAGTGGGGGGAGGGGGGAAGGAAGATAGACAAAGGCATTCTCTTTTTGAGCATTGGTCCATTGGACTAGTTTTTTCAACCACTTCTTGGAAAAAGCACATAATTGGAATATCTTCTAGATAGTCTTATTGAGAGTTTGAAAGCCAGTTATCTTGTTTGTTACTATAACATTCTTATGAAAACCATTCCAGAGATTTGGATGCATCCTCCAGGTGGAAACATAATTAAATCAACTAACATCACCCGTTTGTTTCTTGTGTACCATACAAGTCTTGTTGCCGGCCAATGCGAGTTTCCACCTTTTTTACAGATAGAATGTTACTGTTTCTCACTCTAAGCCGATGTCTTGAAATTTTATTCACATAGAGAGACAGAAAATCACCCTTCTTTACAGTTAAAAACATTGTTATGGCCTTGGTTTTTTTATTAAAAAATTATTAAAATAAATGATAATAAAAACATGCAATCACATTCAAGGGTAGTAATTTACCTGAGCGAACTATGTAAAGTTTTACGGCTAATGGTGTGGCTTAATGTTAATGCTGGCTACCTGCTGGCTGCACTTACATAAGTTAAAAACTTGGAAATGAAAGTGCTTAAAAGCCCTGGAACTATTTGAACTGGAGTATTAATTATAGTCATAAATCTAGTTTAATTGGTCCCACAAGCAACGGAAAATGATTGGTTTTATCACCATCGTGCTGAAGCTTTCTTTCTTTTGTTTTAAGCTTTCAACTATAGCAATTAGCAAGTATGTCCAACATTGTCGCTTTCAACCATAGCAATTAGCAAGTATGTCCAACATTGTCCTCTGCGAAGCATATTGATCACCTTGCTGACCCCCATATTCTGGCCAGTGCCTGCTTTATTTATAGCCAGAAAATGAAACATTTTCTTTCTGGTCTAGCAGAAAATGGAACATTTAGGAGTGACATCTAGCAACAAATAATGCATTGAACGTATACTAGTCACTTAACAATAATGCTATTCAGCCACAAAAATTAACCAGAATTTTTGACAGAATTTAACTAAATTTAAATATAGTTATTTGATAAAATAAAATGATAAAAACCGCTCACTTATTTAAAATTTAATAAACATGTCAAATCACTATAACAAAAATTAAAACAAAAACAATTTTAGCCGCATAACTATTTTCATCATCTAATCAATAATTATGGAGCCCGATTTTTAGAATAAGAAACTAAATCCTTCCTGTATGATTATTGCTTGAAAAGTAGTGCAGCCTACATAATTTTACAATCACAATTAAACACATTGGTACACTTGTTTTTCAAAGTTCTTGCACAACCATGCGTAAAATTGTGTCGAATTGTCATTGTAAAATTCTATAAATAGTGCTACTCTAGTAATTATGTGACCCCGACTTTGTAAGTTTCAGACACGGATATGTCTTTTGTCCGGAGTGATGTTACTTACTCAACACTTTTGAAGAGAATTATTCAAGTGGTTCAAGTGGATGATTCAACGGTTCAAAGAACTCAAAAAGAGACTATCAATAATTTAAATGAGAGTTTAATTTTAATTTATTCTCAATTATTATATTATGTAGTGATATATCGTTAAATAAAACTTTTTTTAATAATAAATAATTTAATCATTCAAACTTTAACAATACACGATTTAAAAAGAAAAAGAGAGTGCAATGTGGTTTTACATAACTTTTATTTATTAAAGTTAAATAAAATTATAAAAGATTTAATTTTAATCTATTATTAATATAATTTTTTTATAATATTATCTAATCATATGTTGTCATATTTTTTACTTTTTATGTAGTAGTTATTTTAGTTAAACTCTTTTAGTAATTTGACGACATATGATTAGGTTATAATATAAAATTTTTATACTAACAATAAATAAAAATAAACTCAATTATAAATAGTTTTATATATAAAATTGTAGAATAAGTTGCATTATTTGAAAAAACTCATCCAAGAAAACCATAGTACCTTTTTTTTAAATATGTTTTACATTTTTGTATGTTTGTGGATTTTTTAAATTTAGATGCAATTATATTAATAATTTGTACATGATTTATAGAATATTATTTAAGTATCATTATTTTCTTCAAATATACAAACAATTCATATAAAATGTAAATGATTGTACATCTTGCAAAGTTATGAATTTTAGGCAATGCTCTACAAATTCACACTTTTTCAGAGAATGTTGATAGAAGATCGAAGATACCAAAAGGGAAAAAAAATATTAAAGATTAAAAATTAAAAAAATAACAGAAAGGTTATAGAAGATTAAAAGTAAATTTAGAGTATTAGTTGTCGATTGATAATCAAATGCACGTGTAAACATAATAATTCTTTGAGAGAAAAAAAAAACTCACGTTGCAATTTCATAAAATTTTAAATAAAATATATACAATTTCAATGTTAACTATAATTACTTACAATGGTGTAATTTAATAGTAAAGTATAATTTTAGTAAGAAAAACTTTACATGTTAAAAATTTAAATTTTATTAAAAAATACTTTATAAAAAAAATAATTTCCGTTTTTTGAGTAAAATTAGATTTTTTAAGAACAGAAAAAATGACTATAATTAGTTTCAGGAAAGAAAAAATATTCTATAAAAAAAGAGTTTAATGTTATACCTACAATGAAATTATCCTTTAAAAAATTATAATTTACTCTACAAAAATTTGTTAAAAAAATTACCATAATATGAAAAATAACAACAAACCATCACACGCCGACTTGGTGGCGGTGTGCAGGTGTAAGTAATTCGTTTTGCCGCTCGCTCTTCGGCTTCCGGAAATTAGGGTTCCGAGTTCTGAGGATAATTGCTTGGTCGTGACATCGTACAATGGAGAAGGATTCCAAGGCACCTGCTGAAGATCCAAAGCTTGATTTGTTCGAAGACGATGACGAATTTGAAGAATTTGAGATTAATGAAGGTACTTTTAGCATTCATCGTCATTTATCTTCGGAAATTTTCTTGCTAATTGATTATTTGGAGTAGTTATGTGAGCTAGTGCGCACCCTAATGCTTACGATTTTTTTTTTAAACAAACAGAATAGGGTATGGGTATGGGTATGGGTAGTATAAAGAAGTTACTTGTTCGATGAATGTAATAGGTTTCCTTCAATTTCTTTGCTTTTGTTTGAAAAAACAAAACCTTTAGCGTTTCTCCCGTTTTCCTGTTGAACGTGGTGTCTTCTTGCCATAATGTTTGATTTTTTGCATTTTTCCTGCTATTATGGCTAGACTAGGTATTTGGTGTAATGCTGTTTTGTTATAAAGCACTTGCTTATAATATGAACCCTTTTATAACAAGTGATTCTTGTAAACAACATTTGTGAGGGCAACTTCTTCCTTGGGGATTTTTAAGTTGTTTATACAAAATTACAATTTAGACTTCTATTGTCTGTTTTCTGAATTTCATTCTTTTTCAAAAGAAGATTCAGAAGAGCAGCATTGTTGTACGGAATTATCAAGAATGATGAAAATCGTGAGCTATAAAGAATGAAGCGGTAGTGAATTTGGATCAGTGTTCTGGCTCTAACTTTGATATGGTGTTAACTGTGGGATGTATTTTATATCGGTTTTCTGATATTAGGGTTATATATTTGCATCCCATTTAACTTGATAGCATCAAAGATGATGCTTTTAGTTAGATAATTTCAGAACCGGGTGTGATGCATTAGCATTAAATTATAGGACATAGAATCTTTCTAGAATTTTTTCTTCTTATTCCTTTCTTTCTTTCTTTCTGTCTTTCTTTCTTTCTTTCTTTGTTTTTTGGAGTCAAAACTTGACTCTTAGAATTAGTTCAGTTCATCTCATAAGAATTGTTCAGTTTGTCTCATAGCTATGAATCTTTGAACTAGCACAGGATGGTTCACTTTTTTTTATAGTTCGCTATCATCCAGTCATTTTAGACTGCTATTTGCTGTCTTTAAATCTGTGTGACTAACTTAGACAGAATACAATTAAATGCCCAGGCATATTTTGATGTTGGACAAATGGAGGTCAATTATAATTATAATTTTTATTTTTGATGATTTTATTGTGATTTTCATAGCAATTATATTTGGAGATATTATACAGTAATTTTAAGGCACGGTGAAGTCCTATTAGGATACTAATCATGACATATGGACTAGGAAAATCTTAGAAGAATACTTACATACTAGTCAAGTTTTATTATGCCTATAAAATGACCTGTTATGTGTAAAACGAGATACAACAGATATTTTCACTTTTCAATATTATTTCAAGGTTTTCCCTCGTTTTCTGGTAAATTCCAAATATCTACCTACTACCTTCTAGGTTGTCTGCTTGAACAATTCCTAGTCCCCTTTAGCTTTACTTTTGTGCTTCTGCCTTGCATCACATTTTCTATTACAAGCTTATAATCTTCTAATTCACTTTGAAAGACTGGAATGTCAAAGAGTCATTGGTAATATGAAGCACCTGAGGGATAAATTCGCAGTTTCAGCTTTCTTTGGAACATGAGAAACTTCCATGTCTTGTCTTAGCAATGCGAAGCTGATATGCTTCTACAGCAACATAAATCTGGGACTGTTATAGATTGTCAATCTCTCAGAGACTGATGCTTAACTTAACCTTTTAGTGTGATGAATTTCGTTATGTAACTAATATGACTCAGTTGACTGCATGGGTCAAGTGTGAGATTGAACAATAACACCACCAGATCAACAAAGATGTCTTATTATTGTCTGTTATTGAATCTATTCATAGAATCCTTGCTTGTATCACTGCAACTTCAATTGTTGATGAAGGTTTATTTATTTACAGCTTAAGTGTATGAATGTACCCATAGAAATATCTAGAAAGGTATTGGAATCGGAAAAAAAATTAAAACCTAAAAAATTGCAGTGTGGAAGCATTAAGAAATATTTGAACATGATGAAAGCTAAAATATAGTCCTAGATTAGGAAGCTTTAGAGAATTAATGTGACAAAACGCAATTGCTTAATCCGGGCTTGGGGCAAATGAGCATTGTATAATTTTGTGGAGTTTGAACATTGCTGCATTTCTGGTCTATTCATTAGCAGAGGATGTGATGAGTTCTTATAGTGCAATGCATGTTCGGGTTAAAACAAGATGCATCGGGCTGTGATGTATGAGCTTTTCATCTCTAACTCCCAATAATAAGATGTTGGGAAGGATGTGTGGTACTGTGGAGATAACAGAACAGATCATATTGGTAGCATGTGTGGTACCATGTACTGAACTTGACGTTAGTATGTTTATGGAAAGGCATTAGGATACTGTATTAACCAAAAATTAATCATGTTAATTTAGCTTTTCTTGAGTTCAATCTGTTTAGATTTCTTGCACTTAATGCTCATTTCCAACCTTCCATGCATGTTATGTGTCTGCTTGTATGGTGTGTCTGTATATTTCTTTCACATGGAAATACCGTAATGCATTTCATTTTAGGTTAGATGTAGGATATCTTGTGTCACTTACGTTGGCTTGATGTTGCCATTTGACAGAATGGGATGACAAAGAAGAGGGAAAAGAGACAACACAGCAATGGGAGGAAGATTGGGACGACGATGAAGTTAATGATGACTTCTCACTTCAGCTCAGGAGAGAGTTGGAAAACAACACCCAGAAAAGCTAACTTCATCTGTTATAATCTTTCTTTTGCTGTAACAGTAGGGCTAACTTCGTGTGACACACCATTATGTGAAGCCCAAATATATAATGATATATACGTATAACTTGAGAAATTATTCGGGCGATTTAGCTTTGCATAAGTCTTGCCAAATTAAAATTTGTCTAGAAAGATGCTTGCCAAAGTGTTAAAAATTTGCATTGTGAATGGCTGAATGCACAGTTTATATGGGTGCTTCGCTTTCGTATCAAACTTTTTTCAGGTGTGCGTGTGCAAATCTAGGATGGTTTGAGAAGATTTCAGGCACGTTCCATAGCAATATATTGGGTAGGCATGTTTATTACTTATTATTACATGTACCGGATTAAATTATAAATTTTTTTGCTTATAAGTAGATTTGCCACACCAAACATAACGTTCAACGTAAAACCAAAAAATTTTTCACTTAAGCCAAATAAGTTTTAAGGTTAGAATTATGTGTAAGAGATGGTGTTAATTTCAAAACAAGATAAAAAATGAATAAAAAATAATTTGAGCCATTAAAATTCTGTTTGCTGTTGGTTCGCATGCACTTAGTTCTGTTGGTTCTCGAGTCAATGGAATACTTTTTAAAGTGAATAAGACCTGAACCTCTCAATAGTTAACATGGTGAGAGGTATGTTATGATATGTTTTAATTGAAGGAGAATAAAAAAAAATTATTATAAAATTTTAAGTTAAAAATATTTTAAATAAAATTTTCTCTTTCCTCTCTCTTCTTGTGTTTTTTTTTTTTATTGGGTACAATTCTCTTCTTCTGTTTTTCTCTGTCTAAACGTAGCCTTGGCATTTAGCAATGACATTAGGGGGGGTTTGTTTGTTAGTTGCCCCCTCATGAAGCTGTCTGTTCGTTTCCATCTCATGCTAATAATAATAATGGTGTGAGTTTTTGTCCCTTTGTGAAGATGGAATCTTTTGAGATAATAGCCCAAAGTTATAACTTGCTCTTTTTATAATGTTTTTGGTATATGGCTATCCATGTTTCATATCAGACACAATCTCTTGAATATAATTGTTAATGAAATTGAATCATGTCGTCTTCAAAACTTGAAGTTTATCTTTGATGCAATTAAATAATTAGAATTTTATCCATATATGCTAATTCTTTTTTTTTGCCCTTTTGGTAGGTACACGGGGATAAACGCCTTCCATATATGCTAATTCTTCTATACCAACTTTTCATGGCATTTCTGTTATGGTTTGTTTCAAATTAAGCTAGGCTCAGTTAACTAGTCGGTAAGAAATTACATAAAAATGTTTACTATAAAACTTTACATAAATGACCAGCTATTTCTTGAAGGAGATGTTTACTTTGAGAATGAGTGCTGTTATTTACCCACTTTTGTTACATTATGTTTACGGTAACTTTTAAGTCATTTTTTTTAAATGTATACATTCTTCTTTTTCTTCTTCTTCTTTTTTTTGGCCATATGTCATATCATAATAATAAATTTTTTATTTCAATTTATATCGTTTTATGGGTGTATGAGATGTATGGTAGAATTCGTCTATTTTTATATTTCGTTAGGGTATTTAGTATTTTTTTTTTGTGAACAAAAAATTTAAATTGAGAGAAAGACTTGCTCGATTCAAAGTCAGAGTATGTCTTTGGACTCATCGAACATTTATAAAAATATTTACAAATGACTCACCAATAGAAAAACTCAATAATCAAATCAAAGTCATAGTATTTAGTAATTTATATGCTTAACTTGTTAGTAACTCACTATTCTATATTGATACCTTTTTTCCTGTATTAATAATTTTTTGGTGGTTGTTATTTAAAAGTTAATTCACTTACAAATTTCAAATGTTATTAATGTGAACCAACAAACATACGTATAAAAATTTTGGCTTACAAGTAGTATTTTCCTTTCTAAAAACCCATCGTGTGATTCATGTCTACCCCATAATTTCATTTGGTACGTTTGAAGGGAACCCCAAGAGACAAGTTCTATCATTCTTTGGAAAGAATCAAAGGGTGACGAATACCAAACCAATATCCTTTAGCACAAAAGGACAGACACAGGGACAGGGACTTACATGATCTCCTTGTGTGTGATTTAGCATATCTAATTTCATTGTGTATTCATCACTTTGTAGTTGCTTTTATTTCCTAGCTTTTACCTCGTCCCTAATTTTCTCCATGGTTGTGTTTAGGGCACTTCAAATTCGTCTCAGTTAACCAATTTCAGCAACCACAAACTTTTCTCTTTCACACTCTGTCCATCTCAAATCCTTGAATACAATTATACAATGATCAAGCTTTTAACAAGCAAATTCTTGACCATATCTATCATTATTCTTCTTCAAAAAAACCTAGTCTTTTCAAAATGCAACTGTGACAACCAAGTATAAAGATTTAGATCATAATGTATCTGAGGCACTGAAGTACAAATTGATTGCTATGGCTGCAACTTTAATTGCTAGCCTAATTGGTGTGTGCCTGCCAATCTTGGCAAAAAACTTGTCATACCTGAACCCAGAAAATGATTTCTATTTCCTAGTCAAAGCATTCGCTGCTGGTGTGATCCTAGCAACTGGGTTCATCCACATACTTCCTGAAGCTTTTGAGGCCCCAACAAACCCATGTATAGGTGAAAAGCCATGGGGAAAGTTTCCTTTCTCAGTGTTTGTGGCAATGGTAGCAGCCACTGGGACATTGATTGTGGAAGCTTTGATCACGGGGTACCATAAAAGGTCTGAATTGAGGAAAGCTCAGCCATTGAATGAGGATGAAGAGACTCATGATGCAGCACATGGTGGCCATGTCCATAGCTCTGCACTTGCGTCAGAGAGATCAGATTCACCAGATCTTCTTCGGCATAGCATAGTTTCTCAGGTAACTGTTGATGGGTCCCATAAATTTGTACTATTTGAAGTGTTACCACTGATTGCAGAGCATTTTCTAATTCAATTATTGTTAAAACTTCGAACTCTCTCTTAGTATCTAAGAAAAAAAATCTGAAAATCATCCTAAATTATGGATTGAAATTCCTTCCACTAAATATTTGGCTGTGGCATTTTGGTGCATCCCAGATTATGGAATAAAATCATCCTAATTATATATTAACATTTTATCCACGAAAAAATTCATCCTAATTTGATGTTAAGATTTGAGGAATTTTGTGCTCTTAACCGTAGAAAATATTTGAGAATTTTCTGGAGAAGTAAAGAAATAAAAAAAGAAAAAATCCATTCTAACTGGGAAACGGATTTTTTGTGGTGGTAACTTCATAATTTTTTTTAATTTTTTTTAATTCAAGTGAAAGATCATGAAGGGTGTTCTCTTTATATAATAGTATTAAATATAAGCAAACACTAACAAAATTAATAAGAGTGTTTCTGTCCTTATACCCCTTTTTGTTCCTTACAAAAATTCATATTTTTTTATCTATATTATTAAATTTTTTATAAATTTGTGTTGAGTCATATCAAAACTTTTTACCCAAAAAAGATCCATTTACAATCTATCAAATCTACATATATAAAAACACATTTTATAAGGCTATCATTTTTCAATTAATTAAAATAAAATATACAGATTTTGGAGTTGGGTATTGTGGTGCACTCAATCGTTGTTGGGATATCTCTTGGGGTGTCAGGAAGTCCCAACACAATCAAACCTCTACTGGCGGCACTCAGTTTTCACCAATGCTGAGGGCATGGGACTTGGTGGGTGCATTTCCCAGGTACTTCTTATATATTAGTCTTCACTACTATTTTATTCAAGAGAATCACTTTAATTAATTGATTAATACCCTTTTGTTTCTTCAGGCACAATTCAAATGGCACACGATTACAATTATGGTACTATTCTTTTGCCTTACTATCCCAATTGGAATTGGTGTTGGTGTTGGCATATCAAACATGTACCATGAAAGCAGTCCAACGGCAATAATAGTTGAAGGTTTTCTGCTATCAGCATCCACTGGGATCCTCATTTACATGGCACTTGTTGATCTTCTTGCCCCTGACTTCATGAACCCCAAAACGCTGAGCAACTTTAGGCTCCAACTTGGGGCAAGTTTTGCACTTCTTATTGGACTGATTTGTATGTCAATCTTGGTTATGTGGAAAGAAGCCTAACCAAATTTAATTGCACTTTGCAGCAGAATATTAACAAAGAAATTAATCTTGACTCCTTGCATTCTGTTTTTATTTTTTTTATTTTTTATATTTGACTTAAGTATTTTTGAGATTAATTTTTTATATACAATTACAACTGATCAAAAGATCCTTTCAAAAAGTACTTACTCTAAACTTAAGCTGTCAATAAGTTATAGGCTCATAGTTAATATGTAACCCGACACAGTATTCGGATTAGCCTAATGGTAAAGGATTCGAATCTTTGCTTTGCCTAAAAAAATTGAAAGGCTTGAATCCTGATTTTTACTTTTTGATAATATAAATAGAATTTGTGAAAAAAAAAATGTTGGGTGTTTGGTAATTAAACCAAGCATACTATGCAATTTATCAGTAAATAGAAACTTCATAAATTAGAGGAACTTAAGGTGTGTTTGAAATGATAAATTTTATGATTTGATTTCATTTGTAAATTAAATTCTTTGTTTGAAAAATTATAAAATGAGAATTAATATGATTTGAAAATTTAATAGATGTTAATTAGGTTAATTTTGAAATTCTCTTAAAAATGAGAGGATTTGGATAGATTTAAGTAGATTTTATATAAATTTACTATTATACCCTTAATAAAAATATAATAATCATATCATTATAAGTGTAAAAAATATAAATTTTTTAAAATAAAATCAATTCAATTCCCTTTTAGGGTATTCCAAACATAGAAATTGATTTTTTAAATCAATTCAAATCATAATTTTTGAAATGAGTTCCATACATAAAAATTAATTTTTAATTCAATTTAATTTAATTAAACTTAATTCAATTCAATTATAATTTTTATAATTTTAAATACACTTTTAAAGTTCAATACTATGCACCAAAAAACAATTCAATATTAGCACTAAAATTGTAAGCAAACTTACAACATAAATTCGGTTTAGCAGTAGAACTTAAACAAGGAATGTTAGTGCAATAATATTCTACTTTTCGTTGTAGTTGTTGTTATCAATAATATTTTAATTAGTTAACGAAAATTGATTTACTTAATCAATTTTTTACTCATAATAATTATATAATTTGGTACAAATATAAAGATTCTCATTAATAAGTAATTTGTAATCTAAGTAAATTTTCGTTGAGGTTAATGATTTATCGGGAAAAGCTGAAAAAAAAATTCTAACTAAAGTAAACATAGTAACCATAATAATGGACATTAGATTTGAAGCTTTAGCTTTAGTTTGGATTAGATTTCAAACCCGGTTAAAAGCCGTAAATGGGTGCAAACCACAGAACCGGCCGGTTCATATTGAAAAAAATCTGTACGGTGAAGTGGGAACTGTGGAGCCTGTTGTTTTGGTTTTGGATTTCATTTCACCTTTAAGATTTCTCTGCGCGATCCCTCCGCCGTCGCTTGACGGCTTTCTGCGGCTCTCTGACTCTGCCCAATCGTTATCTGGTCAGACGGAGCCTTCGCCTTCGTACCCAAATTCCTCTCAACTTTGAAGCAATTAATTAGGAATCACAAGTTTCCAAGTTGAAGAGAAAAAGACAAGAGCTTTCTCAAATATCTGCACTGCACTTTTCTTTGATCCGAACGCATGGCTACTGGTTCCAGATTGGGGTTGTAGCGTAACAACAGGTTTGTCGCATCATAGAGCAAAAAAAGATTTGAATTGGGAGTGAGGTATGTCTTTACCTGATTCAATCCTGCTTTTTCTATATTTGACTCAATGTTTCGATTTTGTGATTTTATTTTGCAACTCTATCAATGAATCCGGTGGGAAATGTGATATTTAAACTAGTTTTTTTTTTATGTTTCTTTTTTATTTTTAGAGACTGGAGGCAAAAATGAGAGTGATTCAGAAATTTTTCATCGCATCACTGTTCATGTGGGCTGCCCCTATTGCAATTTTATATGGTTTTAACCATAATCTCCTTCCTGGTAAGATTCTAGGCGCTTAAGCTTTTAGGGATTTGTTGATTTTTTTTTTTTTTTTGAAATGGGTGTTGGCTTGTACCTTAATACCCGTGTGGTTGAAAATTTATCAAAAATCAAAATTAACTGGCAATTTTCTGTATACCAGGTCATACTTTTAATGGGAAAGAAATTGCAGGAATAAAGATGAAATTTTGAGTCCCATGTCTTTGTAAATGGCATTTCCATGCAAAATCTGATCATTTTCAAATAAGAATCATACCATGGAACCTTTTGAGTTATCACTTTTCATATGGGAACAAGTGGTTATCGATTTTTCCGAAATTCTGATCATTTTCAAATAAGAATCGTATCATGTCTCTGCAAATAATTTATCACACGCATCTTTACCAGTGGTATCAAGAAAGAACTAATAATACGTGTTTGTTGATTTTGCGCATTGGAGTTAATTTTTAACGTTATGTGCTATTTGGAAATACTGAACAGTTGTTGCATTGCATATTTAAATAAGCAATAGTCTTTATATTTCTGTCTGTTCTTTTTCCTGTCCGACTTTCTGGCATATAGACTGAGGATCACACAGGAAACAACCAATCTATTTTCATGAATCATTACATGAGTTATTGGGTTAACCAAGTATGCCATTCACACCCCATTGTAACCAGAAAGTATTTGTGTTTGAATTTTTATGACTGAAAAAGTTTAGAGGGGAGATTAGAGTATCTTACTTTATTCTTTCTGTGTGCCACTAATTAATCTTTTAGTGGCTGTTATTTTCATGTGAGGGCAATGGCTATTAACTTGTATAGGCCATAATTGCCTAACCTCCAGTATTACTGCAGAATTTATGGTAATTGTTAAGCACATTTGGAAAGGTAGCTTATCTACGCTTTTGTGATCACTGCATTATGTCAAACCTTTGAAATGCTGCCCAGATCAGCTTAATTATTTAAGCAAATAATTGTCATTTGTTTATTCATATTCACTTGTGTATGGACTGGCATCTAAATGCTCCCATACAAAGGTTCTTCAAATGTAGAGTTCCCCTTTGTCTTATTTATTGAGTGCTTCATCTTCCCTGCCCTGTGAGCCTAAGCGCAGCATCTAATGGATCTCATCATTTTTCTTGTATCTTTCCTTTAATGACTCTCAACTCCAATTCGGAATAAGGCCCAATAGAATGGTGGGAAAGTTGTAACAGTAAAACTACCTTTGCTTACTTGTCTGTGACTGTAACAGGAACAGCCAATTTGTCCCCTTACTCTATGACGCTGGTGAGCGGATTTCTTGCTGTCATATCAGTTAATGTAGTCATAGCATTTTACATATATTTGGCAATGAGAGAACCTGCAGATAAACACGAGCCTGATCCTAAATTTCTTGCTGAGGCCAAAGCTAGTGTGAACCAGTCTGCAGGAGATGCTCAGCAATCTTCCCAGCCTTTCAAGAAACAACAGTAGGATGGTATACTCATAAGCTGTTCATCTCGGGAGGAGAGGGGATACCGGGAATGAAGGGAGAAGGTCCTGAATTGTGCGTGCCGATTATGCTGCCGTTATCAAGTTTGCATATGATCCATCTCATGCACAATTTATATTTTCAATATGTTAGATTCATAGCATTTTATATATCTACTAGTTACTTTAGAATATTTGTTACAACGTTCTTCTCTATTTTGCCATTTTGGGTTCTATATTAGGAAAAGTTATTTTCGTTTTGATTTATCTACCATAAAAGACACATGGAAATGGAACAGCACGCGAACAGCGGATACACTTGCTAGAAGGCGTTTGATTCTGTGGAGATATGAATTGCTATGGACTTGGATAATCTCCTTTTCTGTGATAACACAAGTATGTTGTTGTAATTGTGAAAGATACAAATTCTATTATGGAGGTGGAGGGATTCACTGTAACATTTGCAAGAGTCCGCTGGTTGTTTACAGGAGCAGTTTGTGGCTTGTCTCTTGCAACAAGACACTGCTCTCGTTTTAATGGAAAATGAATTCAAATTCAGTTGCTATAACCTCCTCGGGTGGGCATAATGAGAAATAAGTTAATGTTTTTTATTCATATATTTATTTTTTCAAATCATGAAATAACATTGAGTTCCATCCACAGTGCCTTAGAAATCCTTACATCTATGTTGCAAAGATATGAGTACTACTATTGTATTTGATATTTTTTGTGTAAACGAAGAATATTCTTATAAGGTTTATTTGAACTGTTTTATAAATATAATTTTTTTAAGTTGTAAGTGATAATAATATAATTTTTTTTGTAAAATGTGATTTTTAAAAATTAAATAATAATTTTTATATTTAAAAATGTAATTCACTTATGTTACGTCAATATTTCATGGGTCTATTATAGTTAATATATTAGCATATGTAGCATATTTTTAAAATTAAGAGGACAGGGGTAGCAAGCAATATGTAATAAAAATATTTAATGATATTATATATGAAAAATTACTATATAATTCAAAGTCATTCTTAAAATCATAACTTTAAGAATAAAGATCACATTATAGTGTAGCATGGGATGATAACTATGTGAATTTTGCCAAAAAAATGTCGATACTAATTTTAGAGGAGCCAAAAAAAATTTTTGGATGCATATAATGTTTAAAAAAAAAAACACAAATAACTTAGTGTATGTTTAAGTAATTTTTATAAAATCATTAGTATATATTTTAAAAGAATTTTTTTGAAGAAAATAAAAAAAGGTATTTGATGAAACGGCACCAAAATTTTTGTTTACTAAAAATAAGAAAATGCAAATATGTTACTTTAGCGGCTAACAAGCTTTTACCTCAATTGACCCCATCTTGATTTTTAAAACCCTACTCAGGTGTGTACCTCCTATATAAAAGAAAATTACTACTTTAGCATAAACACCACTAGAACACAATTAACTTTGGATCATCTGTGTTCAGTGTTAACCCCAAAAAAAGAAAAAAAACTCTGGTTTATCTGACAAACAACTCATTAATCTACCTAGCAATCATAGAGCTGCTTTGTGCATGAACGATAAAGGAGATAATGAAAAGAAATTAAAACAATCACCAAAAGGAGCAAAATAATAATGATAATAATACTAGAAGACTCCATTTTTCATCATTCAAATATCTCAACGATATTCGTCTCCACCTGTTTCTCACAGAGCTGCAAATTCTACAGCATGAGACAAATAGTAAGAGGTAGCAGATGTCATCTGATTTTCAGTAGTATCAGTTTGGTGTTTTCTTGATTCTACTTCTGTATGACCAGAGTTGGGGCTTCCTAATGTTGGATTTTCTCTCTATTCCCTGCCAACGTCACTAGATGGACCACTTCCTGGGCTTTCTCTCAACTGCACCCCATTGTTATCTATAACTTGGCTGTCCCTCTGAGAACCAGCGTTGGATCGGCAAATTGGACATATGGGTGTCTTTAGAAGCCATGTATCCACACATTGGGCATGAAAACTGTGCTTGCACATAGGCAACAATCTGCACTTCTCCCCTGTAGTAAGGTCCTCCAAGCAAACTGCACAATTCACAGGGCTGCTTGTATTGTCTTTGGGAATATAATCATAGCAGGGAAGCTTCTCCAAGTCATCTATGGACATGCCTCTGCCCCCATTGCCACCCCTTTCATCCATTGTGCCTCTGCCTTCTCTTCTAGATGCTCTCCCTGTAATACATGCATGAAGTAGGACCAGGAACACAATTCCCACAAATAATAGTGCCACAGATATGCTGATTGCCTTTGTCGAAACCTGAGGTGAAAAACTCAGAAATTTTCGAATCATGATATGATATTTTCTGCTATATAACACTGCAAAAAATCTGGTACCCGCCTCTACAATCAATGCATTTGTGAAGCTTCATCAGTTTGAGCACTATCGCTTCACTACAGCAAAAACCGTCATCTCATTTGGCCACCTTCATCACGAGCCAAATTATAACCTTTGTTCATATTTTCTTTTGTGAGAACTTCATTTATAAGAACACAAGTACATGATCAATCACCTTGGTCAATACATTTTTATATTTATTGCTCATTTGTGTATTTGGTGACTGTGGAATGTCGATGGAGTGGGTGGGAAAGAAACCAGTTTTAACAAGTGGGCGCTAAAAATCACGGTTAGCTTGCTAAGTTGAACTTTTCTCTTTATCCTCTTCCCCCTTTCCCTTTACTTTACTGCTTTATTTCTCTGTTTGGTTTTGGCAGTATGCACACTTTTTCCCATTCACAGTGAGACATAGCATATAACAATACTATATGGAAGTATCAGTAACTGTCCCCTGTTCTTAGTCTATGTACATATTTCACAAGTATAATTTCGTCATTCTAAACCTTAATGTTCTTTGCTTATAGTCTTAAACAAAGATGGGGATCTCTCTCATAAAGAAACCGAAAGCTATGAATATTAATTGAAGACAATTAGTTTCACTTTTTTCTTTTACGTTGTCTTCCCCTTCAAGTTTTTCTCCTTATTGTATAGATATATAATTAAATGTACTTAGGAAATTAAAGATGCTAACTACTATTCTGCTTAGAGGTTGGCTCGAGATTGAATTGCATATTTGAAATATTTTGGATTCAAATTCTGATGGAGTCTCTTATTTGTAGAAAATATGTAACTATTACCTATTTGTAGGAAATATGTAATTATTACTGTAATTTCTCACTAAGACTTATAACATGTCTTATGCCTTAAAATGGGAAGGCTTCCTTTTTCCTAAACTTTTTTCTACCAAAAAAATTAGTCTTCAAGCTAAGCTGGCCACTTGGATGTAACTCAGATAATTAGGTCATTTAGGTGGATGAGAATGAGTAAAATAATAAGTTTAAGTAGTAATAATGATTTCTTGATAGTTGATATACTAAAAAATAAGGATAATTTTATACACAAAATCGATTTTATAAACTAGGATGGAATTAAATATGTGTTTAAATTAGTTTATTTTATATTCGAAATAATTTATAATCAAAATTTTATTTAAAGAACTTTAAAAAAAATATTTTTTCCTTAAAAATATTCTTTACTCAAAAACCCACTAAAAGTGAAAATAAAATGAAATAATCATTTTTTTGTGCTAAAATAAGTAATCGTTTTCGTTAAAGTGTTCCGTATACTCGACAAAGAAATCTATTTTATTCCGTTCTATAATTATTTTTTACATGAAATTAGTATGAATTAACATTTTAGTTTTAACTAATGAAATTATCAAAGAAAAAAAATATTAATTCATTTCATTCTACAATAGATGATAATTTCTATCTCTCTATGAAAGAATGATTATTTATATTCTATGGAATCAAGGACTTGAATCGAATAATCATTTCAAATACACACACACACACACACAAATTAGCTTAGCGTTGTGTGAGTTCATACTGTAATATAAATTTTATGTTATAGTTTAAATAAAAACACTTGTGTAGTGGGAGTTAGCACGTTTATCCTGCTGACTTATTTAATACATTTATTGATTTATTATTATTATTATTCTTGGCTTAAAAAGTTGAAAAAATAATTATTAGAATAAATTAAGTATAAAGGAAATGAGAAACAAGCGTCGTCTTCAACTAATAACTATTAAGATATATTTAAAAGCCAAAGGGGCTAAATTTTAGAAATTAAATTTTGAGAGATTTATTTATCAAAATTTAAAATTAAAGAAAATCCTACAAAATTTACCGTAATTTGAATCCAAAACCTTCAAATTGTACTTAATCCTTTATCAAACTGAACAAGTACTAGTAATTCCATTTTAAAAATTAAAAAAAAGTATGATTTGTCTCGTGGTGTTCTTTAAGTGGGTGTTGTCTCAGATTTAATACTCATACCCCATGTCTGTTTGCTTCCTCCAGAAAATGTCCAAATTGGATACTCCTATGGTGGCCATCTTGGTGGGTGGAGTATAGCAAACCAGCCAAAAACTTGATTTTTGTAATCTAAAAATGTAGGCCATCAGATGATATTTAATACATCTGTCCAAATATGAATAAAGACTTTAGGACACTACAGCTCATCTTCACTGTATGAAGGTTAGCCGTGTCGCCGTTATGGAATCTTATAATCTCATCTATCAGTTCTAATAATTGAACTTTTCACTGTATTTGCACAGGGCGAGAGGGGCAAAGGGGCAAGTAGATAGTTCACTTATTGATACCTCCATTATAAAATCTATAATCATCACATGCTAGTAACCTTAATTATAGAATCTGTGTAAACTTCAAGACGTAACGTTAAGATCAAACATCTCAACCCTGGAAAAGCAAGAATGGAGATAGGGCAGAGGAGGATGCAGGGGTACTGCACATTTGAGGTAGGTTCTATTCTAAGTTTCTAAATTGCAGAACTAGTGCCCTTTTCACTCAGTTCCAGTACGCTGTCGCCAAACTACATTTGATCTGCCAAGCAAGAGGCAATTCAGTAGACATAAATCAATAGCGTACATGGACACATCAATGGTTTGTCTAGTCAATTTTACATTAGAGAATGATCAAAATCAACCATATGGTTGTTCCGCTATTTCAAAAGCACTCTCAGTATAAATTTGATTATATGATGTTTTGAGCACAAAATTCGTTAATCTAAACATGTATTTATTATCCAAATCTAAAAAGTTAATACCCCACTAATTCATTCTTCATCTAAAATTTGAGTTATTTGACAACAAAATCCATCGTATAGCATGGCCTTGCTATGCACATCCACGACCATTGGCTTGTATCAGACTCTCAGGTAACCATGGGTGGCACAAATAACCGAGAACCACAGACAGGGTCCACAAATCCTGACATCCACGTTGAGGGAGTAAATGTTAAAAGCAAATTAATAACCAAAGTGTATCACAAAAAGAGGGAAACCAGAATGGAGACGTAGGAAGTAACGTAATATGTATATCTATCAAATATCAATTAAATGACGTAAGTAGCCATTAGCTAGGAAAAAAGACATAATAAATTTACTGCTTAATACGTACCTCACCCGCAACTCAAATCATCTCAATTTTTTTTCAGTGTATTTACAGAAAAAATATGACAAGCAAACCAGGTAATCATGAAGAAGACTAACTGAAGTTCATGCATGTGTTATGAAACAAGACCCTCTCGAGCAATACTGGTCACACGAAGTACAGCTTGAGCACTTAAAGGAGAAAGTTTTGATTGGCAGAAGTTCTCCCATGAACCCATCTCTGGATGCTCAGAAACAGTAGCTGGCATGAGATCGTGAAATTTCTCATATACATTTTGAAGCTCAAGAAGTAGAGTTCGAGCTGCTTCCCTGGACTCAGGGAGCTGGTCACTCAGCTGGGATGCAGCTACTTGGATCAATTTGTCAATCCCATATGCCTTTATGCCTTCTGCACCCTGTTTAAATAAAGGACAAGGATAGAAAACAGAAAATGTTAATGCTCCGCATCCAGTCGCAAAAATACATAGGCCATATTCATTACCCCTTCTAGTTCCACCAGAGTCCCTTTCAAATTTCAGCTGAAGAAAGGACATGCAATCAAGTTAAAAATGTAGCAGTCATTTAATTCTTCTAGAAAAGCCTCACCCTTCAACAAAGTTTTGTTCAAGTCCTGAACTATTCACAACTTAACACTAATTGATCAAAGAACAGCAATAATATACAATTGAGCTCTTTATGACAGACTTATTATATGTATTCATTCATACAAGTATTATGATTACACAAAGTGAGCCCCTCATTTTAGAGGAGCCAAATTCTAGAATAAAATAGGCATAAGGTCATTATTACTTGGTCTAGCAAGTTAAACAGCCAAGTATCAATAAAATTTTATTAACAGGATTTTCCCGTTAAGATACACCAAACATACTAAATGATGACATATCAGACTCCTTTAATCAAATAACTCTTATTATGGTGAATGCAACAAAAGAAAATCACTACATAGCATATAATTCTAAAAATTTATTGAAAGCAAAGATCATCAATATAAGCTTATCTTAATTGTATTCATACCAGTTGTGGAACACTTCGAGAAAAGCACATTGATGCCTTTGCACGAATACGTGGATTTTTGTTCTTAAGGTATGGTTGCAACTTTGGTATCAAAGACATAGGGGAAATCCAAGTAGTCATTGCTACTAAGGCTCTTTCAGCTGCTTCACATACAAAGCGTTTGTCCTGTGAAGACTTGAGAAGAAGCTGTACTAGCTGCATCCATCATATTTGTTCCACATGGAACAACATGTTAGTATACTACCAAGTGCAAGACGAGATTCCATAATGCTTAAGTCAGCAAATTACCAGTACACATAAGGAATATTGACTTACCAGAGGGTCCAGTGAATCTATTATATGATCATTATACGCACTGAAAATGTCTGCAGATGTCATAATGGCAGTTTTGCAAACAGCACTTCTAGGACTTTTCAGGGACTTCACAACAAATGTGATCACATCCTCCCTGTTTACCAGATAGCATGTCAATAAATTAATAAATCTAAACAAAAATCATAGCATATTAATCTATGATATTATGATTCAAATAACCATATTTCAATCAGAAAACATAAAGAAGTTTGTTACTTACAACATGTCAAGCATTGCCTCCTTATGAAATAAGGATAAACGACGTACATTATTGAGTGCATCACATACCATGACCCAATCCTTCGAGTCAAGTCCAGCTAAGAGGTTCTGTAACCAAATCAAAGAACCATATTCAGATAATACAAGTGTTGACTTTCTTATACAAAGTTAATAATCAATAGTAAATAATTAGAAAGGAAATGGAACACCCATGTTATTAAGTTGGGCCAACACCAATGGTTATCATTATCAACTTTAAACACCTCTATTCACTCGACCCAAAAACAATGGAAAAAACAAATTAAATAATACCTTGAGACAAGTATCAATGTCTTTTAGATCATTCATGTTCTCAGATTCAATGTATTCTACTTCTGCATTTCCAATCTCCATTCCAGAATTGACAGCTTGATTACCATTGACAAGGGGAGAAACCAAGGAGGAACAATTTTTTTTCTTTTGCCATTCTTCAATATTTTCATCAGCATTGTCAACGGAAGGCATAGTTAAACATGCCTTACTGGAGCTCTCAATCTTCCTTTCAGTTCCAGGAATTGTATTGAGATCCCTAAGAGCTTTCTCTGACATCCCCGTCAGCCTTAGTCTGAGATGAAAAGGAAGACATTTCATCAAAGTCAACAGTAAGAACTAATCAAAACACCATTTAATTTGTCAAAAATGTGACCTGTACGAATGAATGAATATAACCAAAACCAAACAAAATCAAGATCTGAACTCAACGAGGAAGAACAGACAAGAAAAAACGGTGCAGAATATAACCAAAAATGCATTTACAAGCCTCACTCCATAGAATGAATAGTTTTTCTCTCTTTGATTCACTCCCGATTTCCATACCTCTGCTGAACTTTGTAATTTGAAAGTAGCTCTTCTTTCTTTGCTCTCATTCATCCGAAAGATAGCAAATTCCAATCTTAGGACTGAACTTCCACTTCAAACATACTCCTAGGCCAGATTTTGCAAATTATCCACACACCTTTAGAGTCTAGACAAAAATAACCCACTCACGTTATAGTTTTCCCTTTAATTCCCAATGCTCCAAACAATCCAAAATCACTAGATAGGTGCAGAGCCCAAACCATCACAGAATAAGAAAGCATGAGCCTCTGAAAATACAATTTTAAAGCACTACACATAATTTTGTCGAAATGCAGATTCACTCACAGGACCAGAAACCAATACCCATCTTCCCAAGAAAGGGCTTAAGACCGACTTACACTGCACGATTCGCCTCTAAGGGGATCACAATGGAACCAGGGATCAGACAAACACACAGATTCAATGCAAACTGAAAAACCCTTGAAAATGCGAAGCTGCGCAGTAATAAAACTAAATCCAAAAAAACAAAAGAAGAGAGAAAACTGGCATATACAAAATTAAACGGCAAGATCTCGGGCTATGCTGCACTAAACAGCAGATTCTTCGTGAATAAACACTCGCATTTGAACCCAAACACCACCATTCCCGCATTCGATTCAAAGATAGAAAACAAAACGAAACGAAACAGTAATTGCCGTGCCTGCGCGGATCGCAAGCCCGCGTTTGGTTAAAGTGAAGACAGAGAGAGAAAGAGTTACCAGATGAAGAGGGAGAGAAAGACTGTGTGTGCGTGATGGAACCAGAAAATGCAGAGAATGCGAGGAGTGGGTGTAGAGTGAGAGACCGAGTTGCAAAGACCCAGTCCACTCTGTGTGTTGAAGAGAAAGAAAAAGAAGAAAGAGAGACAAGAGTCGCACCCAAAACGACGCCGCACATGGTGAACCGGACCTAGGCCGGCAAGATATTGCATGTGAAACTGATTGCTGGATGTGATTGTGACGGCCAAGGCCAAGCGAACCGAATTGATTCAATTTTTTTTAATTTTTTTCGAAATTCCCCATTTGCCCTATCATTTCTCCCCAAATTACTAATCACCCCACTACCTCTCTCTCTCTCTCTCTCACTCACTTTCTCTCTCATTATGCTTCTTCCAAATTCACCTTTTTATTTTACAAAAATTATTATTAATTTTTAAAAAGTTAGGTCGCATGTTTCCCTAACCATCACTGACCCTCCAACACAAGATAGGTGAAAGTTTTGAAATGATGCTTTATCATTTAGAAAAGGATTAATTAATGATTAATTATGCTTAAGTTTGATGGGTTGTCTTGTTGCCACCTTATGATTGGTCTCTTCAACACTTACTAGGGAATTGGTATTAGCAAAGTCACTTATTTTGTCCGTCCCTCCTTCATATTGTTACTTCTGTTAAACCCAACTTGTACCTCATTTTGAAATGTGGCTTCTATCTAATTATTAGTAATTCCCATCTCTCTCGAGTTATGACTTTTTGTTTTGTGGAACTGATACTGTGCGATCCCTCTTCACCCATGACTTCTATTGGGTTTCTACCCATCTTCAGTGTACTCTTTTCATACGCTGCCGTCATCATTTCTTTTGTTTTCACCGCGTCAGTTTTTTTTTTAA
This sequence comes from Castanospermum australe, assembly GCA_019955255.1. NCBI lineage: Eukaryota > Viridiplantae > Streptophyta > Magnoliopsida > Fabales > Fabaceae > Castanospermum > Castanospermum australe. Next base: position 64,887 of record NSJW01000661.1, read on the forward strand.
ATTGAAGTTAAGAAAAAAAAAATTATCTCGTTGTAACATCAAGACAGGTCATAAGATTGCGTTTTTAAATTAATTTATTTTATATTTAAATAATTTATAATTAAAATTTTATTAAATTTTTTATAAAATATACTTTTTTAAAAAAATTAATCAAAAATAAACATATACTTAATATCTTTTAAAGCAATATTTACTTATCAATTAATAGAGATCATCAACAAGAATCCAACTTTTGACTTTTTTGAATCAGTGCAATTCGGCTCTGTCGATAGATCAAATTTTTATTGGCGACGCCTAAGTTTTAATTACACGTGTTTTCATTTTTTTTTCCTTTAAATTTTTCTTCTATCTCTGCTGAAGTCCCCGTAGTTATTCAAAATTCAAATTGTTCCATTGCCCCTATTTTTGTTGGATGCTATTCTCATTCGAATATCTTTTCTATAATGGAGGAGGCTTTCACGCGGTAGCAATGTTATAATATTAAAGTATTATAATCAATAAGATTCATTTAATTTTGCTATTATATTTTAGTATAGATGGAGTAAGTTCTCTAATTAATTATTTAGTTTTGTAATAATTTCTCACATCTTCATACCCTAATATTAAAAACTAAAATTAATGTCATTTGAATTACAAGTGTGTTAGCTTTACAGTTTTGTACTGTAGAGAAGAATAATTTGAACATTCAACTTGAGATTTTTGGAAATCATCTCTTAGCTTGCGATGAATTTGAGTGTATTTAATGTTATAAATATAAAATTATTTATGCATCTTTATTTAATAATTTAAAATTTTAAAATAATTTATTCATAACATGATATTATAAGCATTAAGTTAAATTTTAACACAAAATAAAATAAATTTGTATATTATTTATATTTTAAGTCTAAAAGACTCTTGCACAATAGGTATATTAAAATATAAAATTATTCATGTGTCTTCACCTAATAATTTAAATTATTATAATAATTAATTTATGACATTTTGTACATTAATTTTGGTGATTGGCAACACGGTTTATATTCCTTGGGTTTATGGCTTTCTTATCATATGGTTGGTTTCTTTTCGTTAATTTGTTTATATGAAGAATATTTCAAGTTCAGGTGTTGCCTTCTTATGGCAAAACCTGTTGTAAGTATGTGCGTACCAAAAAACAAAACCTGTTGTAAATATCTTATTCATCTTTTCGTTTCATTTGACTTAGCTAATTCCTAGTTGGTACCTCTATAAGATGCCTTAATTATTTGATTTGCTACCTTGATGGGTGAGGATTATGGTTTGTGGTGCTTTTAGCCAATAGGTTCATGGTTGTTTCCGCCCACTTTTGCTATCCTCTAATGACTAGAAACTAACATTAATTATTTTTCATAGAAATATCTTAGCTTTCCTTCCTTTTCCTTCGAACACAAGTGGGGAGGCAATGAACTCCTCGTGAGTGTTTGTCACAGTAGAAATCAAATTAGATTTGGATGTTTCTATCACATGATCATTCTATTGAAAAAAATAAATCTAAAATCTTTTATTTAAGGACTCATCTTACTAAATTGTAAGGTTTACTAATTATAATTATAATTTAAATATATATATATATATATATATATGTATTTATCTAACAGGACTCTTTTACATTACTTAATTAATAAGAGAAAATTTAAATCCAATCAAATTATACTGTGATGTTTTGAGGCCGAGACTTCTGCTGTACATGAATATGTTTGAATGCATGCCAGCATAATATTGCATACAAAATATTATATAGACAGAAAAAAATTGTAAGAAAATGAATATATTAATATATTATTAATCTGTTGTGTATTCATATTTATATTTGTTCGAATGCAAGCGAGCGCATATTATTGTATACGAAAATATTATACACACACAGAAAATGTAAAGATATGAATATGCTTATACATCATTTCTTTATTTTATATCCATATTTGTATTTGTTGAAATGCACGCGCGCGAATAATATTGTATACGAAAATATTATATATACATAAAGAATGTAAAGATATGAGTATGTTTATACATCATTACTTTATTCTACATTTATATTTGTATTTGTTCAAATGCACACGCGCGCATAATATTATATACGGAAATATTATATACATACGAAGAATGCAATAACATTAGTATGTTTATATATTATTTCTTTGTTGTATGTCCATATTTGTCACATATTCTTTACCAAATAGTTATATTTTTGGCATATGCTTAGGAAGGATGCTCAGATCAAGCTGAAAAGTACACTGTTACAAAAGTCATTACTATCTAGGATAAAGGATTAGTTGCGGAGTTACGTTGTTCATGAAAGGGGCTATGGCCCCAAAGTTTTTTTTCAATTTTTCAATTTTGCATCTAAATTTTTTTTGAAAGAAATTTTAATTTCGCTCTTTATATACATAAATTTTCTATTTAGTCCCTTAACTAATTTTAACTAACTCTATTCATGCTTGAGATTTTAGAAGAATAAGTAGAAATTCACTAAGAACAATTACCTCTATTTTTTTTTTCTTGAGAAAAGACTATGGAACAGGTTGTCGAATACCGAAAAAGAATGTCCATAGAGTGAGATTATTTCTTTTAGTAACACTATCAAAATGCATAAGCACTTCTCGTCATGCTAGTTTGAGAAGTTTAAAACAAGGTCAAGGTGGCTAAGAATGGTGGGCTTCTTCTCTATAAAAAGATTGTGTGTGTGTGTTTTTTTTAGTTAGGAGTGGAGATTCAGGAGACGGGAGAGGGGGAGGGGTGGTTCGAACTCCGGTGCTATTTCTCAAGACAATATATTTTTTTGCCACTTCAACGGTAGACTTGACAGCTAAAAAAAATTGTGTTTATCATTATATTGTTTAAAAAACTAATAACATGCTAGCATTTTTTGAGAAAAAAAGAAAAAAAAAACCGAAAAAGCACAGGCACACATGGGCTTGGCACCTTTGTCCTTGTCTCCTTGGAGAGGATGGAGCGTACTTCAGAACAGATTTCACAATACAGAAAATGAAAAAAAACAGAAGCAGAAGAGCAGAGAAGAAAAGAAGGACGTCCAAACAGGGATGAGGGAGGGTAACATCGCATGGTACAGATGTCGCTCTGCAAGAGCGACTACTATTACTTGTAAAGAAAGTACACGAGAAAAATATTTAGGTAAAATATTTCTATTATACTATCTCATTGAGCATATAACATATTAAATTTATAATTTAATATTATTGTTTATTATTTAAATAATAATATTAATTATTTTAATATTTCGTATGTTTAATAATATAACGTAGGAAATTAAAAATACTTAAAAAAATTTCAATATACAAATCCTTCATTTCAATTTATTTATTTATTTATTTTTTTTATTTTTAATAATTAATAAAATAAATACTCTCTCATCTACCCACAAAAAAAAAAACACACACACACACACTCTCTCTCTCTTCTTTACAGTTGAAGAAACAAAGGAAAGAGATTTACGAGTTTGGGCTATGATGCGGATACGGTCCTCACTCGGTCCCATCCTTGTCTTTCCCTTTTCACTCTTTCTCTCTCTATCTCTTTCTTTCGCTGCGCTGCGCTTCGCTTCAATCTCAGTTCGACTTCGATCCGCGCATTCTCCAATCTTCATCGGAGCTCCTTCCCTCAACAATGGTACCAGCGCCACATCCTGACTCTTCGCCTTTCAACTCGCCGCCAACACTCCCATGATGGAACTCACCGATTCTGACGACCAACTCACCCACTGCAATCCGCCTCAAGATTCTCGCTCCGGCCTCGGAATCGACCTCAATGAGATCCCCTCCCCTTCCTGCGCCGAAACCCTACCGGACTCCGTCGACATCGTTCGCGCCTACCACGAGAACCCCGCCCCGCCGCCCGGCGGCCCCGCTGCCATTCCCGGCGACCCCCGCGGCTCCGCTTGCGGTGCCTGCGCTAAGCCTGAGGTGCGGGGGCATGTGGTGGTCTGCGATGGCTGCGAGCGCGGCTTCCATTTGGGCTGCGCCGGGATTCGGGGCCGCCAGGCCGTGAGCCTCGACGAATGGGTTTGTGGGGAGTGTGTGTCCAGTGGGGTGAAGAGTAAGCGCTGGCCATTGGGCGTCAAGTCCAAGCAACTTTTGGATATCAACGCTTCGCCACCCAGCGATGCGGACGGCGAGGGCAGTGAGGAGTTGCAGGATTTGAGGTATGGAAATTCAAGCATTCTTATGATACGTTGCCTTTCTGCAAGGCTCGAGCGCAGAGTCTATAATAAAGTTTGACCCTTTTACAAATTTCAGTAAGCTAGGAAAAAACATAGCTTGTTGTCATTGAAAGAATGAAAGTTTAAAGCTTTAATAGGGAGAAAGTGGAGATAATATTGACTACGACATGAAGTTAAATTATTTAGAGTGGCAGAAACAATGTAGTTGCTTTAATGCCTCGTTATTATATTGAGAAACATATATTTCTGTTTTGCACCCTTTGGCGTAATGTTCGTAGGTCAATATGGTACTAATGTAATTAGAATGGAGTTTCTTACGGTATTATCGTTATTTGGTCATGTGTTAATGGAAAGAGACTTAACGTGAATAAGGATGGGAGTAAGGTTTTGGGGACAATTAATGGACTTTCAAATTAGAGTTTCTTTAAGAAAGGGGATTTAGGCTCAGTTTTCACTTTGATATGGAAAGTCTAACATGAATTGCTTATCATTCTCATTTTTTTCTGTTCCCAAATAATAGATTGTAAATCTTACATAATTCCAACATAACATTATGAAAAACACACAATGAAGCATAAGTGGCGTAGTCCTTCGAGTTTCATCTGTCATATGCTAACGCTTATTTAAACACAAATGCTTTGGGTAGCTTGGCTACTAATTGCTTAATTTCTGTTTTTCTTTGTCGGTGTTGTAGGGTACTTTTCTTTGTATTGCTGTAAGCTTCTTACTGGTTTCATTTGTGTCTTTTAACTTGTTGATGTGCTAATTATAATTTCCTGAATCCGAGTTGTTATAAGTAGTTACTGTTTACATTTATTTTGGTTTTAGAGAGCACACACTGGGTGATAATTCTTTGGGTGCCAATCCATTTGGTGCCCCACTGACATATTCGAGCTTCTACAACGGGAGTGCTTTGGGCTTCCAACAGGCATCAGGAGTTGTGACACATGCTGTTAGAGTGGGTTTTGAGGATATATTAGGAATTCCTAGGAATAGTATTAATACAGCTTTTAAACTACCATCTCGGAGTCCAAATGAGATATTTTTGCAGGCTCTTAGAGATTTTATATCTGAAAGGCGTGGTGTACTAGAGGAAGGTTGGCGAGTGGAATTTAGACAATCAATGAGCAGCTCTGAACTGTATGCAGTTTACTGTGCGCCAGATGGAAAGATATTTGATTCTGTATATGATGTAGCTTGTTATCTGGGGCTAATGTCTGGCTACAATTCTATGGAATCCGAAATAAGAAATGAGAGGTCTCTCCCTTCGTTAGGTGGGCCTCATCTATCTGGAAAAAGAAAGCCAACAAGAACTCTACCAACCAATGGTGTTGCCGAAAATTGTGGAACCTTGATCAATAGTTATTTTAAGAATCCGTCTTCTGATGGTGTAACTGTGGAGTGTGCTAGTGCATGTGGGAACATCCCAAAAGCCACGGCAATTGGAAGGAAAGAGGATGGTCACTCTGCCCCTCAGCAATCTGCTGTAAGTGAATCTAATCCATAGATCCTTTTTTTTCTTTCTGGAGCTGGTTTCTTATTTTTAATTTTTCCCATACTAATATGTGTGGTGTATAATTTTAGGAATTGTTATAATGAAGGTAAAGTAACTATTCCTGCCTGATTTTTCTGTGTTTTATATTTCAGGATGGACTTCCTCTACAGTTCAAGGACTTCTTTGTTCTTTCTTTGGGAAAAGTTGATGGTAGATCTTCATATTATGATGTTAATCTTATCTGGCCTGTAGGTTATAAATGTTGTTGGCATGATAAGATTACTGGCTCTCTTTTTACATGTGAAGTTTTGGAGGGTGGTGATTCTGGACCTATATTTAGGATCAAACGGTGTTCTTGTTCTGAATTTTCTATTCCAGTTGGGTCAACCATCCTCTCAATGTCAAGTCTTTGTCAATTTGTGAGTCAAACCAATGAAGAAGGTGAGAGAAAGACTAATGATAGTATGGATTTTGATGGTGATGAAAGTATCCAGATGATGCTTTTAGAGCCTTACATGCCAACAGAAAATGATGTCTTGAATTGTGTTGCAAGTTCTGAGAATGACACATGTGATAGTCATACATCAAACATATTGCAGCCTGTAGCTGGTTCGGTTCAAGATAAATCTAGAAATTCATTATCTGATGACTTGGGGTTGATTGATGAAATTGGTGAAATTTTGGTGGAAGAGCGGTCATCATCCTCAGCATGGAGAGTTATTTCTGAAAAATTAGTTAATGCTTGCAATGATATCTGTAAGCAAAATGGAACTTTCAAGTTCTATTGTAAACATGTTGAAAATGAAACATACTCACATAAATGGGATATAAAGAATGGAAAAAGTGATATACACTTGACTTCATTGGCTAAATTTTGTGGTTCACTTGGTTCTATCAGCATCCCAGCTGTAATTCATACACAAAATGATCTGAAAAGAATGTATGAGGTCTTAGGAAAATGGTTGGAGAAAGATAGATTTGGTTTAGATGTTGAATTTGTGCAGGAAGTATTGGAACAGCTTCCTGGTGTCAAAGGCCTCTTGCAGTATGAACTTTTGAGTTGTAGAAGTAATAGCTCTTCATTGCCGACAGTTGGAAATGGTTTCCTAGTGGTTGAACAGAGAGATGGATCGCAATATCAGGAAGAAGGAGAAGCAGTACAAGGTTTATATAGGAGGCCCAAGAAAGTGAAATTGAATGAAGAATGTGGTAAGGAAGATCATTGTCCGCCTCCTGGGAAGCCACTATGCTCTAGGGTTCCTTGTGAACTTATTGGTGACATTTTTCAGGTATAGATATCTATATGTTACCTGCCAAAGGTGCAGCTTAAAAATTTTTCTGACCTTTTTTCGTTCTTTGGATTTATTATTGATTTGCTTGGATGTATAGTCTTACTCTTACATGTTTTTGGTTCTGTCTTCCAGGCTTGGGAGCTTCTAGAGCGATTTCATGAAATTCTGAGCCTGAAAGAACCATTGTCATTGGATGAGCTAGAGAAGGAACTTATCAACCCATGGTTTGATGGATCAGATATTCTCAAGAAATTTGAGAGGGAAACAGAGGGCAGTCAATTTTTAAGTTCACAGAGAGATGATGGTAATGGCGGATCAGTCTTGTCCCCAATGTGTGAAACTGGTCCATCAGGTTTTATGGAAAATTCCCATGCATTTATTCAAGTGGAAACAGAAGCAATGAAAGAGGCAGCTCAAGTTAAGCTTGCATCTTTCACTTATGCCAGATGCTTTGGTGTAGCTTTGACCAAGGCTCATAATTCATTGCTAAGAGTGCTAATAGTTGAACTGCAATCCAAGGTGGCTGCCCTGGTGGATCCAAATTTTGAACCTGGGGAGACACGAACGAGACGTGGAAGAAGGAAAGATATAGATAGTGCAATTCCTGCTAAACGAACCAAGCTCAATATGCTTCCTATTAATGAATTGACTTGGCCAGAATTAGCTCATAGATACATCTTGGCTGTTTTATCAATGGATGGTAACCTTGACTCTCCGGAGATTACTGCTCGAGAAAGTGGTAAAGTATTTCGTTGCTTACAAGGTGACGGTGGTTTGCTGTGTGGTTCCCTTTCTGGTGTGGCTGGGATGGAAGCAGATGCACTGGTGAGAATAGCTTTTGTCTTAAGCAGTTATTTGATGAGTTTAATCTTCAATTTTTCACCTTGACTATAATGATGAGATACTCATTTTCTTCTCGTGGGTAGTACATGGTGCCTTGATGTAAATTAATTTGGCATTCTGCCTATAATTTCTATGAAATATAAACAGGAATTTTAATTCATTTAGGCTAGTTAATGGGAAAATGTGTTACTTGATTTGAAAGAAGGAAATCTTCAATGTTTTTAGAGTATGAACCAGATTGAGAAGGGCCTATAACTGAGGGAAATGGCATAATTTTGATTAAGAAGAACTAGGGAGCATTGTGACGTTTATTCTGTGGAGAATGCCTTTAATATGCTAGAGAGCAAATTAAGGACACTTACATAAATAAAGAACTCCTTTGGCATTTTATTAATTATTACTATAGTCTTGGGTTCCCAATGATAATAGTTCTCTCTGAATCATGCTAAGCACTTCACATTAGACCTGCTGTTTCTTTAAGGTTTAACAAACAGCACCTTCATTTTTACAGACCAAGTTCCATTTATTTTTCTGTAATGCTGTCTACTGCCTTATCTGGCCAGAATCTGGGGTGGTAATATGCATTTTGATATGGCTTAGCTTTGTTCCTTTACTTCAGCTTTTTCATGGCATGGCTTGAGCATGTGTTTCATCTGGCTGCTCAATTTCCTTGTAGAAGAATTTAACTTGAGTCATATCATATTGTTTTTAGGTTTATATTTTGTTTCTGGTCAAACTTTCCTAGACTATGATTAGGTAGCCTCTACCAGAGTAGTCAATAGCAGCACTATTGCGGTGGAGCAGAGTGGAGCGGCTCTCTGCTGCTACAGGAGCTCTGTTGCAGAGCAGTTTTGTGTCGTGACCGGGATAGTGGGAAATCGCGGACAAATAATGGTTGTAGTGGTTGCTACACTGAATAAGCATAAAATTCCTGTTTGACCCACACTAAAATTGACATATAGTTCAGCTAAAGAGGGAGAAAAGAGTGATTTAACCCCATTGCATGCATCTGATGGCTTTTAGGGTTAGAACCCTTCCTCTGTGTCGAAGAATCTCTGCCACAACAACTAGAGGAGCCATCTGAAGCATTTGTCGGCGAGCTCATCTCATTCCTGGCCTTCCCATCCCATTTTCTGGCAAGCCCACCTTATTTCTGGCCCGGCCCATTTCCGGGCAGCCCACCCCTTTGAACCTTGACGTTGTTCTTTTACCCGTTTCGTATCAGCCCCTATTTGCCCTTTTTTTTTTCTATTCTTATTATTTGCCTTTTTTTTTATACTTTTATTTCTTCCTTTTTTTTTCATTGAAGGACCATATAATTTGCTTCTTTTACCCTTGCTTTTGTTCTTCTATTCATATTATTTTCTTTTTTTTTTTCCTTTTGTTATTGGTTTTGCCTTTGATTAATGATGATTATGTCTATGACTTTCGGGTTCTAATGATGAATTTGTCTTAAAATTCGAGTAGTTTTTGAGTTTTGAGCATTTATATGTGTGCATCATAAATTATTTGCATTGTGTCTGCTATCTTCAGTATAGCGGCTGGCCACGATGTGATCCACTATACCGCTATAGTGTTTTTGGGGCCGGCCGCTCCGCATCGCTATCTGGGATTAACTACTGTGGCCTCTACCAAATTAAAGTCTTTTATTTGTTTTTGGTTGTAACTTAAGTAGTCAAACTGGAAGGAATGATAAAAGTAACACTAAAGGTTTTTTTTTTCATTTGACTTTCAGTTGCTTGCAGAGGCTACAAAGAAAATTTTTGGCTCTTTGAGCAGAGACAATGATGTGCTAATCATGGAAGAAGAGGAGTCTGATGCGAAGGATGCTTCTGAAAAAAATTTGGGGAATGGCGGTAATATTCCTGAATGGGCACAGATGCTAGAACCCGTCAGAAAATTACCAACAAATGTGGGAACCAGAATCAGAAAGTGTGTTTATGATGCTCTGGATAAAGATCCACCAGAGTGGGCGAGGAAAATACTGGAACATTCAATTAGTAAAGAAGTGTACAAGGGCAATGCATCTGGACCAACGAAGGTGCTATTCAATGGAACTTCTCTTTTACTATATTTATTTTGTTCGCTTTAGGCACAAGCAACACAAATGGAAATGGCATATACAGTTTTGGCTGTGTGTGTTTGTGATATGGGGATTGTTATTGTGTTGCTGATAATTCTTTGTGCTTTGTTCACTTATCCTATAATTCTTTTTTATTGTTTAGCTAGTGAAGGAGGAAATTTTCACAACCCATTGCTATTTTTTTTGGGAAAAAAAAGGTGTAGAAGATTTTCGGATGTGTTGACAGATGGATAGCTTCTTTCTTTATAAGAGAAGTTTAAGAAATTTCAATGTTCTTGATAGCTTAGACCTTGTTGCCTAAATAGGAAAATTTCCCATATTTTTATTTCATAAGATAAAAGAGTCTGTAGCTTCAAGTATCAGTCAAATTGAGTCAACAGCCAAAAGTAATAGTTTATTTCACTACTTTATCCCAAAACCTCTTTAATGTAGTGAGGTACTGAGGATACTATTTATTGGCCAAGCCTATGATACAACCACTAACTTGGTTACACTGGAACAACTAGTAGTGTGGCAGTTTCTAGACGACTGGATCAAATATCTGACAAAAAAATTCTTTTTGATCAAATCCAATGGTCCAAAAACTGTCAGGTACTAGTTGCACCGAAGCAATGGTTGCACCATAGGATTTGCCTTATTTATTGTTTTTAAAGAATAAAAAATAGAAACTATTAAATGAAAAGTAGAAGCATTTAGTGTCTTAAAAATCCAAAACACATTTATTACTTTCTTCATTAAGTAATTAGGATGATTTAATAAAGAATAATAAATGCTATTTTTATTCCTTAACCTGTGCCTTGAGGGCACATGTTAACAAAACCTTTATTAATATGATTGTTTCTAGTGCATTATTATCTGTTATAATATGCTAGCCATCTTGTGCGTCATAGTTTTTCACTCCACATGTGTATGAGACAACTATGTATAAGCTATAATGTACCTTACTCTTTTTTGTCACTTGTTACAATATGCAAGATATCTTCTTGAACTTTAGTTTTTACTCTACATGTATATGAGAAAAATATGTATGATAAACCTTACCCGCTTTTCTTTGGGCGGGAGGTGGGTGTTAATTTGTCATATTTGGTATTATTGGCATCCCCATTAAATTCCAATATATTTTGTATGATTGACACCCATTTTCCTTTTAGTAGCCATGGAAAATGAAATATTACTGCCTAGGCTTTTTGTGGGAGATTGGCATAGTTATTACAACCTTGCTCTAAATTGAACCTTGCACTAAATGTATATAATATATTGAAAATTTGGTTTTTGATAGAGCCCAATGGCATCATTTGATCCATGTAGGCAAGGTTGTCAAACTCGAGATCCTACCTAGGATCAGAAGGGGTGGGTAGACACGTAAAATGTGAGATTGTAACACGGATCGTAAGATCCTACCTATAATACAAAATTATATTCACACAGACACACACATGTAAAATAACATAAATAAGCAAAATAAACATTTAACTCTAATTGAAAATGTAATTATAGAAAGAATAAACCACAAATAGAAATAGAAAACGTTTAAATAAACATTATATTCCACAATCCATTTCCACAGAGCACAAGTGTCATCAACAACAGCCACATGATTTAATTAAAAAACAATGTAAACCCCACTCCCAAAAAGAAGAAAAAAAAAGGGGGGGGGGGACGACAGATAACTCTAAAAGAGAGGCCCAAAGCGAAGAGAGACCTCAGACACACTCCCACAAGCCACAGCAGTAGAGACGCACTCCGACCTCAGACCCAGTCCCACTCCCACAGCCGCATAGTCAGAGACGCAGTCACACAGCTTCGACGCACCTCACCAGCGGCACACAATCAAGGAATCACACCTCACCAGAGGGGAGACACAGTTGCACAGCTTCTCAGATGAGGAGATGCAGCCGCACCAAAGGTATCACACAAGTCTGAGGTGATTTCAGATTATTTGGGCTAAGTTTTGGGTGGGTATTGGGTAAAACCCATCTGACCCATTTTTTCTCAAATAACCCAACCCACCAACAGCTGAAACTGGGATCATTGAACACGCATTATCCTACCAATTTCACGCTCCAGCACGGCAATCCTACACAATCTTACTAGAATGAGTTCTGGCCTATAATCGAGCTCATTCAAGCTCTGAAAACTCATAGAATCGTATGATTTCGAGCTCATTCAAGCTCTGAAAATATTCGTACAATTCTATGAGTTGGCATACAATTTTGAAACATTGGTTGTTGTTGTTGTATTGGCATATTTATTACTATATGGTTGTGAATGGATTGAAGAATTGCATTGAAGAGGCTGAAATTACAATGTGGAAAATCAAATGGCTAATAATTTGAAAATAACTTTCAGCTGAACTTGTTCTATAAATGGACAGCCATAGTGCTTTACTTTCCATATTGGTTCTTTTTAATGACATTTGAGATTTTTATTCTTGTCTTTCTTTCTTCCTTTTATTAAAAAAAAAAAATAGTGGAAGCCTGTGGTATTGCTAAAGCATTGTGTTATTCTCTATATGCCAATGTGATAGTTCATCTGGTTAAAAAAGATGTTTTTAAAGTTAGTTTGGTTTTTTATTTGGTATGTTGTATAAGCAAGATCCTGAATTGAGTATTATTGTTGTTTAAAAACAGAAAGCGGTTCTTTCAGTGTTGGCTGGTGTATTTGGTGAAGGATTGCAACAGAATCCCAATAAAGGAAGGAAAAAGAAGATTGTCATATCTATTTCTGACATTATCATGAAACAATGTCGCATTGTATTACGTCGTGCAGCTGCTGCTGATGATGCAAAGGTTTTTTGCAATTTGCTGGGAAGAAAATTGATAAATTTTTCAGATAATGATGATGAGGGGCTTCTTGGATCTCCAGCTATGGTTTCTCGTCCTCTTGACTTCCGGACTGTTGACCTAAGATTGGCTGCTGGGGCTTATGGTGGATCTCATGAAGCTTTTCTTGAGGATGTTCGTGAGGTCTGTGTTCTATCAAATTTAGGTTGCTTGACCAAGCTGTCTTCCAATTGTTTATTTTTCCTATAAACTTTATAATGTTCTTTGCTTCATACTCATACTATTACTTCCTATCTAATTCCTGCTTAATTTCAAGTATATTACACAGGCAAGTGCATGTCCCAAATAGAGACAGAAAACTTTGAGCCTCGATATTGCATTTTTGTTTTGGGAGGAAGCTTTATTTTCCCCTTATATTGCAAATCAAAAGATTCTATTGTTAGCACATATTGAGCAAGATGGTCCTACTTGAAATTTCTAGGCATCCGAATTTTGCACTTCTGCATGAGATTTTTTTTCTCTTAATCTTAATATTAGAAAAAGGAAATTCCTTGTTGATTTTAGGGCTTAAATTGATTTAGATACTTAATAAAATTTGACAATGTCAATCTGTTCTTGTTCCACAGAATTGTGAAATTACTTATACAAGTTTGTCTTTTTAATTTTATTTATTATTCTAGTAGTTGATGCAGGATTTTATTTTTCATGACATTTTAGTTGTTCATCGCATATATATTTTTTGCTTGAAGTTACTATTCCCTTTTTGGCCCCAATTTCCCTTCTATCATGGTATGTTTTTTCTTTGTAAAGGTTATTGTAAATAATAATTTTTTCATGCTTGTTTGTGCACTGTTACAGTCCATGGATCATGGGGCATCATGGTTGGTTTCCTCATGTTTTCTGTCAAATACTGACCTCTAATATGTTTTTATCATAGATGCCAAGTCACTTTTACAATGTTTATAACATTTGACATATGGAGGGCACTAAATCCTACATTTGATGTTGCAGCTGTGGAACAACGTTCGTATTGCTTTCGGGGATCAACCTGAGTTAGTTGAACTGGCTGAAAAATTGTCCGAGAATTTTGAATTGCTGTATAATGATGAGGTTGGTAGCTTGTGTGTGAATGCAACTATGCATACATCAATACCTGCACACTTGTGCTTTCACTACTTTATTCAACATTTTATTTTTTTCTCCTTGTATACAGGTTGTTAACTATGTCCAAAAGTTTGTGGAGTATGCTAAACTGGGATGCTTAAGTGCAGAAATGAGAAAAGAAGTTGATGATTTCATTGTGTCAACAAGTGAGATTCCTAAGGCCCCTTGGGATGAGGGAGTCTGTAAAGTATGCGGAATTGATAGGGATGATGACAGTGTTCTGCTATGTGATACTTGTGATGCTGAGTATCATACATATTGCTTGAATCCTCCACTTGCAAGGATCCCTGAAGGGAACTGGTACTGCCCTTCGTGTGTTGATGGTAAACATGCTATTCAAGATGGTACAGAACGTATACAGCTTAGTGGCAAACGTCGAAGTAAAAAATTCCAAGGAGAAGTCAATTCTCTTTACTTGGAAGCTCTAACACATTTATCAGCTGTAATGGAAGAAAAAGAATACTGGGAGTACAGCGTGAGCCAGGTTTGTTTGATGGGCACCTACTTATGTTGCCTTCTCATTCTTGCCTAGCCAATACACATAAACCTTCTTCTGTATAGAATGGCAGTATGGTCGTTTTATAAACTGGATGTGTTATATAATACTGTATGAGGAAAAGAATTTTTGGTGGCAATTGGATAAGACTGTTATATGCTTCCCATTCAATACCATCTAAATGGATCTTATTGTGATGCTTTATTTGTATAATGATATATTGCCTGGCTCCTATACTAATTGCTGATTTTCAATTCTTTCCCGATTTCCTTGGGTTTTACTCATTCTGTTGTATCTAAAGAAGGTTTACATCAAAGTATTGCTTTTGATAATGCAAATACTGATTTTTTTGGTTGAGATATTATCAACTTTCTTAGGATTGCTTAAATTTGACTACTAAAATTTTCAAGTTTAAGATGCACTTTGTATGCTACTCGAGTTATGACTACATATTGCTGAAATTGTGCAACTTCTGTTCTGTGTTGTATTTGCTTAAAGTTTTTCCTTTTTTTAACGGTTGCAGAGAACTTTCCTTCTCAAGTTTCTATGTGATGAGTTGCTTAACTCTTCCCTTGTCCGCCAGCACCTTGAGCAATGTGCAGAGTTGTCTGTTGAGTTGCATCAGAAATTGCGTGCACTTTCTGTGGAGTGGAAAAGCCTGAAAATTAAAGAAGATATCTTATCTGCAAAAACTGCAAAAAATGACCCGTGCTCACTAAATACTGCCGGAGAAGTTGGTCTCAAGGAAGGGCTCACGGCTTCGCTGTCAAACCCTGGTAAATGTGTGGTGCAGCCAAATACTGCTATTGACAGTCCTAATAATTTTGGGGTATTAGTTGATAGTCTGCCTTCAGATGATATTACTAAAGAGAAATATAGGTTCAATAGTGTTGATAAAAGCATATCTTTGACAAATTCAGATACTGATAGCCAAAATATGAATTCCATAGATGTAGAGGGACAACATAGTAATGTCTCCGTGGCTGTGGAGTCTCAATGTACTGATAAATCCAATAAACCTTTTCCATTGCCAAACCATATACCTCAAGAAATCAATGGAGCTGGTGGAACAGCTCTTGTGCAGGGTAACCAGCAGAAATGTGAGAAAAGGGACATATCTACTCTGGTAACATACCAACAAGAACAATGCGTGCCTGTTGATGTACCTCAGATTGCTGTGAATGAATCAGAACCCTATCACCTTGAGCTCAATGCCATTAAGCGTGAAATTTCTCTACTGCAGGACTCAATAACTAGTGTAGGATCACAGCTGCTGAAGCTCTCTGTTCGCCGGGAATTTCTGGGTATTGATTCCGTTGGTCGACTATACTGGGCTTCAGCTATGCCCGGAGGACGTTCACGTATAGTTGTTGATGCAAGTGCTGCACTGGTGCATGGGAAAGGGATGGCAGTTAGCAGAGACTCTGTGGACAAGTTTTCTGTTATGCAGCATTGTTCACTATCTGGCAAGGATAACTATCAGATGTTAGGGGTGATCAAGGACTCTTCTCCTTCAATGTCTCAACCAAGTAAAGCTTTGGGCTTTAGTTCACCATGGGTTGCTTATCAAACTGATGCAGAAATTGAAGAGCTCGTAGGTTGGCTGAAGGATAATGACCCTAAAGAAAGAGAACTGAAAGATTCCATTATGCTGTGGCCAAAATCAAGATTTCAAGAGTTTATTCATGCAGAGACTGAAGGTCAGGTAGAGCAACAAGGACATTTTTCTATGCCAAGAAATAGAGATAAAACAGTTTCTAGTTCTCTTGTTACAAAGGCAACCTCCTTGCTGGAAAAGAAATATGGCCCCTTCTTTGAGTGGGATACCATTGAGGTGTTGAAGAAGCGAAGTAAAAAGGCCAGAACAACTAATGATGAGAAGTTTTATAGGTGTGAATGCCTAGAACCCATTTGGCCTTCTAGGAAACACTGCATTTCTTGCCACAAAACTGTTTTGAGTGATGTTGAACTGGAGGGACACAATGATGGCAAATGTAATGCAGGTCTGCCAGCCTTGGAGAAGAATAAGGATAGTAATGGATCTTCTAAAGGAAGAGGGAATTTGAAATGTGATACCTCGCGTGAAAAATTCAGAGGTGATGCAGACGCAGCTGGAACCTCAATTAATGGAACTTCTGAGTTTAGCTCAAGATTGATTAAATTTTCGAATGAAGAATCAACATGTCCATATAACTTTGAAGATATATGTTCCAAGTTTGTGACAGAAGATTCCAACAAGGAACTTGTCAAAGAAATAGGTCTTATTGGTTCAGATGGGAACCCATCCTTTGTTCCTTCCATATCTCCTTTTGTTAGTGATTCTACAGTTATGCTATTCTCAGCTCAAAAGGATGGCAGTGTTACTGGTGATGGGTCCAAAGCTTCTCAAAGCCAGGTTTCTCAGGGAAGCACTGATGGAGCTAGCATACGCCATGACCATATATCCGGCATATCTACTGGAAGTCTTGCTGCAAATGAAAGCAATAAAGCAGGAAAACCCAACAAATCATCTTTCGTAGAACAAAGAGATGGAAAGTCCTCTTTTTGTAGTCCTGCTTCAGACATGGGGGTCAGTGGCTGCTGTGTGGTCCCTTTGTCTTCATTGAGACCATTAGTTGGAAAAGCCTCACATATTTTGAGGCAACTGAAGATCAGTCTACTTGATATGGATGCTGCGCTCCCTAAAGTTGCACTAAGACCATCAAAGGCACAGTTGGAAAGAAGACATGCCTGGCGTGCATTTGTTAAATCTGCAGAGACTATATATGAGGTTTGTCTTGTTTCTGTGGCTTAGCACGAGTACTTCTCCATAAATAGGCATGTCATAACACATTTCTCATTCCTTATAGTTTCAGCAGTGCAGCTCAGCTTACTGAGATACAGTTTTGAGCCTCATTAGACAACAGATTGTTAATATTATCATTGAAACAGACAAGTAGTTGTTTTATGTGTGAACATGCACTTCTTGAGGTGAAAATTATGCTACATTTCTAGTTCAAGTAGATTAGAGATGAACTTGAAAACAGAGGAATCATGTTTTATCAAAGAAGGAAAAGAAATGAGTCGTGTGAAATTTAAATCATATCCTGATCTCACAAGTGACCTTAATTTTGTGGGTTGTTAACTAGTCGTTGCATGAGTTGTGTTCTTTTTTCTCCCTTTTCTATAATTCTATTTTTGTAGTGTGACTTTGGGTCTATTTATTTTCATGATACTGGTATGTGGAGAGGCAAATCCGAACAAGTTAGCTTCCTTGTGTATGCTGACTTAAAATATGAAGTGAATGCAATACTGTAAATTCATTGTTGTGGTCTTTCATGAACTGGTCGCCTTATATTTTCTGATCACTGACTTTATTTAAACTTAGGTAAAGCCTAGCCTGGAATATGGCAGACTTGTATTCTGCAACTTTATGGGTGTGTTAATTGAAGTTCCTTGCATTTTTCAGATGGTTCAGGCGACAATTACACTGGAGGATATGATTAAGACTGAGTACTTAAGGAATGACTGGTGGTACTGGTCATCACTCTCAGCTGCCGCCAAATCTTCTTCTTTACCTTCCCTTGCCCTTCGCATATACTCCCTTGATTCAGCCATTATATATGAGAAAATGCACAATTCAAATTTTACTGACAGCTCTGAACCTTCTGCCATAGCAGAACAGAAACCGCTGACCACTGTGGATGCAGAGAAATCCAAAGCAAGCCGGAAGTCAAACAGGAAAAGGAAGGAAGCAGATGGTTGATCTTATAATATATTTCTTCGCTGAGAAAATCAGAAAGCTGGTCCCTTTATATGTGATGTGATATGATCATCCGCTAATATTTGAGTTTGGATGAAGAGGTCATGGGGCCAACTTAAGATGGTTGAGGGGGACAGCGACAGCTGCTGGTACTGCTTGCGGTGCTTGTACATATAAGTAAAGCTGACTTGCTAACTCGGATGCTGGTTTTTGGCAAAGCAGATTTTGTAGAATTATCTGCTTGCAGTGAGGGCACCACCATGAGGGTATTATGCGTATGCGTCCAATTTTGAAATGATTTCTGCTGCAGCTGTCCAATTGGTTTGCTCTATAGTGAGAAGTGGTATAATATTTTTCATTTTTCTAGCAGAGTCTGATTATATGTATACAAATGGAATTAATGTAAAGAAGGAATAGAAAAAAAGAAGTTAAAAAACAAAAGAAAGGATGGAAAAGAAGTCAGAAAATGTCAGGTTGAGCAGTCGTAGGCAATATTTCATTCTTTATACATTTTCTTTCTCTCACCTCCCACGAAAGTCCTGCACACGCGTGCCCTTGAATTTTGTTCTTGGGCATCTGCAGATGTGTTAGAAAGCAAGGGAATTATTGGAATTAATGCATTTTTCCATATGCGTTATTGTGCTAGTGTAGTGAGTTCTGTTTGATTTGTTTATTTGCTTAATTTCCATGATTCTCTTTTCATGGGTGTGGGGGTTTAATGTAGAGATGCTAAAGTCTATCCTCGTCCAAATCGGTTTGAGCATCTCAATGGGGATCAAGTTACTGTCATGAGGTCTGACTTATTTCCCTTTGTTTTTGGTTTTTAATTGGTTTGTGGCAATAATTCAGATGCATTGCAGATGTTGAGGTAACAGGTTCATTCGCCTGTTATCTACCATTAGATATGTTATGTAGCATTGACCATAAAAAAAAAAAATCTGTTATCTAGCCGCAATATCTGACATGGTATGTTCGTTTGAGGGCTTGTCTTGGATTTCTTTGAGAAAGCAGGCAAATACTTATGCTATGAAATTGTGCCGACTTACTAATTATGTTTATTTATCAGCAACTCAGCGAACCCGGTCAAAACTTGTGATAAACACGAGAATTGCAGGAAGTGATTTTTTTTTTCTTTTTTGGTTGTGATTTTTTTTATATCTTCGCAAGTATCAACGTTGTACGCATGCATATTTTTCTCAGGCCAATGCTCGGTTAAAACATTGTGGAGTCCATCTCAACTTTTCCTCTACTCTATTTCACTTCCATAAATTTTAAAACCTTAAAATTAAAATAATTCAATATTTAACCATAAATTATCCTTTTAACATAATATCACATAAAAAAAAAATTGTCCTCTCAACCAAAGAGTGTTAGCTTTTGATAGCAAATGGCCCTCAGCCAATTGCTTGCGAAGGTTTTCGAATCTTAAGAACCAATAATACATCAAACGATGTCTCTCCATGAGTTTCTCTCTGTTTCCTTCTTTGAAGAAAAGGAAATATAAATAAATAGCAAAAGAAAATGAGAAATTCCATCTGTACACCACTAACTTTTTTCCTTTTTTAAATCATGAATATTCTAGTAGTGTTTGATTTATTTAAATCGTATTATAAGTTTAAACTTTTCAAATTGAAAGTGATAATAATATGATTTTCTTTATAAGATAAAAAAATTATAAATATGAAATAAATTATTTACAAGCAAAACATAAGTTGCTATTTGTTAACCACCAGTTCATATCAAAGGCGTGATAAATAATAAATGGTGGATAAAAAACACCGTCTTCCATAGCATTTTGGACTTGGAGTGGTTAAACGTGCTGATGTAAATATCTTCCTTCCCCAGTTGGCCAAAATATATATATATATATATACTAAACTAAGCAACACTTGAAGGAGAAATGTAGTTATTGTAAACCTGGAAGTACAACAGAGGACGCCATTGACTAAATTACTGGATTTTATTTATCAGACTTGGCTTCAGGCCACTCCAAGTCCAAAGGGATCTAAGCCACCCA
Source organism: Castanospermum australe (assembly GCA_019955255.1). Lineage (NCBI taxonomy): Eukaryota > Viridiplantae > Streptophyta > Magnoliopsida > Fabales > Fabaceae > Castanospermum > Castanospermum australe. The sequence goes on from NSJW01000661.1 coordinate 85,000, forward strand.
AACCGGACGTTTACTTTTTTTCTTTCAGGCCCACATGACATGATATATCTAATTAATTATACAATAGTCTTTTTCTTAATTAAGTAACTAATTAAAAAGCACCGCTGCATTATGCATCATATTACAGGGAAGTCAACAAAAGAGGTCCTCTTTAAGACCACACCCACCAACGCAATGCCTCTTCTTCCTCATGGTTTTGCTGCTCAGATTCTGGGGCCCCAAACACTTCTGAGAAGTAACTCCTCCCACCGTCACTCCCATCCTCCTCCTCTGACTGAACCCTGTCAACTGGGGGCATGCATCCATCATAGTTGTCAGCTGGAAAGTAGGAATCAACACTGTCAACGACAAGCTTGGGGCTTTCCTCATCCACCACTGCACTTCCAACACTCCCAGTACTCAGGCGGTCCTCCACTTTCATGCTGAAGATTTGAGCTATATCCACTGCAAGTGGGTCTGCTTTTTTATCTGAAATTGGTGCTCCAGGCATCTCTTTAGCTTGAACTTGAAGCTTCTCATTTAAGGATGCCACCTGCGGAAGAGTCAACGTGTTATTAGGATAATCATACTTAGCATCCACTTGTTAGTTAGCTGATGGGCTAGCTTGCATACTCCTTTTATTTTAAAAAAATATTCAGTCTTTTTACAAAAGGAAGTCTAAGCATATTTTGAGAAATCTACTAAGGTATATTCGTCTGGTTATTCTGTAAGGCCTTTTCCCAAACTTGGTGGGGTTCAGAACAGATGCTACGCTTGATAGTATGTGATTATTATAGTGTCGAATCTCATGGGTAGGACCCTCTTGGGAGAGCTCCCAATCATCTTCTAAGGTGAAGTGTCGATTTTCTTTTCTATGATGGAGTTCTGATTGGAAAGGCACTAATTCTATCCTACACAGGAACTCAAACCCATAACTGTTGACAGACAATCTATTCGATTCACCCAAAATTTCATCACCCTTTATGCATAGATAAGTCTTGTAGTATATACCAAGCCTTCAATTTGAATATATGACCAGCCAAATCTAAATAAAAAAAATCTTAATATTGCTATTGCATGCATATAATGATTCACCTTTAACAGTTACACGTATGTATATATGTACCTCAGATTTGAGCTTCTCATTCTCCTTCACAATGGAATCATAGCTTGAAAGTAGGGAATCGTAGGACGACTTGAGAACATCATAATCCCTTTCAAGTTGCTTGGTCTTCCACCGAGCCCTGCGGTTCTGAAACCACACAGCCACCTGCCTCGGCTGCAACCCCAGCTTCTTGGCCAACTGGGTCTTCCTCTCCGGCTCCAGTTTGTTCTCTTCCTCAAAGCTTTTCTCCAACAGATGGACCTAAACATTAACCACACAGAGTGTTACAATAGAAAATATTGACAAGCCATCACAGGAGTTTGCCTTATTACATACGTTTCCCGCATCCTCAGATTTGGATGCAGCAATAGAAACCACAAAGGTGAAGAAAGTAAAAGTCTTACACAATATCTCTCTTATCAGTCTTGTTGATCAGTTCCATCTAGGCATCCCCATAAGTAATCAGTAAAATAATAACAAGAATGAGTATTCACTACTCAGCTCAAGTTGTTTTGGTTTACTAACACTCAGAAAGGGTTGAAATCAATCATTTTATAGCTACCAAATCGAATTTCTCTACAAAGCCAATGCCTATATATATATATATATCTATATATATATATATATATATTTCAAAAGCCAAACACAAAGCAAATGTGAAACTAGTTGCCGATGAGATTGAGAATCTCTTATGCGCGTTATCATAAAGGAATATAAGATCAGATACGTATCAGAATAAGCATCAGCATATTGAACAACCCGTAACCATTCATTCGAAAAACCAACCTGCTCGGAAGTGAGGCGGCGCTTCTTCTCCGGCAACTGCTCCTCGTAATACTCCTCCTCGTAAAGTTCCTCCGGTGAGCTGAAGAAAGGTCGCCTCTTTGAGGTTTCTTCCATGCTCATCATCGATCTTCCTGCTTTTGTTTCAATCCCAAATTTCACCAAAAACAAAAAAATCAGCGCATCGATTAACACTCTTTCGTATATTAAGTATTAACATCTCAGACGCGAATCCTTGACACAGATTACCATCACGGTCATAAGAAAATACAGGCTTTTTTTTAAAAAAGAAATTTTAATTCTTGATTTGTCATGGTCCAAGTTTAATGCAATTAAGTGGCTTCCTTTTTAACATAAAACCCCTATTGAATTCTTGCTTTTTTCTGCAACCTGAAGCAATTTTCTTTTCCTATTTTCTCAGGAGCCAAACAGAGAATTTATTCAGAATAAGCCACAACAATAATTCATTCAAAACGGGTAAAAATCTCGAAAATCAGCTAAGCGAAGAAGAGAATCACCTCGAAAACCGAGATCACCACTCCCGAGGAAGAGCATGTTGCTCCCGTGGCAAGCGGAGGGATCGAAGAAAAGACGGCCGGACTCCATAGTTTCAAGTTCTGCTCTGTTGCTGTCCTGTTCCAGCAAGCAACCGTGCGTTCGAGAACTCCGCCGGAAACCGCCGTCGACGACAGCCAGAGACACCTACTCCGGCGAGAGATGGAGAGAAATTACTGTAGGCTTTGTTTTGTCTTAGTAATAACAAATTTTTCTTTGTATTACAAGGTTCTAGAATTAAAAGATCATTAGCTTATGACGGAAGAAGCTGGTGGTCCAGAGCAACCTCGCCGGAGTCTCCAATGGGCATATACAAAATCCCATCATACACCGGCCGGTCTCACCCAGCTCCGGTGGGGGTTTCTGGGAGTCAGTTTCGGGTTTCGGCGGCAGAGTTAGCAGCGGGGGGGTTTGAGAGGATTTGGCCCAGAAAGCAGTCAACAAGATTCCATTGATAGGAGGATGCGTAGCGAGCAGAAAGGGGTCTGATCGGAATCAGCGGAACGGCGGTCACCGGAGTAGGATTTTCCGGTCGCACTCTGTGTCTGCGAGTGGGTGTCTTTTGCGGCTAAAGTTGTTCCGACGAAGCGAGCGCCTTTTATAGTGGTTCCCTGGGAAAGAAATGACGTGATTGCCCTTCCTTAGTGGGCAGTTGCACCAATTGAGAGATGAGAATAACAGATAAAAGTAAACGACCATTTTGGTGTTAGAAAAAACATAAGTGACGTTATATTAGTTTTTGAATTGTATAAAAAAAAGATTAATTTTTAATAACGATTTCATTAATTATAATGGTCTAAAATGTCACCTATTGAAATTTCATTAATTTTTCATTTTGAATCATTTTATAGTTGTTTACTTTTATAATTAACCAACGATGGTTGAAAAAAAAAAAAGAAACATTTTGTTTCTTCTACAAAAGTGCTTCGAAAATTGTGTACTAGGTTTTTATCCAATGCCCATATTAAATCAAATAATATATTGAATCGTCATTCAACGTTTATTTTTATGCTGTTATAAATAAAAAAAAAATTGTATCGTTTATAAAAAAAAAAATTTAATGTCATATCACTCATATCATTTGACGATCAAAATAAACATTCACTTGGATAAATTATCTAAAGCTTTATCACAAACAATTTATTTTTTGACATTGCACTGATTGTATATTTGGAGAGCTAAATTCTTCTTACAGTTTTTTTTGTCAGGGGAGAGGGGGTGTATATCGTTCCATAGAAGAATCAATCTTTGATGTGGATTCTCCAAAACAAATTTCTTTGCCGTTAAAATAAAATGTTTGCGAACCTAGATCAGATTTCTTCCATTAGATTCTTTAAAAACCCAAGTTCAAATACTTTTTATAATTAAAAATATTCTTATAAAATTCAATTTATTTAAACTATTTTATAAATTTAATTTTTTACAAACAAAAATTAATAATAATATAAATTTTTATTAAATAAAATTTTTAAAAATTAAATTACAATTGTCACGCATGTAACTCAGTCACACAGCCTATACAAGTTGATATATACTTGGACGCAGGAGTTAGTATGAGTCAGCTTGCTCATTTATTTCTTGACGTGTTTAGTCACATCACATGTTAGCCCAAGTTGGTTACGTATGGATATAAGCGGAGGATACAGGGGTGCGACAAACTTATTGTTCGTGTGGTGGCCTACCACTCAGAAAAGAAATATCACTGGTGTGACTTCAAATATAAAACAACTTGCGCATTACTATCTAGCTTGCTTGTGTTTTATTGCTTCATGACTAAGGGTAGGGGACACGCTGTCATGAGAGTGAATGTTTAGAAGTTGTGATGCTTTTCTGAATTATTGGATTTTGGTTTTCGATTAATGGTCAGGACTTTTTTTTGATACAAAATGGTCAGGACTTTATTACCGAATTTTCTTTTGCTTTATTCTCCCTGGTGCTGAATTGGATTTCGTTGTTAATTGTGGCTCTAAATGTGCTGATATGCTGAGTTTGAAATGATATATCAGTATCTAAATATGGCTCTGATGCCTATAAATTCGATTTGGTTTATTGGCATCTTCATTGGGACAAAGCATAAGTACATGCATATATGTGCAATCTTCCAATCCTGTTAAAATCAACTATTGCGTAGTTTATACTATTGATGATGCTATCTGTTCATGTTCAAATGTAATAAAAATTTTAAGAGTACATTACTCTAACTTTTTTTTTTATTTTTTTACAAAAAAAAATTATTTTCAAACCTTAAATAGGCTTCTCTTTTTGAGAGAAGTATATGTAATGTATTTTTAAAATATAAAAGAAGGTTTGTGTAAGTATTATATATAAATTTTTAAAAATAAAAAAAAATTATAAAAAAATAAATAAAAAAAAAGAAAGTTAGAGTCCTTTCCTAAAATTGTACATAAAACATCCTCAATAGTTATCACTTTGGGTTGAAGTTGTTGGTGGAGCAAAGAAAGGCAGAAATATTTATGGTCTTGCTTTTGAATCATATGTTGGATGCTCATTAAATTCAAAAGCTAGTACTATGAAAGATTCTCCTGTGAGATTAAAAACGCTGAGAAGGGAAGCCATCCACATTCATGACTAGGAATGCTAATGATGCTTAGGAATGATTTAGTTTGAAACTTACTACTTGAAATTTAGCATGAGCATCGGGCATAGCCAGGGCTTTAGCCACAGAAAAATCCATCGTTAAGATCGTTTTAGTGACAGAATTTTGCCTTTAGTTTATATTGTAATCGTCATTTATTGGTATAAAAAACAAAAAATACAAAAAAAGAGGTGTGAGGAGTGACACGTTATACAATATTTTTTTTTGGTAAATACACGTCATACAATTTTATCAGAGCGGGCAGTAGGAAATTTGTGGGATAGGCTGGGGCCACCCATGACGTGAAAAGTCTTCTTTCCCTTTTTTTCTTCACGAGGTTAATTATATGTATGTAGAACATTTGACAAAAAGAGCATATCTCAATAATAATTGATTTGATTAACAAAATTTTGAATTTAATTTTTCTTGATAACTGCTTTTTAATAAATATTCTTTAATTATTATGTACCTTATCTTAGTAGTAAAGGAATTTATCAATCTCTTAAATTTTAATATCCATAAAAAGAGAGCATATGAATATTTTTATTAGATTTAATTTTAATTTATTATTAGTATAAAAATTTTTTATATTATTATCAAATCACATGTTATTTAATATTTAAATTTTTAAGTAATTATTATTTTAATAAAAAAATTTAATGATTTGACAACTCATGATTAGATGATAGTATAAAATTTTTTACACAAAAAATCAAAATTGAACTCTTTTTAATTTTAGTAATATTGTTAAGAGTTATGTTGCATAACTAGAAAAAATAGTTAGGGAAAAAATTTAATTAAATTTATGATTAGTTATTGAATAGAATAAAGTAATACGGATCACTCATGTATTCAAAATTCAACAAACATAATATGTCAATTACTTTATTAAAAATTATAGTAAAAAGATTATCACTATATATATATATATGACATTTTTCTATTGTTAAATGTATCTCTCACATACTTAGATCTAGAGTCATGCAACTTCTTCATTAACAAAATTGCAGAGGTGGCTTGGCTTAGCAATAAAAATAGAGAGAAGTCGAATGGAAATAGGTGGCCACATGCTTGTGTTTGTTGTTAAAATTTCTGAAATTGCCGTCTGCTCTCAAGAGAGCAAACAGTTCCAACACATAAACAAACATCGTCAATTAATAAAGTATAGATGGAAGATCCAAGATCGAAGAGACTGAAAGGACAAAGTGGCTTGCACTGAATCCACATGGTGGGGCTTCAAGATGTTCAAAGGATGTGGCCATTTTGGAAGAGAGAGACCAAGCTCGCGTATTTTATTGTCTTTCACAGGTCGAGTTAGCTACTGTTGTCCTCCTAATATGATGCAGTCACATAAGCTTGCTGGGGAACCATAGTGGCAGACACTTAACAATCATCAAATACATCATTTGTTTACCTTTCCAAAACAGCGCCATCATCCATTGCACCCATCAACCTCTGACTTCTTCATAATATATATATGGATTAACTTAAAAAAAAAATTCCAGAAAAGGTTTTTTAAAAAAGAAAAGGAAAGAAAAAAATAATGGCTAGCTAGAAATAGAATTTTGTATGTATAATATTGATAGCAACTTATTTAAATTGTGTGTATATTATTATTTGGGATAATGGCAAGAAGAGAATATTATAGAAATCAGAAACGGTACTTGAAAAGGTGTATAAGTATTATTCGTGACTTGCGCATTACGGGGCCTGCGACTTGCGAGAAGGACGTTCGGACGTTGCCATATTTATTCTTTTTTTTTTTAAATTTTTTTGGGCATCGGATTCTGAAGATTTATTACTTGTTCATCTGCTCTATATTCTCCAGCTAAAGATAAAAAAATTCAAAGTTATAAAACAAAAGGGACTCTTTCGGAAATTTGTGAAATTCAAGGGTGATTACATTATGCTGCCACGATATCATGAACCGACAGTAACGTGGGGGCCTCGTCATTAAAAACATAATTGCATGATCTAATAAAGATTTTTTTGTATGTTAATTAATGTACTTAATCACTCTAAATATTATGAAGTGATTCACCATGAATAATAATTTATTGGTCAGCTACTCGTCTACAAGGATGAAAAGTTTTCAAGGCATCAATTCACAACTTAGTTGTACCCAAAAAAAAAAAAAATTCACAACTTAGTAATGATAACTATGAATACACGGTTTAGTGGTAAAAATTTCATTTATATTGCTTTTCTCTTAAAAGTATTTTTATTTTGTATTATAAGTAATAATAACTTCATATCTAAACTTTTTGGTAGTGAATTTATCAACATAAATTTTAATTTACTAGCATTATAGAAAAAAATTTAATACTATCAGTGAATCATAAAGTGTTACATATTTAAGAAATTGTTGAATACATCATTTCAAAAAAGTATAAATCTTCAATACAAAAAAAAGTATATATCTTAATGACTACATAGTCCATGATGTTATAACATTTTCTTATTTATTGATAATATAAAAATTTTACATTAATAATAAATTTAATTTTATTTTATAAACTGATAATAAATTAATACATTTATGATCTTAAGTAAAACCAAAAGAAAAAGTGTCGTGGAATGTAACTATAGCTCAACCCATTATGTAGGTAATTGTAAGTTTGAAATTTCATTTTTGAAAATAATATTCTCAAATTACAGTACATATTTAAAAAAATTAATAAATTAATTATTCTATCTTGAAATCCTATATATGATGAATGGTAAATTGGAAGTTATCATGAACACTCCCAAGTGAATTATGATTTGATTTGATATGTAAATCAGATTAGACTCATGCAGACTCCAACATGTGGCGCTGAACAAAAATGGACAATATCTTAAAAATGTCATGTATAAGTTATATACTTCCTCTATCCAATTAGAGGCCAGCAACTTAATAGAGGGAAAGCAAACCGAGATGTGACCCAAGATTCCAAGCTTTTCCTTTTGTAATGGGAGAAAAAGGCCACGAAGAAAAAAAGGAAAATACAAGAACGGAATTTCTATGATAACTTTATTGTACAATAGTCTTATATTTTTCATTATTCGATTAATATAATAATTTAATAATTATTAATATTTTAAATAAGTAAAAAATATCATATATAAGAGGTATCATAAAATGTCCTGTAAATAAAATGTTCAAAAAAATATGTTTCTTTCTTTAATGTAAAAATGAAATGTTTAAAAAATTTGAGTCAACTACTATGAAAGCTAAAATTTTATAAAATAATAATAGTAACACTTAATAGGGTCACACAAAATCTTAACCCCCAATATAAGTCGATGGAGTTGACACATTGCAAAAAAAAAAAAAAAACAATTTAAGTTTATATTGTCAAGCAAAAGATCGGTGACCTATTATTTTTACAAAATTGAGATGTCAAAATCATCTTACACATTCATGCACGCCCATTGAATGAGGGCTTTCCTTTCAGTCACAAGAAAGGCCAAATTCCATTAGAAGACAAATATAGCAGGAATTAATGTATATTTTACAGAGACACCACCACTAATTAACTTGTCATTGCATGCTACATATATGCACATGTAAATCGATGCATCCATTTTGCAACTACATTTGCTTTTCAGCAGACACCACAGCGTACAGCGAAAGAGAAACCCAAGAAGGATACATGATGTTATCTATTGGTGGTGATTAAATTCGGTTGGTCCACTCTAATTTAAGGTAATGTCACTTTGTCATTATGTGATTTCAATTTTATTGTTTTATTCTTTTATGATAAGTGTTGTTAACACTTTAGTCCTCTGTAATTTATTACTCAATATATTTGAGAGGTTTTTGTAGTTTTTTTTTTAAATTTATCAATTAAAAAGTACTTATTTATATTATAATATATTAAACTAATAAGTTTATAAATAAAGATCGCATGTACATCTAATTTGTATAGTTAGTATTTTATTTTGCTTAATAAAACTTACTAATTATCCCAATGTCAAATTTTTAAATTATTTTTACATATATTCACTTATCTTAAATAATATGTAATTAAATTATTATATAAGGTTTTATGAAATTATTGGATTAAAAAAATTTAATTATAATAATTAAAATTAATAAATTTATAATTTAAGTTATTATAATAAAATTACAAGAGAACAAAGTATTAAAAAAACTAATCATAATGAATAAAATGATAAAGTCAAAATTACTCAATTTCAAATCACATGGGGCAAATTAAATTCTTGACTTTATTCCTTTTTTATTCATAAAAGAAAAATGTCTTTCTGCAAATTGGAAATATGATTTTGCATTAGGAACTAGGAAGTCAAACTTGCTAGTGTGAGACACATCACATGACTATATACTATCAGAACTCTAAAAATATATCTTTTGTGTGACATTTTTTAAATATTTTGGTTGAAGAATATATCTGATAAATTTTATATCCACTTTCCATATGTTGGCCAGCTGTCCTTCCATCAATGGTTCCCTATGTGGGAATATCTATCTTGAGTCTTGACCCAAAATAAAGAGACGAGAGGAAAGAAAGGAAAAAAAACGAATAAAATGAAGTAAACAAAGTCCACTCGTCCTAATAAGATGCAATGGATCAATTTTCTTTTCCCTTTACAAGATGACAAAACTCGAGAATCTTTCTTGGAGAGATGGTATAACCAAGTTTTTAACAATGTATTATTCTCATCTTCTGGGCGCATCTCATGATGAATGGAGTCAAGGGAACAATTCGTTATTACTTTTTCTACGCTTGATGCCACTTAGCTCCCACCTAGAAACATGTGACAATTAATGTATAACGTATTAGGTTAAGAAGATTGTCCATCCAGTCGACAAACAGTCATGTAGTTTTGTTATTTTCCGGGTAAAGATATATTTTGAATTAATTTTTTCTGTTAATTAAGACTAAATTTGTTTAGATAATTCTAAAAGTTCACTTCTCATATTTACTGGATATAACCTGTGGGGAAAGACTCGAGTCATGTGGCTATTTGGGTGATTGCTAAAGTTCTTTCTTGATAAGGGGAATGTCTCAGCTGTCATCAAAATTAAAGCTAGTTTGAGGAGCTTTCTTATAATAGGTGAAAGTACCCCTCTAAGCCTAATTAAAAGTCATGGTTTGATAAGTGACAGTACATGTAATTATGGTAAATTTTGTTGTTATCTAAATTGGGGCTTAGTAAGGTTTTTTATACCTGGATGTAGACCACTAAACTTATTTATTCGATCAAATGCTTCTCAATAACTTTAAAATTATAGTTGATAGTAAGAATATAATTAATTTTATTTTTTTACAATGTCTCAAAAATACATCAAATATTAAGGGATTACACTCATTATAAATATAATAAGTCAGGGTACTAAACTCACATCTCTTAAGAAGAAGCTAAATAAATAAATTTAACACTACTTATTGAATTATGATTTGAGGAGTTACGTGTGTGATGATGATAATTTATTTTTTTTTTATTTTTTTTATTTAAACCGAGGCTTATTAGCATATCATTTTCAAATGATTGTAGAAATATTTATATGAAATAACTTTTCGGTATGGTAGGATACAGGTGCATAAGGACCTCAACCAGATCAAAGCCAGCTCAGTTCCCTATACTGTGTTTGTGATGTATCATATACCAAAGAAATGGAGGGACCGAGGTGGCAGGAGATATATATTTATTTTTCAATCTTATTAACTTAAATATTTGAAAGAGTTAATTGTTTTATATATAAAGTAGTCCTCTACCCTAACACACACAATATAAAATTGGTTCTTGAAAAGAATTATTGCCTTTCCTGTGTTCTATTTTTTATGAAATGGAGATTCTCATTCCATAGGATTAAGAATCACTGTTTCCTCTTAAAAAGGTGAGATAAGTTATTTCATATTACATAAAATGAGATTATTTGATTCTTTTTAATATACCTTTATTCATTTTATAAAAAGACAATCTTAGATGGCTAAAGCTTGATATTATTTTCAGCCTGTCTTAAATCAAACTTAAAGGGCTCAAATTCCTCCCTCAACTTCCTTTTTCTGAAGATGTAAATGATTATTTGGGTGCACTTCTTACTTATATATTAAACAATTTTCTCTTTTAGATATATAATTTAATTCCTTTAAATGTTTTTGACACTAACATTTATAATACGTACGCTATTTATTCTTCAGGTTTAACATTGAAAATATAATAATTTAAGGTTTTTTTTTTATTTTTATCAAGATATATTTTGTTTTATGCTGTTACTAATTACTAATAGAAATATTTATGTATCAATTTTTTTTAACGAAAAAAGAAATGCAAATAATTATTTTTCATTGGATATCTATTATGTCTCATATTAAGTAGTTTACGAGACTCAATGTGATATCAATGAAATCAAAACTGAATCGGATCGACCGATGGGATCGTAAACCAAATTCCTTTCAGGTTGTGGTTCAATACCATAACTGAATTTATATTTAGGCCATTTTGAGCTGGTCAAAACTGGTCAAAAATCGGTCATAATTGCTAAATCAGTCAATTTTTGCTGAACGGACTGGTTATGATTTTGTTTTTACTTTTTTGACTTTTTTTTTAACGAAAACATTACCAAACTTTTTTAACTAATTATTATTATGTTGTGATTGATATTTTGTGATTATAAGATTAAAATCTTATTGTATATTTAATTATTAGTGGTGTATGTTATGACTTGATGACTTATGAGAATCTTATTAATTTGATTGTATTTGTTTTTATTATATATATATATATATATATATATATATATATTATATATATATATATATGACATAATTGTGATGTCATCCGGTCTGACTATCTGGTCTAATCGGTTAAACCTAAATTAAAAGTCTTACCGACTCAGTGTCCGATCCAGCTTTAATAACATTATGTGATACTTAAGTCATAAAATACTCTCACCTAATAAGTTAATATTTTGATATATGCTCTTCTCGTAAATTTGAGTTATAACAATTGATTTTTTTATTAAGAAGATCTACAAGAACAACCTTAAATCAAACTTAATTCTATTAAAAATTCTAACTATTAAAGCACAAATCAAATTCTTCCTAACGCTTTCTTTTCTTTTTTAATTCCTTCACCCCTAAGGTAAGAAGAGGCTAAACGCTATGGGATTGGAGATTAGAGCTTTATCTATGAACTTTTGTTCAAGTATTTTTCTTTCAATTAGCTTTAGTAAAAGGTTGGATATGAAAGATGATGAGGAATTGTACACTGAACTTAGAAAGAAAAAAAAAATCAAAGGTAGGAGGAGGAGGAGGAGGTGAGTGGGGAAATGAAAAGCTAATAGGGGGGAGAGTGGGAAATGAGAAGGAACAATGCTTTTGAAAGTGTGGGCAAGTGCTGTTCAATGGTCGGTTGATAATGATGATGATGATAAAGTGGGAGTGCTGCTCCTTTCTCTGTGTTTTTAGGGAATGCGACGCATGCAATGTCTGCAATTGTCACATAATATATATATATATATATATAATTAACTACTATTATTCCAATTTCAATGTGCTACTAACTCTTCACCATCACCACTAACTCTTCAGGACCACTACCCACTTTGTAACTTTGTGCCTGATTTCACGCTTGTTTTTGTGGTAACCGATTATGACATTATAAACATTACTAGTAATTTAGAATACCCCCTCTCTAATGTGCTTAGAAATTAATTAGAATCCCCACTCACTATTTCATTAATGTGATGTTGTAACGTGACTTGTTTGTTGTTCCAAAATAATAAGCAAAGGAGTTTACCGTAAAGTGGGACATTATTCTTCTTATTATTATAATCATTAGTAGACTCGCTTTATAACTCATGATAGGAATCTGTTTATGAGCAGGGAAGTGGCGTCCCATTGTCACGACCCTCAAGGGAGGGCCAAAAAAAAGTTCTGAGCTTTTCTTATTTTAAATTAAAGTTTATAGCTTTGATGACACAAAATCACTTCCCACTCCCAAAATAATAAGATTGGTGTTCCACAATACAAAGGTATGAATCTTTAATACTAGGATAAATATAAGTACATATATGTTAGCTTTTATTTAAGATTATGGCATACTAATTAAAAAAAGAAATGTGCGCATACAGATTTTATGTTTTTTTTTATTGTTTTCTCATTAAATTTTGAAACTTTTTTTGGGGTCAAATTTAGATTTTTTTTAAAATTTCTCCGAAACAAATTTAATTGTATTTCTTTTTTTTTTCATAATTTAATTGTAGTTCAGACTTCAGAGTTGCCCCTTGGGACTACTTTCATTTTGTTTTTATCAAACCTTTTGGGGTTACCTTGGGCGTTACTATGGAATTTTGCTTCAGGTAAAAGGGCTAATACGTATTTTGGTTACTTTGTTAACTCTGGTTACAGTTGAACTTGGGCTTTTTAGGCGAGTAATGACCTTGGGCTTAGTTGATCATGAAAATTGGAATGGGCAAGCTGGCGTTAGAGGTTGAGTCCAAGAATAAACTCATGTCAGGAAAAAAGGATTCAAAAAGCCCAGCCCACTGATCCAAATAAATCTGAGAGAGGCAATTATCAAAGTGGCTACCAGCAATTTTCCTAAATAAGTAACAATAAAATTATTTATATTTTTAAATTAGTTACTCTTATAGATATAAACACTCAACTGTTTTTATGACAAGTCAGTTGTCTGCGGGGGAGACATTCTTGGTAACTCACTGTGCCTTGATTAATTATGCGTGAAATTGTTGCACCTCTCCTTGACATACTTTTTGAATAAATGCTTGGATCATATTGCGTTTAAAATTTTAAAATAATAGTAACAATAATATCAATGCGACGGGTGACTCTGATTTCAAGCATAGTGAACATAAAATCCTGCAAACAATATTTATATTTAAGTGTTTGCAAAACCTTGTATAGTGTGTTAGGGTCTAGTAATCATCTTTTACACTGTTGGGTTGGCATTCAAAACTATGTTGGACTACTTCAGAATTACTTGGGCAAAAGTAACAACCACATTACTTCTACACGAGTGATTTTGGACTTACCCAAACTCCCACTTATGGCCCTTGTTATTCCTTTATCTTCTTAATAATTGAAGTTGAACCTGAAATCCCAATACAGCTCTGCATTACTTTTAACACTGCTTTTAGGTAACACATATGTTAAGGAAAAACATGTTAATTAGTTTCAATAAATATTTGTATAGGTTAGTAATGAAATTATTATTTAATATTCATAACATTTTTATAAAGATATTCTTTCATTATAACTTATTGATAAAAAATCGATGTGCAATACCAAAATGTTCTGTTAATAACCAAACAACAACAAAAAATACATTATGCCATTTATTTCACAATCAAAAAATATTTATGATAACAGTTAACTATGTAAATATACTGAGGTCCATTTCAACGATGTAAATTAAAATTATAGTTCAGAATTTTAATTTTAGTTCTATCATAATTGAAATTGATCACTAAATCTTAAATGTTATATTTGGGACAAAGAAAGAATTGATATATAAAATTGTAATCCTAAATTAAATTGGAATACTATTTAAATAATTAATCATGATTTATAACAATATAATAGCAAATTTAAATTAATAATTGATTGCTTGATATTGTATGAATAATGTAGTACGATTAATTAAGTACATGTTTGATAAATCTTAATTTTTAAGAAACAATTACTTTTTTTAAAGCTCTCTCAGTTTTGTTAACATGTGCACTTAAGGCACAAAGGTTCAAATATAAAAATAACACTTATTATTTTTTATTAAATCATCTTAATTATTTAAAAAAAATATTAAATATGTTTTAAAATATTAAATATTTTTACTTTTCATTTAGTTACTTTTAATGTGATTCCTTACACGTTAATAAAATTTTTGATAATAAGTTATTTTAAATATAAAATAAGTTAATCCAAATATATATTAAGAGATAAACGAAAAGAATTGAACAAGAAAGATGTGGATAGGAAAGAAAAAGAATTAAGTAAGGATCATGTGAACTGTATCTCTGTAAAAGAGCCAATCGTGTTGACATTTCATCCATGATGTCTTTGATGTATTATTGGGTGACTGTTTGTACTATCAAAATAAGTTTTTGTAAATTTTTTGTCTTATTTTTTGTTTTTAATATTATTTTTTTAAATGTAATTTTGATCTTATTTGACCTAAAATAAATATTTATTATTTTTGAGTTATAACTAATATATTTTTATACATAAATTACTGTACACAAATCGACTTATGACAAGAATGAAGTTTGTGAAATAAAAGTTCATCTAAAATAAAATTCATAAAATAAAATCTAAACACCCACTGATCAATCATGCTTTTATAAAGGCAATGTCCTTAATAATATTTTTCCTCACAAATCACTAGTTAAAATTTCAACTAGTAGGCCCAAAATATATTTCATTGCCCCTCCTGAAAGCTAATTACAATCTTTTTCCCTTTTCAATTCCACCTAAAAGGTCTCTTTTTGAAAATCGTGTGTGTATCACCTTCAAAGATTTAGGTTGCGATATTCATACAAGGAAATGCCACTTTCCTGTCTTCCACATCAGCGACATCATTTGGTGGTTCATTCTCATCAATGGAAAGTCTTGGCCCTGATCCCTTTCACTAGTCCCTCTATTCCCAATAGTTCTATTTTGGCTGTGTCATCAAATTCTGTCTGTGATTGAAGGATAAACTAAGAGATGGATTAAAATTGTAATAGTTTAAGAATTATACGGATAACATTGTAATTAGAAGATAAAAAAATTATAATTTACCCTTTTTTTCTAGCATGTCATGGAATCGATTTAAAGCTAAGAACTTTAGATCTTTTGCTTGGTCTTAAATAATCGTAGAATGCAGTTTAATATATATATACATTTTATATACGATGGTCCCTAATTTATGGAATAACATAATAAAAAACAATAACTATGTTGTTCTGGAAATACATTAATTGTACTCTCTCCTTTCACTACTTGACTTCATATCTTAGACCTATGAGGTCAATGTTAGGATGCACCTTTACCCTTAGCTTAGAATGATAGAAAAGATAAGAGAAATAAATCTAGAAAAGGGAAAATAGGGAAGAGAAAATTTTCTTACTTGTTTGAGTGAAAAAGTAAGAAAGAGAGAAAAAACACGTGAATCACATATGAAAAATTCTCAAGCGGGGAGAAAACTAAGGTAAACTAAAAAATGCTAGAAGGGAGAATGTTTAATTCTTTTTATATATTTAAACATTCTTCTTTCTCTCCTTTTTTTTCTCTCAATTCAAGCATAATTAAAAAGAAAAAAGAAATTTTTTTAATATATTTTCTCTTCTTTTCTTCTTTTTATTCTACTTTCTTTTTTTTCTTCTATTTTTTCAGGGTTAAAGATCATCCAATAAAAGGACTTAATTTCAATTGACTTAAATTTTTTTGAAAATATCCTTATCATAAAAATTTAAAAAAAAAGAAAAAAATGCAGATAGAATCCAAATTCATATTTGCCAAAGTGTGATATGATGATCACAAGGCGAGATCAAATAATGGATCAACATAAATCCAAAGAGGGCACTGTTAAATATCAAATCAAAAATAATGAAAGAGAACCATTTACATGTTCCTCATATCAAGTTACGCCCCGTACCTAATTTGTTAAGCGAGTTTTGTGCATGTATTTTGGAGTTGACAAATCGCAAACCCCACTTTAATTTTTAATCATTTCTTCAGTTCATCTGATCTCTGTACATCCATCCGGAATTCCAATACAATCATGACTCTCACACACGATAGCCCACAGTTCTGTGACTTGCCTAAAGTAAGCTTTGTTCAAACCACCATTCCTCCAAATTATAAACTGTTACCCCAATCCATTGCAGCTTCCAAAGCTACAGGATTTGGAAAACTCTTTTCCTCTTCTTAGCCAGCATTAGCATGTATAGCATCCCACTTTGATGAGAATGGCCCCGTTCTTTGCAGTAATATAAGAAGCCCTGAGACAAACTCCTCCATTAATTTACTTCGGTTTCATTGGTGAGTTTTCTCAAATTTACTTCTCTTTGATTCCACTTTTTATGAATCCTTTTCCATAGCCAGTTAGCACTTCAAACAAACTCATCATCTTCTGTGTCTCGATCGCATGTATCGATCCTTCGACAACCTCAAAGATTGCTCAGCGCAGTAATTAAGCAGAGGTTATTCCCGAAAATTAGGTGTGTTCGATTTCTTTGACCTTCACTCTCTCTTTCTTGTCTGGTTTTTGTTTTCTCTTTGAGTTGGATAGCTTTTATATATTGATATCAGAGTAAAACGAGTATATGTATTAGCAGGAAAATATAGAACTAGAACAAATACATCGGTGGAAAAAGACGTACGGTTGGTATTGGCAAATAAGTTTATAGCTTTGATGAAACAAATCACTTCCCATTCCCAGAGTAATAACTTGATGTTCCAAAATTAAAAAGGTGACAACCTTTAGCTTTGTTTGGATTAGTAGTACCAGATTGAAAGGAGTGAAATAATTCATTCTGTATCATCATTTTTCTTTCACTCAAATTAGGAGATAAGGGATTGATTAGTTTGAAAAATTTATCATTTCACTTATTTTCACTAAAATTTTTAAATAAGAAAATAAAATTTTTCTTTCATTCCACCATTTATCCAACTAACGGTATGAAAATTTTATTTTATTTCATTCCATTTTACTTCATCATTTATCATATCATTATACTCGTCATAAAACATCCAAACAAAGCCTTAATGCTAAGAAAAATATAAGCGCATATATGATGGCTTTATTTAAGATCAAGGCAAACTAATTGAAGTGTTTTTTTGGGTTCAAATTTAAGATTTTTTTAATTTTCCTTTTTTTGTCTTCTTTTTTAAAAATTTTCTGGTGTTCTTTTTTTTTTTTAATTTTTCTGAAACAAATTTAATTGTAGTTCAGAGTTGCCTTTTGGGAGTTGGGACTACTTTCTTTTTTGTCATAGGACTTCAACTATGGCCACAGCTGAACTGGGGCATTTTAAGCCGGTAGTGACCTTGGGCTTAGTTGATCAAGAAAATTGGAATGGGCTACCTGGAGTTAGAGGTTAGAGTCCAAGAATATACGCATGTATGGAAAATAGGATTCAAAGCCCAGCCCACTGATCAAAATAAATCTGAGAGAGGCAATTATCAAAATGACTACCAGCATATTATTTTTCCAAAATAAGTGACAATAAAATTATTTATATTTTTAAATTAGTTACCCTTATATAGATATAAACAATCAAACTTGATGCACAAAATCATCAACTTTAATGGACTTTGGGTACTACATATGTTAAGGAAAAACAAGAGTGAAACTTACGTTAATTAGTTTCCATAAATATTTGTATAGGATAGTAATTATTTGGTATTCATAAGAATTTTAGAACTATCTTCTTTTTTCATTATAACTTATTGATTACCAAAATTTTCCAAAGAAGGAGCATAAGACTAGCCTTATTCCTTATTTGGTATCAATTTAAGAATAAAAAATAAGAAATTTAAAGTGATTAACTTTATGTGAATTTCATATTTTTGCATCTCCCTTATCAAGGAATTAAAAGAAAAAAGAAAGATTCAAAATTTTACTTCATTACTTTATTCATACTAAAATCAAATGATATTATGAGTTGTAAAGAATAATAAAGTAATTTAATATTTATTTAGAATATTATATTCTTTTCTTTTGATAGAACCAAAACAAAGAAGTGAAAGCCTTATTTCACTATGTATATATAAAAAAAAAAAAGCCTTATCTCAGTTCTCTCTTTTTTTTATTATATTTTTTTTCTTTTTCCTCCATAATACCAAACAAAACACAAAAAATTTTCTCTGTCGATCCAGCTTGTTTTCAATAAAATGATGATGAAAAAATAGAAATAAATAATAGGTTTAGGTCCCCCGGCCCGGGCCCTCCTTGTTTTATACAATAGTTTGTCATGAATCATGGATTTTGTCCCACTTCGTTTTTATATTATTTATTATCCGTTTCAGTGAGCCCTTATTTCATTTGATCAAGTTGGCATTTGTTGTCAAAATCTGGACTCCGGTTTTTGGCGTAAGGGTATTTAAAATTTTCAAATCCTACAAATATATCCATCCACTAATTAAGCAAAAATTATTTATTATGTGATTTATATGAGTTGATTAGTACACGTGATAATTTTTTATTTGTCTATATTATTTTTAAAAATTAAATGTTTTCTCTTTAATATTTAATTTCTATTTACAAAAATAGAAAATATTGAATATTTAAACAAGAAATTAAATTAAAAAAAATAATATGAAAAAGTCAAAAAATCTTATGTGTATTAATTAATACATACAATTTACATGATGAATGATTTATGTTTATTTTATGTACTCTTGATATTCAGTTGTCAATATTTAATCACATGTCATACTTATTTAAAAATTATGATTAAATAATACATTATAAATATTCAGTAAAAAAAAGTGATATTATAAAATATAAAAAAAAAATTTGTTGAATTTATATATCAATAAAGTGGGATACATGGTAAAATATTAATTAATCAGGGGTATCAATACTTTTCATATAGAAAGAAAGGCTACCAGAAAAACCTCCACTTTGTGAATATAAGAGAGAATTATTTGGAAGTTTCAAAATGTTCAAGGATATTTTATTTGAATTTAAAAACCCACGGTGATTATTTTAAAATAAGATGAAATCTAAGTAGTGCCTTTGTAATTTTATTCAATAATGTTTAAGAGAGTCGTGTAAGATTTTTAAATTAGAAGAGTCGTGGCACGCATGATTTCCATTAAGAACCGCCATTGTCTGTTGAGTGAGGGCAGGTGTCGTGTCGCCTTGTCGAACAAAAGTTGATCTTAGACATAACATTTCGGATCTTTAACTTTAATTCATGATTTTGCCCATGGAAAGAGGTCGCATTAGGCATAAAAATCACATATCTCTTCTTGTGAAATATGAGGGAAATTAATAGACGATTCCCAGTAGTTCTGTTTATGCTATTTGTCATCAATTTCTGTCTGCAATTGAATGCTAAACTAAGACATGGGATAGCATAATGGTTACAAGATTAAAAATGTAAGTAATTTCATTAGCCTCTATAGAATTCTGTGATATATTTCTATATTTTACATTCGATGGTTCTCCCTGTATATATTGATGGAGATCACATGATCACATGGTCCTGGACCTAATTTGCTGAATGGGTTGTGTCTACGTATTCTGGATCGAGTTGATTGACAAATCGTAAACCCAACTTTTGAATCGTTTCTTCATTCCATCTCTATGTCCATCCAGAATTCCAAATCATTCCAGACACTAACTCCACCCAACAATGTACCTTCTAGAGTCGAGAAATATGCACGATCTATATATATTGAACACGTTCCCTTACTTTTTGACCACAAATTCCTGATAATGTTATTAATATGAAAAGAGCAAATGGCAAATTAACACTTCGCTTCAGGTTTCTCCCTCCATAATCAAATAACGTAACAAAGCAACTATCAGAAAAAGAAGAGTCAAACGACAATATAATTACGACTCCCACACACCACAGTTCTAGCACTAGGCATAAATGAAGCTTTATCAAAAGAATTTGGACCCTCGCCTGACTGAACTATTTTGTCAGAGAAAGATAAACACAACATTTATTATAGATAAGACCCGTCCTGGATTAGATCTTAAATCAAAACCACCATTCCTCCAAATTATAAACTGTTACCTTAATCTGTAGCAGAATCCAAAGCCATAGGATTTGAAAAACTCTCTTCCTATTCTCAGCATGATGAGAATGGCCACGTGCTTTGCAGTAATAAGAGCCCAGAGACCAACTCCTCCATTGATTTACTTTCACTTTGGTGTAACTTTTTCTAATTAAGTATATTATATTTGATGATCCATTTTTCATTGATCCTTCTCCATATCTAGTTAACACTTCAAACTCATGTACTACTTCTGTGTCTTGATATTACTATGTATCGATCTATCGACAACCTCAAGGATTTCTCAGAGCAGTAACTTAGCAAAGAGTGACAATTAACTCGATCCGGTCAGCTAAAGGTTATCATCATCACCGAAAACAAGGTGTGTTGGATTTTCTTGACCTTCACTCTCACTTTCTTGTCTGGTTTTGTTTTTTCTTTGAGACCAGTTAGATAGCTTTTATTGGTATCAGAATGATACGACTATATGAACTGACAGGAAAATATAGAAATATAACAAATACATATATCAGTGGAAAAAGACGTACGGTTGGTATTGGCAGAGAGCTAGCTAGATTAATTGTCTTTTCAGTTTGGCATATGTAAGTATATATTAATTCTTCATCCTCTCCCAATAGTATCGACGCAAGTCCTTCCCTTTTTTTTCCTTTTTTGAACTCTAGCATGCACATAATAAACACCTGGATTTATAATTCCCAAGCCCCAACTGCCTGGAAGCAGAAAAGCCACTGCACCTACAGATAGCTACAGAAACATACAAAGAAACAATTATTTCAAGGAAAGTTGGCAATATATATATATATATATATATATGTATAAAATTTTGGATTTAATGTCAATATAAAACTTTTTTATGTTATTATTTAATTGTGTAGTATCATATCATTAAAAAAAAGTTTGATTATGATTAAATATTACTTAATATGTTAAACTCTTTTAATGATGTGTGATATCATAAAAAAAAGAATTTGACTCCTCTAAATTAAATCTCTTACTTTAGAGGATAAAATAAAAAATATTAACTATTGATAAAAAAATCAAAAAAGTAAAGTTTTAATAATCTTATAATTTATTATATATATACATATATTTTATTATGATTTTAATAGTTAATTTTTTTATTAATAATTATATTCTTTATTTTATTTTATAAAATAAATTATTCACTTTAAAAGAGTTAAATCATAAAATAATTGACACATAATTAATGAATCAATACATATATATGCATATGTGTGTGTATGTTAAGTGTGTGTGTGTGTGTGTGTGTGTTAAGATGGTTTAACATAAATAACACAAATAAAGAATCAATATTACACCAATAGCCTTTTATAAGAAGAATTTTTCAAAAAAAAAAATTTTTTCGTTGGATTAAAAACTTCTATCATAAACATTATATTAATCAATTTTTTCATTAAATTCAAAGTTAGTTTCTACTCTATAATATACTTTTTAAAGAAAATAAAACATAAAAAATTTAATCTTATGCTTACTCTTGTTTAATTTTTTTAAAATTTAATATACATGATTTAGATAATAATAAATTATAATTCAATAGTTAAATCAATTAAAAAGCTTATTTGGTTAAGATTATTTTCAACGCAAACGAGAATTTGCACAATTCCCAATACCATTTGTAGGAAGCCAGTATTATATTACTTTTTTCAAATATTCAATGACGTTGGATAAAAAGTAAAACAAATATGTTTTAATTTTTTTAAAAAAAAATTATTGAATGGTATAAATATATCTTTTAATGATTTATTATTATTTTATTTATTTTTATTTCATAATTTAAAATTTAGTCCGAAAATAATAAATAATAAATAATAAAATATTTGAATTAACTGAAAGATAATATACATTGTGAAATGTACATTTAACATCAAATAATTGGCTTTACCGAAACAATATTCTCTATGATTTGTGACGAAACTTCACCCAAAATTATTGAGCTAGCTCCTTTATACTTTTTGCGTGACCACATTGCAAACAATAATTCATGATCCTACAACTTACTATTAGTAGGAGATAGATATTTTTCTTGTTTTTGTCTATGACAACAGCAACCCACTAAAAAAACAAGAAGAAATTAGTTCGACATTTCTATGCTCATTGGGTATATTAGCTTTTAAACTTAAGAATCCAAAATGTGACCCCCCGCCCCTATGACCGCCCCTATGAAGCCCCGCCTCTGTCTATGAGATATCAACGTTGATGTGTGGTTTCAAGTGCTTGCATCTTCATTTGTACAAACCGCAACATGAGTTTGACAATGAACTCTTTGATCTTAAATTAGAGAGTACGAAATGTACGTGCATGAAACAACAAAACTAAGAAAAGAATTTTCAAAATGAATATAGAATGTGTTAGAATAGAACGTAATTCTTTACAAACAGGAAAATTAGATTAAAATTTTGGAGAAAAATAAGAGGATGTTAAGCATAATTAAGCTATATATAACACATGCAACGAAGCGGATAATTTACCATATTTATGGAAAAACCTATGGCATGTTTGGGAAGGTTATGACTTTATAAAAATTATCATGCAATATAAGAGTTGTGACAAAATTGCTGGGAAACGGTGATAAAAAATGTTATAAGAATTGCCCGTCAATTAATTAAAACAATATTTGTTAAAAATAGGAAAAATTTAAAAAAATGCATATGCTTAAAAAAGTAATAACTCCAATGGCCGAGGGAAGGGGGACGGTGGAGTCATGGCCCTCCTCCAACCCTCAAGAATTTCTTTATAACTTTTAAAAATGTTTGAAAATTTTATTTTAATTTACATTAATATAATTTTATATTTGACTCATTAAAAAATGTAAAATTAATTTGTAACCAAAAGAAAATGTAAAATTAATTTTTAGCCTCTCAAAATAAAATTTCTGTTTCTGCACTTGATTAAAATTTAAATCTATAGCATTCTCAAATGATACCTTATTATTTTTTAAAAAATAATTATTTAATTTTTATAAAATTTAAATAAAATATTACAATAACTAAAAAATTTAAAACCATATAAGATAATAAAATTAAAATATTATAATAATATTTAATATGAAAATTATTTATGGGAGTTATACTTATTAAGAGGTACAGCCTGATTAAAAACAATTGAATTATTTCAAATATATATATAACTCCTTTGAGAAGAAAATAATTTCAGAAAACGATACATGTAACATTTTAATTTATAAGAAGGACTAATATAAAAGCTTATGTTATTTTATACAGTTAATTACATTATCCAATATGTTTTAAAAATTTATTAACAAATTTATTTAGGTAGAATTTAGTAATGGATACCCTTACCGTACGTATAGTAATAAATGTAGAAACCCACAAAAAATTAGTTACAATAGTTAGCGCATTATTATATGATAAATATAGATAATGTTTGAATCTTGAAGTATATTGCCACTTAAGAGAGGTCTTAGTCCATTATACTCTTTACTTGAAGGAGTGACAACTTTTTTTCACTTTTTCGTTACCAAAAAAAATATAAAATATAATATGTTAAATTTTATGAAAATATTATGCCAATAAAAAATTTCTGAGAATTAAAATATAAAAACTTCTAACAACCTAGCATTTAATGTTAAGGTAGCAACTTATAAATATTATTCAAAGATATAGTATTTTTTTATACGTTAGAGTCAACTTATTACTTTTATTTAAATTTACACTCCTTTAAATTTCTTTTGCTAATTAAAGTCTATGAAGCATTATTGTATAATTCAGACCAGAGGTTGACCTCATTAGAAAGTCAGGTTATTGAGTTAGTGATCCAACCGCGAGTTAAGTAGTCAAATTGAAAAATTCATATAAAAAAAATAAAAAAAACTTATTATATAAAAAAATATTATATATTTTTAATATAATACAATTCAGTTATAATATTTAAGGAGTACATAATTAAATATTACAATCTAATATAATAAATAAACATATTTTTAACTAACAAATAATATAAATTAAATAATTTTGTATATGTCTTTAAAGAATAACATAAATCTAATAATTTTGTCCAAGTTTACCCATTTTTTACTTCTTCTGTTAGTATAAAATAAAAAAATGTTAAAAAAATATAAAAATAAACTTTATAATAAAATATATGTTTTTACCAGGTTAGCTAGATCAAATGAATTTATACGAATCGATGTAAAAAATAATTTAAGATTTCAATCAAATTAGTTTAATGACTGATTCATGAACTTTTTTAATCAAACTGGCCAATTTAGTCTATACAACTATACTAATAGAAAATGCAAATGTCATATAAAAAATAATGTGAATATAATTTTTTAATATAATATAATATAATATAATATAAGAAGAGTAGGGTTGGCATAACTTTATTTCAGAAAAGGGCACCCAAAACAAGGGCACAGTTCTACTTTTTGTATGTTTCATCTTATTTCCTTTTCTAACTAAACAAGCAAAGCTATTGCACATGTATTTATGAGACAGTGGCAACAGATATGTTGCCTAAATTTTAGGTAGAGATATTTGTGGGATATTTTTTTTTTTTTGGACAAAGGTGAATTATCTTATATAGATTAAAATTGGACTAAAGTACTAAACCAATCATTTTGTTGTTAAATTATCGTTTTATAAAATTTCAAGCTAAATTCAACAATTTCAAATCTAAGAGTTTGATTTTAATATATTGTAAGTGTAATCCAATAATGTATTTTTACACTATTAAAAAAAATCTGATTATAATAATAACTAGCTATAATTCCCATAAATTATACATATTTAAGAGATGTAAAAAAAATATAAGAGAGTGAAATATGATGATATTAAATTAATTCATCTTCATTGAGTTAGTGTTCAATCCTTATTCAATAGTATTTATTACACCCCAATTAATTTTATTATATGTATAAATAAATACAACCTTTGTCTCCTTTTATCTGTCATTTAATATAGTTGCATAAAGATTAAAAAAATTATTAAATAGTCTTAATTATAAAAAAATATAATTTAATATGACTAAATTATTTTTTCTCGCTTTAATAATATTTTCTCTATTTTCTAATTTTACTTATTCCACTAATTTTCTCTCTACTAAAAGATAAAAGTAAATTTGGCAAGAATTAATTAATACTTCTTTATAATTAATATTCTCAAATGACATATATTTTAAAAAAAAATATTTTATATAATAGATAAAAGTGAACGAAAAAAATAAATTATTTGATTTAAATTCTTTTAATTATGTGTCAATATACAATAAAATGATAATGTAAATAACTTTATTTATACTCAAAGTCAATCAAAGTTAAATCGAATGTAAAATCCATCAAATTAGTCACTTCATCTTTAGTTCAATGATATTTTGAGTCCCCAGCCAGAATCAAATGATGAGTTAGCAATGTGGTCAATTGGTCATCTATGGGGTGAGTTCCTTAGTTATAATCCAGGACTGGTCCCAAGTTTAATTTGCAACCATTGAACTCCAAGGACCAAACCAGCTCCTTCTTTGTCCAACACAAATCAATTCACAGTGAACTGAATTGATGGACACTTGTGTTGGCACACTAAGAAATCTCCATTTCCAATATAGATCCTAAAGTCTTTTAATTGGAGCCTCCTGCAGCTTGCACAAAATTATGGGTTTCTTCTTCTAATATTTGTGACAACATTGTAAGTGTCTCAAAGTTAAAGGAGCGATATGCCCAGCTAGAGCATGTAGACTGATCTCTAAAATTGTCTGATCATAGACAATATCCAAAGTGTCTCCATATACATGCAATTTCTCCCTCTGACTCATAGCATGTCAGCTACCTTCTCTCATCCCCACTAACAAAGGGAACTGAGATTTGCACTTATGGCCAGGTATGTACTTATCATCATAGTATATATATATCAAAGATTCATTTCCCTCTTGCTTTGTGAGGTCTGTTAGTTGGATTGGTGGCTTTAGCAGTTGGCTTAGGAATTAGGATCTTGTTTGGGATGGTGGTAAGGAGTTCGGTCTTGTAGGCAATGTAGATGTGATTGACGCTGGATACAAGTGTGGCTTAATCTTGAAGTGTGGTGGTTTGGTGTTTGGTCAGTGGTGATCATAATAAGGTGTTTGGTCTATCGTTAGCACAATTTTGAACTTTTAATTTTTAATTGAGTAGTTTTCATTGATATTAACCTTCCGATTGCTATATATTTTGTTAAATAATTGTTAATTTGTTACTGAAATTGCAGCAGAGAGTGAAACCTGTAAACTTATCTTAATTTTTTTACGTAATTACTTTCTTTATGTTTATATATATGCTTGTTTGTGGCACCTTGAGGTTCAATGATAGCATAGCACAGAAATTAATTGTATTAAAAAATTGGAATTGGACCTCAAATAGGCACAACGCTAGCTAATTGGATTTGTTACAAACCTTTTAGTGTGAATTAGGAGTATCTCTATAGAATTTAATCTATTTGAATGTTGTTATAAGTCTAATTTTATTGGACTGAAAATGATAATGGTATGACTCTCTCCTTAAAATACGACTATCAATAATCAAACTGAAATTCTCATGTGTGAAAATGTTGTTTACTTTTACTATATCAATACCTCATGAGTGAATTAGTTACAAACTCATGCCATGTATGTGCACTATTTTAAGTTTGTTTAGAAAAGTAGTAGTAATAATAATAATAACAATAATATATTATAAAAAATTATTATTATTATTAACTTTAAAGGTAATGTTTACCCGCTGACCAAGATTTTATCTGTAGTAAGATAGAAATTAAAACGAGGATTTCCCTTTATTTTTTCCTAAAAAAAAAAGTTATCTATAAGAATCATAATCATAACCAAACACGCAGCAAAAATGGTGGGAGGAAGTTTGATGGTTTTTACCAATAAGGATAAGACAGAATTTGCGTGATACTATTTTCAAGTAACATTAGTTATAGCTTATACCAAAAAAATAAAAATAAAAATAAAAATAAAAATAAAAAGATTTATAGCTATATATATATCCATAAAATCCACAAAATCGAGCACTAAACTTTGGATAAATATAAACAATCAGATACGTTTCTTTTATTTAATTATCAGAATTTGAAATTCTTTGTTTCTAAGACCACTTCTGAAAAAAAGATTAAAACTTTGACCTGAAAATTGTGTTCTCCATTAAGAGTTTGACTCTTACACGTAAGCATTTCAACCAATCTAAATTTTCTCAATTTTTCACCATTCCAAAAAAAATTAAAAATAAACTCTAGTATATAACGGTCTCTTCTTTCTGCTTCAGAGCTCACGCTCTCTGTTCTTCCCTGTCTCTCACCTCTCTCTCTCTCTCTCTCTCTCTTTCTCTCTCTCAGAGAATTCCTGTTGCATTATCTCAGCAGAAGAGTAGCTTCGAAGATGGTGAGCGCAGCGGTAGCTCGCAGCGTCGTCGGCATTATAGGTTCGTTCTCCTGTTCTCATTTTACGACCACTTCCGCTGTCTTTTGTTTTTCTCTCTTTCGATCGCATCATGAATTTTCTGTGGCTTTCAAGAACATCAATGCGTATTACTTTTTTTTTTCCCTGTTCGAGTTTTGATTTCCGAGTTGAGCGTTTTTGCGATGCTTGCGAAGTGAAGAAGAGGATTAATTCTGGACGGAAAATTTCACTTCAGTTTCCAACTGTTTTTGAGTTCTAGATTTTGATCGATTTCTGGATGGAAAAAAAAAAACAAGGACGTTTTGATCCGCTGAGACTGCTTAATGCTGAGACTTGTGTGTTTCTCTGCGTTCTGAGACTGTTCGTTTTCCTGTGCAGGCAATGTCATCTCCTTCGGCTTGTTCTTCTCACCAGCGTAATCTCTCTTTAATTACTAGTTACTCT
This sequence comes from Castanospermum australe, assembly GCA_019955255.1. NCBI lineage: Eukaryota > Viridiplantae > Streptophyta > Magnoliopsida > Fabales > Fabaceae > Castanospermum > Castanospermum australe. The sequence continues at coordinate 113,567 of NSJW01000661.1, forward strand.
CTTTATTGCTCTGTATGTTTGTTTCTGTGTACGTGTGCGTGATTAATCATATGGCGCATGCCTTCCTAAATATCATACTTTTTTAAAGAGTGTTAGTATTTGTTCAGAACTCTTTTTAAATTGATTTTCTTTAAAAAAATTTATTTCTTTACCTTCACTTGTCATAATATCATATCTCTCCGTTAAAGGTAAAATAATAAAATTATATAAAATCTCTTAAAATGGATTTGATTTTAATTTACGTATAAAATATTTTTTTATCATTATTTAATCATAGTTTATTAAATATTTAATTTTTTAAGTAGTTATTAATTTATTTAAAAAAATTTACACTAATAATAAATTAAAATTAAATTTCTTTTTTAATTATATTAATTTTTATTTTATAATTTTATGAACAAAAATTTAATTTACAAATACAATTAAATTTTGAAATTAATCATTCCAAACATACTCTTAAACAATTATCTTAATTCTCCTTATTTAAAATTAATGAAGTATTTATTTTTTATCTTTATCTTTAATATTAAAAAAGTAAGCATTAAAACTAAATAAATAATCATATTTTTTAATTCTTTTGTAAATGCTTTAATAATAAAATAAATATTGAATAAAATCTAAAAATATTTATTATTTAAAAAATAAAAAAAAGTAATATATTCTTAATTTATCAACTAAAAAATTATCAAATTAATCATTCAAAAGAGTATATAATTATTCTAATAATTAAAAACAACTTTGTTTGCGGAAAGAGGGAAGTACCGCCGCATTATAATGCGGCTCTTTTTAACACATGATGCACAGTGAAAGCTTTATATACATATATGGCGCTGTCATTAACAATGCACTGTTTTTGGCATTTTCAATTTTTTGGGTTATTACAATAATTTTCAGTCCAACTTTTGTTGGAGTCATCAAGAAGAAGGCGGTGGAGGAGTTCAAACCAGATCCTTACCTAGCTACGGTGCTGAACTGTGCATTTTGGGTGTTCTATGGACTGCCTTTTGTGCACCCACACAGCATTCTAGTCCTCACCATCAATGCTGTTGGGCTTGGGTTCGAGTTCATCTACCTCACCATATTTTATATCTACGCCACCAACAAAGGACGGGTGCGTATCCTCATCTCTGATCTCCCTGCCCTTCTTATTCAATTACTCTTTCTGGCATTTCCTTTCTTTTCGGTAATGGACCCTTCCAGCCCTTTTACCTATGTATATCTTGCATTTCCGTTTTGGACTCAAAGTGTCTCTTTCCAATGTTGTCTCATTAATAACATGAAAAAAATTTTATTTTTAAAATAATTAATTTAATAATCTTCTTAAATACTAAATAAGTAAAATATTAAAAATATTTTAAATTTTTAAAATGTTAAATGTTTTCTTAATTTAATACTTTATTAATTAAATATTAAAAAAGTTATTAAGTGGATTGTTTAACCAGAAGAATTTAGCATTACTTTGATAAAATATTGCTAATTAAGAAGGAAAAAAATACTGTCAATTATAAGTGGTAAGTTGATGGGTTTGTAAGACAATTCCGGAAAGTCTACCTTATTCCTGAATTAGGACATCTTTCCTTCAACTTAAATTTTTATAATTAACAAAAAAAATATTATTAATTAAAAAAGAGGTGTAACCAAATAAGGAAGATGAATAATTTTTTTCTTAGGTGACCATATTTATAAAAAATAATATTTTTTATTTTTTTTATTTATCATTTAAAGTAATCACATAAGAATTAAATAAATTATTAAATAATATTATTTATAAAATCAAATTTTCAAATTTTTGCATTGGACTAAAGTGTCTTTTTATTAAAGTATTAAAAACATTATTATTCATTCCATTAGCTTTGTTTTACTTTATTAATATCAAAGAAAAATGTGAAAAAACATAATTACTATTTTATTGATTTTCTGAAATTACTAATAAAATGGAACAATTGTTTTTCTTGATACAAAGGAACGGAGGCAGTAAAAAGGAAATAGGACTGTTTTGTCTTCTATTTTTTTTTTTACCTTCTTGAGGAGTCATGAATGCTATGAATCTCTCATGATTCTTTTTGTGCCTATGAATTCGGTAATAAATTTACAGTAATTAATACAATTCCTAATTATAAATGCTATGCTAACCAGTCTTGGGTGAGTTCATTCTAATATGGTAGTATATATGAACAACATTCTGTTCATACGCAGCTTCCATACAAATCCTTTTTTTTTTTTATTGATACCTGTGGATGCGGTTCATACAAATCCGTTAATTAAGCTAATAAACGCCACCATACTTGGTAGCTACTAGCTAGGAATATTTTATAGCAGGTAGCTTGTACCCTATTATAATATAGCCACTCTTATTTAAGGACGGTAATGATGTGGGTAAGGACAGATTTTTCACAATCCGATATTGCTCACATCTTTTAAAATACAACAGAATCCACTCTGGTCCATTTTGTTGATTTTGAATACCAAATCTCGAATCTGTCTATATGAAATTATTTAAAATTGGCACCTTATGAGTCTCGTCCGTATTTATAAATATTTTATAATTTATATAATAATTAATCATAATTTTAAAAGTTAATCATTAATTTATATAAATTAAAAAACATGTTTAAAAAACATACTTTCATCATTTCTATTCATAATTTAAATAAGTAAATTATAACAAAAAATTTTAAATTATAACATATTTTAAATATATTTTTTTATATATAGAAAAATTATTCTTCCTTTCGGAACGGGTGGATTGGATACTTTCGGAACGAATCTACATTATTATTCTTCCTTCTTTGTCATATTCTGTGCCATATATAATTATTAATCTCCTTAAGTAGAGATTTTCAATCTTATTGTCAATTTGCATAAAAAACAACTTCTGGTGCGAATGCCCCATGACGTTGGATGAACTTGGACAGAGATTACCTGTTGAGTTAACAGTCAGTTCAATATGATGTAAAACGTACACCTTCCTTCTTCTTTTTTTTTTTTTTTCTTTTTTTCGGTTTCCCTGCTTAGTTGATACACAACTATTTTTCTTTGCTTATTATATTTGTACGTTGAGAGGAGTTGTTTTGTTTCTTTAATTCCGTTAGTGTGTATTTGACATGAAAGTAAAATTAGGGACGACAAATTTTTAAATGAGTTTTAAGTAAAAAAAAAATTAAGTAAATAACTTTAATTTTTTTATTTATCTTTTTTTTATAATTTTTTTTAAAACATACACATATTCTCTAAATACTTACTCATACTTCCCTTCTCAGTGGATTTAAGCGTAGCGTATTTTTAAAATATAAAAAAAATATGTGTAAGTATTTAGAGGATAAAAAAAATATATATAAATACTTAAGAGAATATATATAAAATTTTAAAAATAGAATGAATTTGTAAAAAATAAGTACATAGAAAAAAAATGAGAGTAATTTACTCGAAAAAATTATATACAAAAATCATTCACAAACTTTTTATCGCTGCCTAGCCAACAATTATAATTAAATTTTTACGAACTGTATGCATATTGTCAAATTGCTTTACTGACGGAAGTTCAACACGCTTCCATACTCATGCTCTTCACAATGGCGTAGACCAAGAATATATAATGTATTATTATAATCACGTTGGCAATTAATTCCCTTATATATAACTCATCGTTGGCTTACTATTTGTCAATATGTCCTAGGGTGCTCTCTCTACCCGAACTGCCTTAATATGACTAATAATTACCACAAAGAATAAATACGCCAAACCATCCCTGTATAACATTCAAAGAAAAGCGACATAAAAAAAAAAATAAAACATTCGAAGAAAGACAATACACAATCGATTATATACAAGAAAACTTTTATTTTATGAATGTTCCGCCTATTGTTAATTCAATTCACTTGAAGTCCCAAAACCAAGCTGCTTATTTGAATGTTTAAGAGATGCTCGAACAGCCTCATGTTAATGTAGCGAATCCTGTTCTGCCACTCATTGTCTCTGTTCCCTGATTTCAGAAAAAGGTACTGCTTTTTCTTCTCGTCGAGGCTATTTTCTTTGCTGCCATTGTTCTTATAACAATGCTGGCACTGCATGGGACTCACCGAAGGTCGTTGGTGGTTGGTGTTCTCTGTGATGTCTTCAATGTTATGATGTATGCTTCTCCTCTTACTATCATGGTAAGTCTTCAACTTGTATCCCATATCTTTAATTACAAGGTCATATATGTTCGAGGTTATTTTCATAAACCATTTTTCACTCCTTAACTTACCCTGGTCATTGTATATATGGTAAACAGGCCAAGGTCATAAGAACTAAGAGCGTGAAATATATGCCATTCTGGCTCTCTCTGACTAACTTCCTTAATGGTGTGTGCTGGACAACATATGCTCTCATCCACCCACTCGACATTTATGTTCTGGTAATTAATTACCTGACTTTCCACTTTATACTCCTGTGTCAATAATCTAGTAATTACATATACGATTTCTCTTTCTTGTCAATCATTGTATTTCTTGAATGAAATTTTTTTCGATTCATCACCCAAGAGCTGAGCTTTAGCCCAAGTTAGTGCATGTTTAATTTGGAAGGATTAATTTTAAAAAAAAATTATTTTTTTAAAAATTATTTCAGTAAAATTTTGATTATAAATTATTTTTAATATAAAATAAACTAATTCAAACATACAGCCTTTTAAAAATTGTTTAATCTCATGATGGAATCTCATCCTAACTGTTTTGTATGAAACTGTAATCTATCCATCCCTCTCTATCATAGGTATTAGACTTCTTCCGTAATTAATTTTGTTTTTTACTCATCATTAACTTTGTATATTTTTTCAGATAAGCAACGGTCTCGGAGCAATCTCTGGACTTGTTCAGCTCATCCTATTTGCTTGCTACTGCTCCTGCAAGAAGGGAGAAAACGATGATGATGACTTAAAGCCAACTGAGGTTCAGCTCTCTGTCTCAAACGGAAGAGCTGCAGTCTGATGATATATATCCCTAGCATCAAAGCTTTGTTTCTTCTCCATGTCTTTTCTCCTTGTTGATCTTATACTTCTATCTGTCCTTTAATTTTTGGATGCGAACGCCAACTTTTATCGATCTCCGCTGGTCGCTTTTATGTGCATGTGATGCATACAAATGGATGAGAACTACAGTTCATTTTGTTCCTCTCGAACTTCTGGAATTGTAAACTAGTTAATATAGTTGTTGTCTCAGATCTATGTTAGCAGTGCTTTAATTTTTATTGATTATAAATGCAAAACTTTTTCACATTATCATCCACTCATTTAAATAAATAAGGAGTAAGAAAATTTGAGATCTAATTTTAATAGCAACTTTTATTCTTTTAATTTTTAAAATTAGATGAGAAATTATGAGTGGTAATAGTTTTATTGTTGTAATAGGACATTTTTGGGTAGCTTGAAGTAAATTCAAAAAAAAAAAATTTCCAACTGGACCAACACACACAAATCACAAACTTCCTAGCCATCAGCAAATTTGTGTGAGATTTGTAATGCTTTTTAATCAGTCGGTTGGCTTGTAGAGCCGAAATCAAGTTTCATTATGATAGAAACATATACAATCACGTTATTAAATAAGTTTGACAAGTTGATCAATAGTAGCATTCTTACAAGGTGAGAGGACATTGATCCCCTCAATTTTTTAAAAAAGAAATTGACATTTTACAGCAATTTTTTTAAAATATTTTAAATAAGCATGGCTCCAAATAATGATATTTTTTACAATCTAATTCCACTCTTGATATTAAATACTTTAATTCATTTTTACTTTTAAATATTGTTTTATAATTGTTTAGGCTTTAAAATTAGTTTTAAAAATCACTATTCTACTCATACCTCTAAAAAAATATTAAAAATATGAATGGCTAGTTTTGAGACTTCTGTGTAAAGAATGTCTTAGACTCCGATCTATATTTCATATATAAAATAATGTTAAAATGATAAAGACGTTTTAATCTATTTAAAAGGCTCACTAATATTTTGTTCTGAGTGTTCGCTTTTCTGTGCAGGAAATTTCATCTCCTTTAGCTTGTTCCTGTAACCAGCGTAACCTCTTCTCAATTTTCTTTATTTGTGTGTACTAGGAAGATCACCTTGCACGGAAAAAATTAAAAATTATGAAAATAAAAAAGGATGCGAAGGATAATAAACACAAACTTCAAGCATTGAGACTAGATGCCATGCAGTTCACATCTTAGTCCGGTCCGAAGGAATCTCGGTTCAAATGGGTCAGTCCGACGGGCCGCCCAAGATTGACAGCCCATAATGATTGGATGGGCTGAAGGATTGAGGGCTGGTCCGTAATACATAACATGGGTTCGATGATAGAGGACCCAGCATGTTTGTCCTTCTGTGGGGCCGATGTTCCAATGTTATGTTATCTTATCCGGAGGATCAAGATGAATGGATGATGACCAAGATGAACCATCCAGCGACCTTCTCTTACAAAATACAAACCCCAAATTTGCCCACAACCTTATCTATCTACATTCTTCTACTGTCTCTTTCTTTCAGACGGAGACACCCACCTCACTCTTTCTGTCACGTTCCAAGTTTGAACCCTCGTGAGATTTGTTCTCTGATTTCTTGGCATCATTTCCATGGCAGCCATCATCCCCTGCCACTACTGTGCTTCCGCAGCTACCACCAGATTGGTCAAATCAAATGCACACCCCAGACGTTTCTCCTACCCAGTTTCTCTGGGTAATACTGGACTTCCAGGTTTCAATGCTCGTTGCTCTTACCAAGAACCCCAACATTCTGAGTTTCAGAACAAACATGTAAGGGTCTTAAAAATCTTATTTTTGTTGTTTTCTTATAGATACTCTTTGTTTCACAGCATTCTTCTGTCCTGACCTGCATCCAGTTTGACATGAATGAAGATTATGAACATCTGGTGTGGAGATATGATATTCATCTGATTGTTTTAGTTTAATCTTCAGAATGGATCTCTGGCTGATGATGTTCACATTTTACTCATTTAATGTCTTAGAAAGTCAAGTTCTTTTTGTCACAGGTTCCTGTACAATCAATTTGTTCCAAAAAAAAGGGAATAGTGGAACAGAAATAGAACGAGACAGTAAATGAACTGATAAGAATAACCTTCTAAAAAAGTTTCAGACGTCTTGGTCCGGAAGATAATTCCCAAGCTTCATCCAGACCTGTTATTTTAAATCGAAACATGCTTCAAGTAGAACTATTGTGTTGAAAACAGATTTGATGGAATGGGACTTGCAATTGCCCCCAAATACACTCAAGTATTCCAGTCTGGAGATAAAAGCACTGTAAGCAAACTAGTGGTGTAGTACTAAAGACTTATTGTCCCCTTATGAGTTATGATTAGTTGCTTCAATCTCCACTGGTACTTGTAAATATTATAGCATTGGGAATCATATGCATTGTTGATTTGCTAAGTTGCTATCTGTATGTACTTCATTTACTTTTCTTTTCTTTTTAGATAGAATTGTTGTACGTACTTTATTTTTTTTTTTTTCTTTACCTTGTCTTCTTATGTCGACAATGTGACTTGAGATTGTTGCAATGTATGATTGCAGCCCCAAAGCTTATTGTGTTATATTTTGGTGCAGAAAGGGAAGTCATTTTCCTTTAGGCAGTGTGCGATTTCTATAGCACTGGCAGCTGGATTAATAACAGGGTTTCCTACATTGGGATGGCCTACCAATGCCCATGCAGCTAGCCCTGTGTTGCCTGATCTGTCTGTATTGATCTCTGGACCACCTATTAAGGACCCTGGGGCATTATTGAGATATGCACTTCCTATTGACAATAAGGCAATTAGAGAAGTACAAAAACCACTTGAAGATATTACAGACAGTCTAAAGGTTGCTGGAGTCAGGGCACTTGACTCTGTGGAAAGAGTAAGACATCAATATTCTTATTCTTTTATCTGTAAACATGTAGTGCCTGTGCAGATTGTGTATAAGCTTTTGTGTTTCTTTTTTCCTTAAGGATAGAAATTGAGTTACTTTAAATGAAATGTAGAATGTGAGGCAGGCCTCTCGAGCTCTTAAGCAAGGGAAGAATTTAATTGTATCAGGCTTAGCTGAATCAAAGAAAGAACAAGGAGTTGAACTGCTTAATAAGCTGGAAGCTGGTATGGACGAGCTTGAACTGATTGTACAGGATAGGAATCGAGATGCAGTTGCACCAAAACAAAAAGAGCTTCTTCAATATGTTGGAGGGTGAGTATCTTGATAGCTATGTGACTTACATAAACCACATAAATATCCTATCCTTCCATATATGTGCTCAAATGAGATATAGGATGGTTTTTTTTTCTTATAAATAGAAGAAATAGGATGTGTTTATGTATGTCGTTAAATGTTTTCACTGTGTCAAGATGAATTGTTCTACAAGCGTTTGTTCTATCTGCCAGTTATTAATAATCTGAGACTCTATGAATGGAAGTTAGGATTTAGAAAATTCATTGTGCTATGACAAAGCACTCCATGTTCCTTAATCTGATCATAAGAACTGCCAGGCAGATGTCTCTGTCAAGGGTTGGTTTTTTCACTGATATAAGTTAGGCTTAAATTAGTAAACCTGTACCAAACATCAATGCAGTCAACGAGCTGGGTCATTTGTCTGACTAGTGGGTCACCAGTTAAACAGCTTATTTAATTAAAATACTTCAACTTGTGATTATATTTAAATAATAACTAGGTAAGTTTGAGAAGTTAAAATTAATTGATGACAAGTGTAGTCAATTAGCCATTGTTCTAACATCTAAATAAATAGCCCTGTAATTCCTTCATTAATATGTCATATATAATATTTATATGATATTATTAAATTTTGTGAGAAAAATTAAAATAATATTCAAGATACTCAAAGAATTTTGGATATTAAGATAAAATTTTTAAGATGGCATAATACATCTTGTTCAGTATTTGATTATCTATGAAGTCTGAAAACATAATTTGTTGGCTTATTAGTTTTCTTTCTTATAAGAAAGTATATATTTTCACTATAATTTTTTTTTGCTGTATGGTTCCTTTTTTGTGAACAAGGTTTACACTTAAAAAAAAAAAAGAGTTAGAGCATAAAAAAATGTGTTGGGAAGAATTTTTTACATTCCCAACCAATCTCACGTGCAAACAAGGCTTCAAGCAAATTCCTGCATTGACCAATTTTCCTATTGGAATACAGTTGCCCTGGTTATATATTACCAAGCTGTGCCTAAATCTCTGACTTACTGTGGCCTTCTGTCTTCAACTGCAAGGGATAATGTTTTAGTCAAATAGGCCATGAAAAGCATTCATTTGGGCACATTTTTAGCTTTTAATTAGACAATTACAAATCCTACCCAGTTTAGCATTATCCACGGGGCTGATTTGGTTGAGGAAAACTCACCAAGTTTGGCCCTCTTTCAGTGGGTTAAATGCAATTCCTATCCCAGTTCGATTAGAGAACCGGCTTGCCCTGGCCTCTAGTTCACCTATGGGAAACTGATTTCAGATGTCTTTTCGGGGGGGGGGGCGGGATTGATTTCAGATGTTGACAAAAGCTGTATTCTCTTTCTAAAAGCTGAAAGTTAAGGAGGACTTGGAAAATTAATCATCTTGAGAAAGACTTTTCTCATATATAACCTTTCATTGACTGCAGCTGAGATGTTCCTGGGGCATTGCATTTCTGCAGTGTTGAAGAGGACATGGTTGATGGCTTCCCATATGAGGTGCCGGAGGAATACCAAAATATGCCTTTATTGAAAGGGAGAGCAGCAGTGGATATGAAGGTCAAGGTTAAAGACAATCCAAACCTGGATGAATGCGTTTTCCACATAGTTCTTGATGGTTATAATGCCCCTGTAACTGCTGGAAATTTTGTTGACTTGGTAGAAAGGCACTTCTATGATGGCATGGAAATCCAGAGAGGTAATAAATCTGATATTGGAAATGCATTTTTGCTCTTGATTTCCCTTTTAGTTATGGCTGGTTTGGTAAAGAATGTCTTAGAACTTCTCCAGCTGTGTTTTAGATATAGACACTAGGTACGCTGGTTCTGCTCATTGCACAAACACAGGCAGTGACATTAAATAATGAGACTGAATCAACAGTAATTTATCTGTATGTAATGGAAGCTGCATTATCTTGTACCATTATTGAAATCTGTAATTTTGTATATGGATATCCAAATTGAGCTTTTCTGTGTTGCTGCCCTCTTTTGGTTACACTTTCACTGAGATATAGGCTTGAAATTTGTTCAATTTTCTATGCAGCGGATGGGTTTTGTTGTTCAAACTGGTGACCCTGAAGGCCCTGCTGAGGGTTTTATTGATCCAAGTACAGAGAAAACAAGGACAGTACCATTAGAAATTATGGTGGATGGGGAAAAGGCACCTGTTTATGGAGCAACTCTAGAGGTAAGCTTCAATTGTTTGTCTCTTGGTGCATGTATGTTTGTACATTTGCTCTTGTTTGATGTGTTAGCAAGATGGGTCAGGAGTGAGCTAAGTGTTTGTGAGTCAGATATATAGAAGCAAGGCGTAGCATTTGAATTAAGAAAAAATTGTGTGCGAACTTTATGCATACTTAAATTTCAATGTTAAAATAACATATACAACCAGTCAAATGAGGGAAATGTATTTATAGATGTTGTGCATACTTGAATCTATTCAAAATTCCTTTGATACCACCAATTATTAATACACATCAATTTACAATATACCCTAGTTTGAAAGGATGTACTAAGTTTTTTATTTTTTTTTCCCTAAAAGAGGATGTACAAATCAGCATCCATTTCGGAGCTTGAACCACACATGATGCATATATCATGAGAGAGATCTCTATATAGTCTGTGAATCGGCAGTATATCATTACTGTAAATTCTTGAGTACCCCTGTATGAAAGACTTGACCTTAGAGGGAGCTTTGGATTTCCAAGTGGTGGTTTATCAATTATCAAGAAGGAATTTGAAAGAGGCATATCCCTGATAAATACTTTTCTACACACTTGAGTTAGTTGCAGAGATTGCTGTATTGGTATGGGAAAAAGGTCTGCTGAGGAAACTCTACCCATTTTCCAGCTGGACAAACACCATAGCAACTTATAGTTCGGTCCCATAGGAAGATATTATAGTGACTTGCTTGCATAGAAGTCCTCCACCTACTTTGCTACATACAGCTTGAATTTATGCTGGCATTGGGCTAATCAGGTGGGCTTCTCTGTTTCCGATGCTTGATTTTCAAACTCCAATGTGGAATCATTTGGAGGCTTGGACAGGGCCTTGGCTTAGTTAAGGGTGATGGAAAATGAAAGTAAGTAGTGACGTATGGTCTATCTAATTACGTTATGTGAGGCAAAGCAGAAAAGGGAGAGGCCGAGAAAGTTGTTTCCTAGACCTGATATCAGAAAATCAAATGAAATAAACTTTTCTCGGTCCCCCTTGATTTTGAAGGTGATATCTCTTGGAAAGAATTGTTACTTGTTTAAAGTAATTTCAGCTTTTTGCAATCTATTTCATACCTACTGAGGTCTGTACCACAAACCTCATTGTATGATCAGAAGAAATAAGTGTTATTTACTGTGACTAGTTTCTTACATGAGGTTTCACTTTATAACATGTTGAACTGTTTTTGATATTTTCAAATTACTTCTGCTTTCCTTGTGGTCCTCGTTGAAACCTTTCCTCATATCTTCTGGAGGCTGAAAACTTTCTCGTTTGTTGTTGGCTATTATGTGTTTTTGGACAGGAGCTTGGTCTATACAAGGCTCAAACAAAGCTTCCTTTTAATGCATTTGGAACAATGGCAATGGCAAGAGATGTGAGAATCTGACATCGCTGTTCTTTAAGCATGCTAATCTTTTTGCTTTTATTCAACTTCTTTTATGTTCTTGAACAGGAATTTGAGAATAACTCTGGCTCTAGCCAGGTATTTTGGCTATTGAAAGAAAGTGAGCTAACTCCCAGTAATTCCAATATATTGGATGGTCGATATGCAGTCTTTGGCTATGTGACAGAAAATGAGGATTACTTGGCAGACCTAAAGGTTGGTGATGTCATAGAATCGATTCAAGTAGTGTCTGGCCTGGATAACTTAGTGAATCCAAGCTACAAGATTGCTGGCTAGGGATTTTTCTGTGCTTTTGCTATTAAATACTGCACACGAGTGTTTATTGGCATTTACTTCAAGGCTGTTTAGGAAGGCTGGCTGGAACATTGCATAGTTCACTTCCAAGTTTGTTTCCTTTGTTCTCAGAAATCAGTATTCATTTTACGAGAACCTAGCATTCAGTTAATCAGTTTGGGACTATATTCTGTATAAGACCGAATTGACTCGAAAGTGTATTCACAAGGTGCAGAACAGCTTGTAACTTTCATTCAATGAATTTCATCAATAAAATTATGATTGTTCAGTGAAGAAATTGTAGATCATACAGTTTCTGACATCCATGTACTGCAACCATTCATATAAGAAATAACTCAATTTAATTATTTATATATTTTTTTGGTCTTTAGGAGTTAGCATTTGCTGACTAGGAAAGAAGGGATTTGAACCTGATACTCAACCTTTGATAGAGTCAGGTTACCATCTGAACTCAATTTATTTTACACATCCAGTTATTGCAGTTATTATTGCTAGAATAATGCTACATAAATAGTTATTTACTTCTAAAATGCGCAGATCACTTTATATGAGCTTTTAGCCTATTATTTTCCTGCCTAAACCAAGTTTCAAACTTCTTGTGATAAATATAGATATACATATATATAGTTATTGCAGTTATTATTGCTAGAATAATGCTACATAAATAGTTATTTACTTCTAAGATGCGCAGATCACTTTATATGAGCTTTAGCCTATTATTTTCCTGCCTAAACCAAGTTTCAAACTTCTTGTGATAAATTATAAATATATATATACATATATATACACACAGAAGTTCACATCCTTCTTTTACCATATTATTTATCTTTCTATACAATTCACATCCTTTTTTGTACCATAATATTTATCTTTAAGTACCATTCACACTCCTTACGATTTTGAGCATTGGTTACTTGTTTATATTGCATTTTCCATCTTTTATCACCTTTTAAATTATCAATTTGCAAAAAGTGAAAATATTCTAAATTGCTTAGTATTTCTCCCTTTTACTTCTGAAGGTTGTAACACTACCTCTGCATTTTGACGAAGATTGCCGCCATGGAATTTAACTTGGACTTCGTCTTGGATGATTTCTTCGTCCACAGGACTTGGCGACTTGCCTTATTTTGTTCAGTGGTGATACAAATAATATATCAATGGTCTAAATATAGTCTTAAGTCTTAGCCAGAAAAAGACTGTTCTAGTACAATAAGTATTAATCATCCCAGATCTCATTTTCAAGTATCCATGGCTGCAGAGGTTATGGGTTCAGCTTCTCTGCCTTTCTTAGGTGCTTTTTCTTGAAATTTAAAGTCTGCAAGGTCAGTCTTATAGGTGGTAGAAAGTATATATGTTGTAGTAAATGAGTCAGAAAAATAAACATCACATTCGACTCGAAATGTTAGTATTTTCTATCTTTGGTCACCAAAAAAAGAGTCAGAATATAGATATTTTAAAAAAAAGGTTGAAGAATCTAGGACACTCTATGTGACGGTGAAAAATGTCTATAATTAATTAAGAGTAAATTACTTCAATTTTATTTATTTTTTTACAAAAATTCTTCTATTTTTAAAACATACACAAATCTTCTTTCTCAATAGAGGTATGTATAACATGTTTTAAAATATAAAAGAAGTTTGTACAAGGACTTAGGGGAACTATGTATAAATTTTTTAACATACATAAAAAAGTATATGTAGGTTTTGAAAATAGAAGGAAGTTTGTGAAAAAATAAGTAAATAAAGAAAAGGTTTGAGTAATTTATTTATTAATTAAATATAGCCTTGTACTAAACACAAAGAATGTAAGATATAATAGACCAATTTCAGACACAAACATTTCTCTCTCCCACACATATGTTCTATTTATAATCAAAATTCTAAATTATCTTGTACTCTTTTAAATATAACAAAGTAGACACTATCACTCTTTTTTTATAAGATGGAACTCGTTCAGTAAAAGAAACTATATGGGAAATTGCTTGAGAGTTTTACAGTACTTAAATAATGCATCCCTAAACTAAAACAAACCAACGATCCATCAGTTAAAAATGGGCTGGATGATCTCAGATCAGAGACATTGTCTGTTAGACAAGTGTGACTTTATGAAAGAGATTCCCACTCAAGCAGTAATTCAAAAAAAAAAAAAGGTTAGGTGCTTCTTCTCTCCTATTTTATTGTACGTGATAAAAGGATGGAAAAAAGATAGGGAATCTTGTTAACAGAATTGAATCAATTGTTGAAAAACACAAAGATATTATTGCTCAAAAAGAAAATTTAAGTGTATAGGAGAATTGACATGTTGAACTCAATCAACATCTTTAGTTGAAAGATTTGATGTACAAGGCGAGGATAAACAATGAGACAATAATTAACTTGTTAGATACTATAGTGTGAAGTAGAAATTTAACGAAAGCTTGGATTTGTGTTTAAGAAGTGCCTCTAAGATATCACAAAGTCTATTATAGAGGCAATTAGCTCTAGGCATGCATCATTCATGGGGGCAGTAACGTTGCACATATAAGTATAACCCAAGGGAGTGGTTAACGAATTATGTTTTTACTTTGAATACTCGTGTTGGAACTTTAGACTAGCATTTCAAAAAAAAAAATAGTTTATCTTCTTAAATGCATTAAACTTACTGAAGGGTACATCTTTAAAATCATCTTACGAGGAGACTTGGTTGGTGCACAAGCTATAGTTTTAAATAATAAATTTAAATAATGATTTATATTTTAATTTTTATCTCTCGTAATTATATTTGTAGTATATAAATATTAAAACATTCCTTCTATTATACGTTATTTGAAATTGATAATTTATCATTTTTAGAAAGTTTACGAGCTTGTAGCCTTTAGTGTGTTCGAGTTTTTAACTTCTAACACAATTTTATTCGTCAAAAAGACAAGTAATGAACGATCAACTCAAATATTGTTCATGTCTTTGAGTGCATAGCTAAAGCAGATGAGGACTTTGATATTGGCGTTGGACAAATCCATGCTACTACTGTCGAGGGTATGACTTACAGAAATATTTAAAAATGGGTGAAATGAGGAGCACCATTAGCTTTACAAAAATTATAGCCCAACAAAATAACAAGTAATTGCAGAGCTCTTCATTACCTATGGCTTTCACACTTTTGTGTATTCCATCTTGATTCTTCCTTCTCTATTCTTTCAAACAAATAAAATACAAATTGAACCTCGAGAATACTGTATATCATCCCTCCACAACCGATTTCCTTGACAGTGAAAAATCTTTCAAGGTCCTCTATACCTGCGGAAGCAAAAACAACCCTGAGGCTGATCAAGAGGGATCATACCTCCACCCTTTGAAGTGTCAATAGCTTCCAACATGGACACCACCTCATCCATCTCTGGTCGCCTATCAGGATTGGCATCCCAGCATCTTTTCATTACATTTGCCAGAGAGCTTGGGCAACAACGGGGAATCTCTGGCCTCAGGTTCTGCATTTTCATAATGAATCTAATTACAGTAAAAGCAGCCAGCAGGGATGTATCAACTGTGAACATGATTGTATATGACCAATTATATCACTAACAACTGTACCTACTGGTGTTTCCTAAGAAATAGCGTTTCATTTCTTTATCCCAAGTAATTGAGTGCAAATTTATGCTGGTAGGGCTACTTAATGCAGATCATATACCTGTCGTACAACAGCTGATGTCACTTCTGAGAAGCTAAGGTCAGGATATGGCATGTCACAGCAGTATATCTCCCATAAGCATATACCGAAACTGTACACATCACACTTTCTATTGTATGGACTACCATTTAGAACCTGCCCAAAATAAAATTCTTAGGCAAGTTAAATACACCAACATCTGAGGTCTGAAACAATTCAAACAAAAGATGAACTAGTAATGCAAAGCCAAGCTATTTATCACTGATTCTAAAATAAGGAGAATATATGCTGAGGAGTGAGGTTCATGTATTTAAAGAGAGTTAACCACCATTTGCAGGAACACTGAAAATTTAAGCAGAACCTAGTTACAAATTTTGTTTTTGGTCCCCGTTCCCGCTTTCTTGTTTTTGATGCAATTTAAACGAAGAATACAATTGTGAAAAGTGAAAATAAGAACTGTAATCAACCTGAAGCCATGAATCTCAAAAGCTACAGTCAAAAGATGGATTATTCCCTCGCCAAAAGAAAGAAATAATCTAAGGATGCAGCACAAGGAAACCAGAGATATTAACTAAGTATGCAAACAGGTGACTTGCAGATCCACATGAGGAGGTTGAAAGCCCATCTAGGGAAAAATGACTAGATATTTAAATCATCGAACTAGCAAACTAGAATACAATAGCTTCATGTACAGTTAGTATTTGACATAAATAAATAAACAAAAATCTATTTGTAGAAATTAATCCTTATGATAACTTTCAAAAACAAATACAAGATTTCCATTAGATACTTACTATATCACGAGATTACTGCCATGCTAAAATTCTAGATCACAGTAATTGTAAATGGAACCTTCCAAGTTAGAGATTTCTTCCAGTAATTATATACCAAAACCAGCAAGGATATATACATATAATTATTGGGAGAAATTACAAAAAGGGAACTCCTGATAAAAATATTAATAATGAGTCAATGACAGAACAAATGTGGTGATTATGTGGAAAAAAATGTAGCTATTTTTCCTTCATGGTAAATATTTTAACAAGAATTCCTTTCCGTTAATTTCCCTATACTATTTTCAAGAGACTAAATAGTCATCCCAGTTCTTTCACAATCAGTTAGACTATAGAGCATGCCAGAGGTAACAGGCAAGGTATGCAGAACGAGTGATTACTACCACAGTTCTTTCACAATCCTACCACAGCCCAACAGTTTCGCAGTCTCATTTCAGTGGAGGCAAGGACTAAATCTAAATGGGTGCTCAAAACAAACCCCAAAGATTGATGCACAAGAGAGAGTTTTTTAAAGGAATTGAAGCATATACCTCAGGAGCCATATAACCAAGGGTTCCAGTTTCACCAGTCATGTCATGAGGATTGGACGCCTCAACACGAGCTACTCCAAAATCTGCTATTTTCAAGGTTCGTGTCTTGTCCAGAAGCATATTTTCTGTTTTAACATCTCTGTGGACTATCTTTTTTGTGTGGAGATAGCTCAACCTATAAAGTAAACAATAAAAAGTTCTCAGGCTAAGAAAGAAAGTTTATTATATTAAACTGATATGACACAGATTAAGCATAGGAGCTGGACCCCCTCGCAAGGTCAAGTGCCAGTTGGACAACCACTTTAAAAGCCAGCTTCCTTCTCCGGTTTTTAATGAGATAAGACTTCAGCGCACCCCCAGGACAATATTCAACAACAACACAACAAACATTACTGGGCATGCCTATATGACCATTTTCCGTTTGTATCTGTAGCTCTGATGTGCCCATTGTTGCCCCAATAAACTGCAAAATGGATTTGACAGTAGCCATAAATGAGAAAACTCGCATAAATGTTTGAACCTATACCAGAAGGAAAACCCAATGGTAGCAATTTCTTTCATACCCATGCACTTTTCAGTTTAAATTTCCCTAATACAGTGCCAAATAGGTTGTAACCATTTCAAAGATGGATAGCCTTAGTCTAGATATGAAACAAGGAGATTTGAGAAAGAATGATATAAGTAAATTAGAGAGTAAATGTACGACTAATTAATTGACCAGTTTCTAAACCAGAATTGTTAGGTTATCATCAAAACAATTTCTTTCTCAAAATAAAGGTATATTTCAATACTTAACAGAAAAAAGTTTAAATTTACAAGATTATCACATAAAGAAAGAACAATCTACATCATAGGTTAGCTTATTTCATATACTTCAGTTCATGGCTAAACCCCTAAATTACTTCAACAGTAGAGATGTACAATAGAAGGGGCGAATACACACTTTGAAAAATTTTGATAGAACCAAATGAATTTCAATTAAAGTCAACAAATGAATCATGTAGAAAAAACTAAAATTTTGGGATAAGGTGTCTTCTTATTTAAAGATAATCAAGATTGAAACTTCAGATACAAAACAAATCAGTTCCCCATCTTAACAGAAAACAATGTCCAGGAGAGATATATCTGCCAACCAATTTTATTCCACATCTCTAGTTAGGATGCGAATTTAATGTATTACCTATAGGCGAACCTTAAGACTGGACCAAACTCTCACCCTATATGCTTGCAAAGATATTTCCCCACAATATGGATCTTAATGTAGCCCGCACCCACCCAACTGCCAACCAATCCCCTTCCCAACACCCAAACAATAGAGAAACAGAAAATAAATATTAACTAGAGTTAATAACACAAATGTGGCCAGAATCAAGTTATGATATCGCATGCATACAATGAAAGACAGAACAGTCCAAGGTTAAGCCATATTTGCTTCCTGGAATGTTTCATTCAATCCCTATGCTCTTCTTTATCATTTATCTTTCCCCTTTCCTTTTGTTTATTTATTTATTTTCCCTTTCCTATCAGATTTGATTCTTAATAGAAAGACAGCATGTAAGATCCACCATAGTAAGCAATTGGGGTGTTCCAAAACACAAGAAACGGGGAAATACGATTAACTCAAAGAAAAGTAAATGAAGACCTAAATATTACCTTGGTTACATTAGGATGGTCAAGCTTGTGCCAAACAGCAACTTCTTGTGTAAAAGCTGCCCTCAGAGAGGCTATTTCAGCCTCTGATCGGTGACCTTCTTCCCCCCAGTCAAGAAGCTTAACTGACAGAAGGAAGAATGAAAGATAAATTGCTTGATATTAAATCAGTTGGAGAACATATGTTCATGAGTTCCTTTGAGCTGTTCATTTATTTAAAATTCAGTAGAAAATTGCAGGGTTAACAAGTTTTACATTCAGGAATCATTAAGATAACAATGTTCCACATGTAGGATGATAACAACCATAAAAAATGAAAAAAAGGGCACTAATATTACTGATGACTTTAACTGGGATAGTTCCTGTAGCTAACTCCCAGTAGAAGGGTATTTTCAGAATTAGAAATGTATAATTATGTGGCGACATAATGTCCAGTCATTACCAGTCAATAATCTCAATTATATTACTTTTATTTTCCAGCTTTATACCACCTCATAGTAGTAAAATCAGGTGCACATCAGTAATAAACAGGAACACATGAAAGTTCAAAAAAGAAAATAAGAATACTAAAGTTCATGAACATAACTGTCAAGTCAACTCGATCTTGTGAATTCTAAAAAAATAATAAAAAAATAAAAATAAAGAAGCAAAGGATACGCTATCATGTGAAATGTGAATCACGGATTTTGTAAATCTAGATCTACAAAGTTCCATTGCTTGCGACTCACAGTTATTCAATTAAACTGCTTAGCACTAGAGTCAATAAAATAACCAAACGCTGCCAACATATATGGTTTCTTAAAAAACTCGATGAGATAAAAGGAAGTAAAATATGGACTTATGTCCTACTTTATTTCCTTAATGAAGAGCAGAAATTGTTATTTGCTTGTATAGCTATAAACATAAATGAAATCACAATAAGACACAGTTGAGGAACCAGCAAAACTGAAAGCAGCGGGTCTGCTGGCCAATTAAGACGGATGTTGCACTGAAACATCATTTTTAACCATCTCTTTGAAAATTTATTGCACTTCCACAGAAATTTAGACCTAAAATGATTAGGAGTTACATAAATTTGAGAGAAGGTACTTCTACATTTTCTAGCATGTCTATGGAATCTTGGCATTTACACGAAGGAAAGGGTTAGCCACTCATCAACCTGCTGCACGTTTCAGGAAGAGGGGACAGGGCAGTTGGGAAACATTTGCACATTATGCGACAGTCTCAGCTGAAAACAGCAGTAAATGAGCTTCTCGAAGTGAACAAAATTGCCTCTTGCATATGTATGAGGTATTAAATGAAAGGGGGTAAGAAGGGGAGGGGGGGAGGTGATGATAAAACTGTGCATGCTTTTTCTGGAAACAGTTACCTTTGACAACAGACATTAGAACCCAAATTCTCCAATTGGGGCTCCAAAGAGAGAGAGTGCAGTGCATGAGAGAGGGAGAAGGGAGAAAGACAGTACCTGCAACATCTTGGCCATCATAAATCCCACGGTGAACGGTGCCAAAAGTGCCACGAGCAATGATGGTCTTGATTACGAGCTTGGAGGGGTCAATCTCCCATTCTTGCCTGGTTCGGGTAGACCTTCCTTCAAACTCGTCTTCCTCTTTCTCCTTGTTCTTCTCCATAGTCCAAGCTCTGCTCAGATGCCTCTGGAGCTGCTCGTCCAAGCTCTTCAGATCTATCTGATCCGCTCTCACATACCCACCACCCCCACTTTCACTCTTCTTCATCTTTACCTCTTTTCCTCTCCAATTCAAAAACTACCAAACCCCTTCACCGTTTTTGCTGCTGAAGTGGCTTGTAAGCATCAAAAGTGCCTCACTTCGGCGGCAAGTTCTGATTTTGAGACAATTTTCCTGTGTGGTTCTTTTGTGTCTGTGTCTATACTTCTTCTACTCGTGCTGCCACTGCTGCTGGTGGTGATGGCGAGGTCATATATATAATGGTGGCTGTGTACAAGAACTTGTACCAGTCTCTTAAGCTCTCTCTCTCCTCTCTCTCTCTCAATCATCCATGTGGGCACATGGATTTTGCCTGAACACGACGTGTGTTTCTGACCCACCTCGGTCTCCCCCTCCCTCGCCCTTCACCTTCTGATTTATTGTAACCAAAGATCTCTCTCTGCCTCTGTGGCTCTGCCTTTTGGGGTTGTTTGGTGTTTTTTTTTTTTCTCCTTCATTTATTACCTTTATGGGATTCACGGTCAATGTACCTTTCCATGTGCCATCTCTTTCCAACAAGCTTGCCTTCATCAATGGGTGACATGCAAACAGTAATGGAGAGAGTCGCTGGGCCAAAAAGAAAGATGTAAATTGTAATCATGGATTTATGACTTAGCCAAACAGCCACTCATATGATTCCAACACTTCATAGTTAACACTTAAACACTCTGTTTGACGATAATATACTGACAGAGAACAAAGTTTTGTTTTTTTTTTGTCCCTTTTTCTCTTTCCTGCTTGTGACGAAGGTTTTGTCTGGGTCAATCAAATTGAATCAGCATAATAAAAATAAGAAGACAATAGCACTAGCTGCCAGCTTAGGGAAAGAAACCAATGGTTTAGCTTAATGATCAAGAGGAACATGTAATATTTATTCAATCCAACACTTACTGTTATTGAAATAATAATATTTTTAGGATTAGGTTGAAATGAATTTTCTTCGTAAATTTCTTGCTTTTTTGCTTAGCATAGTTTGTATATGTTTAAATTAATTTATATTGTGATTAAAATAATATATATTTAAAAATTATTTAAATTTTTTTTAATAAAAATAAGTTTTTTTAAAAAAATTATATTAAATATGCACTTAATGTTTGATGAGACCGTAAAAATAAACGAGAAAGAACTATACAATTTGCATATTGAAATACACTATTTTTATTTATTTTTAAATTTAGTGAATTTTTAAGCTCAAATATGTCCAAGCTTCTAGATATGCACAAAGATACGTAAGAAGTAAACATTTCTTAATGGAAAATGATAGTAACCCAAATAGTAAAGCAAAAACAAAGAATAATCCTCTAGTCGTAAAATTATAGTGTGTAATGTACCCAAAAAAAAAATTATAGTGTGTAAAAATTGACAATTGGCTGTCCAACTGATTACATGACTGACTAATTATCAAATCAATAATTAAAAAGCAAATTAAGTCGAGACTTGAGATCAGTAGCAGTACTAAAATCAAATCCGGAATATCTTTAATTTTTTCTGTTACTTTACAAAAGAAAATACTGATCAAAATACTGTTTATTTTTAGTCTAATTAGTAATTATTTTTCTTGCTTGATAACCAATAAAATACCATATCATTACCTTCCATTAAAAAAAGAAAGGTGCAATGGACAGTTACTTATGCCATTGCCTTTTTATCTTTTTATCTTTTTCTCTATAAGCATGTCATTTGTTCCACTTTCTTTTTAAAATTCATTAAAAAGATTTATGTTCTTATAACTTTATCATTTAAATCATAAAAGTGAAACAGATGGCATGCTTATCCAGAAAAGATAGAAAGGAGATTAGGAGAAAGTGCAAGTAACTGTGCATAGCATTCCACTTAAAAATATATATATAATTTCATTACCTGTGATTATTAGTCAGTCATGTGATATACTATTTTTTTAGTGCTTAGTCATGTGATATAATATACATAGGATTTAACATGATTCATAACTAGAGGTAAGAGAAAAACTAGTGATGAATAAAATATAAAAAAATTACCCTAAATCCGAATTTGTGTCAAGTATCAATTCACGTGACATAATAAAGAAATTATAAAATTAAAACACATCATAAAAAAATAATAGTCTAATTTGGTTCATCTAACGGTTTGAATTTTTTAAAACCAGAACCAAACTACCAAAGCATACTAAAAAACTAAACCAAACTAAATTTGACTAATTTAGTTCTATTTGACCGGTTTGATCACACTATAATAATATAATGGGAAATACTAAATAATATGACAAATTATCTCACAAAATTATTTACAAAGTATCACCGCCGTTTATTTTATATATTTTTCTGTGTTTTTAAAATTTATTTATTGAAAGAAAATCGATCAGACAAAAACTGTTTTCGCCGCCATTCATACTATTTTTCATAAAAAACTTTCGTGCTAAATAGTGGCACTGATTATTGTATTAAAAGATTTTGTATATATTTTTATTAATTTATTTTATACTTAAAATAACTTATAATTAAAATTTTGTTAAGAAAATTTTTTTAAAAATAATTTTTTTAAAAAATAATTTATTCCCAAAAGTATATAGATTTGAATCATTTTGTACGTTATGATCATTGTAATGCTATGAGAACCAATTAATAGGTCCAATTCGACGGGAACTTGAAGAGATATATGTGTGCGAAACAACCTTTCAAGATTTTTTTTTTTTCCTGTTAGATTGTATTCTGGTTAACTTGTATGTATTTTGATTAATTTAATTTTAATTTTAATTTTAATTTATTATTTACGTTAAAAAATTTATATATTATTACTCAATCATGTATGTCATATCATAAAAATTTGACTATGAAAATGAGAATCTAAAAGGTCAAACTCTTCTAATAATTTGTTAACACATAATTGGGTAATAAAGTAAAAAATTTTATATTAATAATAGATTAAAATTAATTTTTTTTATATTTAATGCAGATGATTCACATTAAAATTAAGGAATTCATGAGGAATTTTTAGAGTTTAAATCCCAATAAACAAATAAAAGATAAGATTTGAACTTGTAATAATATTCCTGATTACATATCACATGGTCACTTCCATGAAAGATTAATTTCTCAATATATCGAGTATAAAACAATGTTCTTACACTGAACGTTTATCACGTCAGTTATGTGGACAAATATTATTTTCTATTATTCATAATTAGAAGTATATATTAGTCATACTTGATTTTTTTTTCTCTGCAGTAGGCATACTTGATATTGAACCTAGTTTAATTAGTAATGATCTGATGGGGTTCTTCGGATAATGTATACAAAAAATCAGTTAATACCGCCCCCACTTAAAATTTTTTTCCAGGTAATAATGTTTCAGTGGAGAGAAAGTTTAATTTTGTAAAAAGCTGCCAAGGGACTATCTAATTTAGAGGAGGAATCCTAGCACTTGAATTCTAAATTGGGTGAACTAGATTTACAAACAGGCATCTGATCGGATAGAGGAAAATACTTCTTTTTGCAGAAAGATAATTTCAATGACAAACTTCAACAGGCAATTGATATGGGGAGGGTTGCATCAGAAGTGCTTTGCTCTAAATAAAGAAAAAAAAAAAAAAAGATAATGCATAGCCACTAAATGTGCTTTTTTATGTGAACCCATCCCTCATGTTTGTGGGGAAAAAAAGGAAGAAAGGTTGCTTCTTATAAAATAGCATAGTGAAGCTCAAAGGAGGTCTCAAAAGAACTTGGCTGTGCAATGCAAGGATCAAACTAATTTTTATGGCTTGGGTGCCATAGTCCCCTAGTACCACTACAGAACCTAAGACCATCATCATGTCTGATAGAAAACTGAAATGCATGTATGGATGGACCATAACCAATGATTTCTTTAAAATATATTCCTCTTAAGATGTTTTCACTTTTCAGTGACCAATTAACATACGTTAGTCGGTGTCTAACACTTTGGAATCAGAGGGTACAAAAAAAGCCAACAGATTATCATAATTCAGAATACAGCCTGTACTTGATTTAGATTCAACACCCCCCCCCCCAAAAAAAACGCATCTTTATCATGATATTTATTTCGAATTTCACGATAAATAAAAAAAAGTAAAAAAAGAAAAAGCTTCTTGGATGTGCCGGAAGAGCACTAAAGCCACTTGCAAAATTTTAACTTCGGCATTGCAATGCTATGGGATGTAGCCCCAAGAGACTTCACTTGCCAAAGTTTCTTTTTTTTTTTTTTTGTTCGGACGGGAAAGGCAACTTCACTTGCCAAAGTTGCTTCTACTTTCATAAAATTATGGTTTATAAGCTTTGAAATTTGATTATCACTATTCATAAATTGTTTGCCACCGATAATTTTGTCCAAAATCAAAGCATTTATGTCCATGGGTTATGTTTAGTGTCTGTCTATTTCCATAGTTCTTAAATTCCATAAATAAAAGTTGAAGTAAAAGTTGGGTTGTAAGAGAGTAAAGACCCAAGTTTTAAGCATTAGCTCTGCAATGAATTAACGTGCAAGTAACACTGCTGTTTCTTCGTATGCTTGCCGGTGAAAGGCTACTCCTTTCTGACTTAATGTGGCATAAAAAGATGTCCCAACAGACTCGTGAATCACGAGACCAAGTTTCAACTGAATCGCAAAACACTCGAGATTTTTATTAAGAGCTATCAGTAGTCACACCCGTGATCTCAAGCAGGTATGACCATCCAAAACAAAAACTAGCAACACCCTTCCCAACAAAAAAAAAAGAAGAGTTACAGAGGAAAAAGAAGGAAACCTTCATATCATTTTGACAACTAAAAAATTCATCAGACACCATCTGTGATGTAGGGCATGCAATATGCTGAGATAAGCACGGTGGTCGATGGCTTCAGAAATCAGAACCACAAAATTTCATGGTCACGAGACGCACATGCAGTTAGATTTTCAACCACAAGGAGTCAGCAAGGCAATCCAGCAATCTTTCCTTGCCTTGTGGTCATATAACTCCCACTGTCAGTTTTATCCAATAATTTTATATTGCAAACAAAAGCAAGTCAATCAACTAATGCAATAAAACTGACATTAAAGCTTTAGTTTAACCCACAGATAACAGTTCTTAAAATATATCAATATGACACAAGAAGGGTTAGTAGTCTAAACTGGTAGAGATGCAGAACTCATCAGCTTTAGGTTTGACACATCATTCTCACCCATGAAAACTGGGGTAGTTTTTCAGGAACATGACATTTGGGAACATTTGCAAGTACCCGAAAGGATTGCTCCCACTGAAATTTACAGCTTAACAAAATTGTTACATTAAACCATTGAAGAAATTAACTGCTATACATGCAAATTGATTCTTTGATATGGCAAACTCAATTACAGCCTCCAGAGAGTGTAGCATTCATTTCTGGTGTGGAAATAGCATCGTCTTTCAAAAAAATACAGCCGCTATTGACCCAAACTATATTTCAATTGTGGAAAACTGGAAGTACTTGTATACTTAAATTAGAAGGACAAGAAGCAACAGCCTTTATATATATATATATATATATAAAGAAAAGGAAGAAGAAAGGCCAAAAAATAAAAAGAGAAGAGAAATAGCCCTCATATACACGAATTGTAACGACGCTTCTTCTTTTCTGGTGTTGAATGTACCTGTGCTTTTATCCCATATGTTTTTAACTGAAAATTTTCAAAAGCCTCCGAAATTGCTTCCACCTATAGGATTATATTGGACAAAGCAGAAGGTTAGTAAACCTGACCTGAAACGTTAAAGACAAGAAGATCAAACTTGGAGGATATTTTTCCACTGACCAGTTCTGGCTTTTTAGAGTACACCCTCACTATCATATCTTGATAAGAAGTAGGCAGCAAGTGGCTTATACGGTCATCAGGTATTGTGAATTTCTCATCACTTTCATAATCCTGAATGGATTATTGAACTTGTAAATATAATATAGCTAGTGGCAAAAGATAAAATAAACCTTAAGGATTTCGTTTCATGAAAGTGTAGTGTTTCAATTAAATGATGTACTGTCTCACTCACCCACATAGCCCTCAAAATCAGCATTCACATATACAAAGGTTTCTTAGCAATTTTTTTCTAAAATGAAGTGAGATTAATTCTTAACTTCGCCGAACTATTTAACACAATTCCATCCATAGCAGAATTTTGAAAGATAAAAGTTTCTCAAGAAATATTTATAAAACCATGTACAAACATTATGAAAAACCCCCAAAAACACCTTCAACCATCCTGCTGCATTGATATGTAACTTAATTACTTATACCAAATCGACTCTATACTTGAACAGAAGATGCCATTGGGCCCAAGGCCTATGGCACATTCTTTCAGTTTAAAATCATACTGTTGTATTCTTTCAGGAATGTACTAAACTTTTGACAATGAACTCAAAGTACAGTTAAAAAACATTGTGTTAAACCCCAACTTAATTGTCAGTATAACCCAATCAGTGGAGATGAAGACAGAACTTTTTCTTAGCTCTCATAGATACATAAACCAAACACCAACCACAAGCACCAAGAAAAACTTCGTTAACTTTTCTTAATATTTACAACAAATGCATTCAAGTACTAGCTGGATAGCCAAATTGGTGTATATTCCGACAGAAGAAATAAACATGCGGTATGAACTAGCACTAATCAATTTGGAAGAATAATTGAAACACTAGAAATTGAATGTCAGGTAAGAGGGTTTACTAGTCAAAAAAGAAGACATAATCCCCTCATACAATATTGACCCCACCAAAACCAATTAAAAGATAAGAAGCTTAATTATCAAGATGGAATATCTTGATAAAAGATAGTAAGGTTCATCTATGTACCTTGAAAAAGTTGATGCTGCCACAGAAACATGCACCAGTAGAGAGAAGAAAAGATTACTTTAGTATTTGATAAGGGGAAGTACAACAAACCAAAAGTGTAAGTTCAACATGCATGGTCATTCTTCATTGAATACCTTTCAAGAGGATTACGCTTTCCTCGAGTCAAATCAATTTTGACATTACTAACAGCTACATCCTCCTCTTTCAGCATAACTCCGCCACTCTTCTGTCAAATGGTATTACATAAAAACAATATGGTGAACCTTCGCAAGAAACAAAAGTATATGCAAATGAGAAGGTTTATAAAGATTAAGGACCTGGGAACAAACAATGTCTTGAGCAGTGACTTTCTTAAAATTTTCCAGTATATCTTTTGGTACAGCATACTCATTACAGAACTGCAAAAGAGTCTTGAGCTTCAGCAATACTAAATAATAATAATTGAATAAATAAGAAAAATGTTAGTTACACAAACTTTTTAGGCCGTAGCTGAATTTAGATACTGCCACATGACAGCTTGTGTGGAGTTCGTGCTGAACAGTTTGACAAAATATCACCACTCAATAGATAATAAGTGCATGCAACTGTTAATCACAGAAAAATAACCAGTGAAAACATGCCTGGTACAGATTCCTCCTGCGAATGCGAAGGATCAACTCCCTAGCTTCCTTTAGTTCTTGACTTGGAGCTGTCTCAATGGTTTTAATTATTGTGTCATCTAACTGCATTTTTCAAAATAAAAGATATTTTTTAATTCAAAAGAACGCTGGAAATATGCTTTTAATACAATTTATAATTTATTTGTAAGAAGCCCTTGAAACCTTCCAGTATTCAGAAGGATTTAGAATGTGAGATGAGATCTCCAAATAATTATTTGCTTGTACAAGTGCATCAACCACCATAAGCTCTATTGCCTGAAAACATTAAGACAGAATTAGAAACAATACATACCAAAAAGGTGAACTTTGTGGAGATTAAAGACACAGGAAAGGAAAATAAAAGAAAAAAGCAAGGATCTATGCCTCAACAAACAAATGAAATATTCTTCCTCATAAAATAAGTGCTTCATACCTTTACTTTTGGATGTGTATAAACTGTTCTATACAGATCAGCTCGAGTGGCAAACAACTTGTGGATGGTAAGAACTGGCAAATGACACAACCAAAACAAAGGGACAATTATAATCGTACATTGAGTTAGAAGGGTATTAAAAAAATGTTTGGGACATAATACTAACATTCCTTGGCACGATAACAAATTTCATCATCCAAAACCCGCATGGTCTCCAATAACCTGCAAGTGAACTACAATTTAAGATGCTAGAAGTGATATATAACCTCTGTATTTACTTTTACTTTTCACTTGCTGAGAAAAATGATCAAAACACATAAGAAGAAGTTATGTTGAAGAAATTCATGAAACCTCCGAAAATCAAAGTTGCACCCCAGACCACAAGCTCGACAGTCACGGACAATATAATCAAATCTGCAAATCAATAGTTTCATCAAAGCATTATAATATAGCATAACTCACATGCATAGACACTAAAGACTACATGAAAGAGAGATGATAGAAAAGAAATATATACCAGATTTGACTGTTAAATTTTCTCTGTTTACTTACTTGTCAACATCAATTCCATTTCGACCATTTGCAACAATATCATACAAGAAACGTTTCTCACTTGAGCTCTAAATAACCAACAAAAGGAAAACAAAAAAATCAAAATAAATGAGAGATTCTTAATAAATACCTATGATAAGAAGAAAAAAAATCCTCTACAAAAAAAAATCAGTAAATATGTCTTCAGAATAGACAATTTAAAATACAATAAATTAAAAAACTTACTCTAGGAAGAGCAAATTCAGAGCTTGCTAGAATCATCTCCTGCCAAACAATAATAACCAACCATTAGGACCAAGATGCATACCTATTCTCACCTTCTATTTATCTAGTGATGCACCATGCTTCTTATGCAGAATAACTATAAGTTCATAGAAAATAATATGGGCTCAAGTCAAAGATCTATCAACTTAGAATATCCACTAAAACACAGGTAATGGACACAGGCAAATGGGAGCTAGACAACCTTCTAATGCTGTCTTGGAGATGTCAAGGGCAAAGCTTGACACACACATTTCCTTGAAATGAATGCTAGTATTGAACAGAGAACTACCATGGCTATCTGCATCATTTATCACATTTTACATATACTATTTTTCAAATAAGTTCAATAATTCCAAAATTAAAAAGAAAGGTGCTTCCAAGCCAAATTCTGTAGTTCTATTAAGCACTCAATCTCTTATACTGACAACTTTATCAACTAATTTACCTAAAACTTTTTGCTAGTGATTTTTAAGAAGTAATATTCAGAATCTCAAGACACTAATATAAAACAGGAAACAGACAATTGTAAATATTAATTTACCTTGACTCTTCTTATCATCTCAGGGTCAACATCAATATGGTGTTCATCAACTATATAATCAACCACACTGACTGACATTTGTTCATGGGTCCTGCAACATACAAAATGTAACACACATTGAATGAATAATTATCACAAAAAAATTAAGAATAACCAGATAAAATATAGATATCTTTTTTCAGGTTTTTAGAAAGGAAAAACCTCTTTTTATAACATTACCAGGAAAAGATGCAGAGAAAAATGAAATAAAATGGGTCATTATATTCAAGAATATATAAAGATGAGAAAAATAGAAGAGTACCAATGAGAACCACTGACAACTTGTGGAAGAAACTCACGTTCAAACAAGTGACTGAAAGGCCCATGGCCCACATCATGTAGAAGTCCTACAAAAATGATGACAAGATTGGTAAAAAAATTATATTGGATTAAAATCATGAGCAGTTCTAAGAATTTAGAAACATTATATACCTGCAAGTTTCACTGTTTGAATATCAAAACTATCAATACCAAGCTCCGTGCCCTGCAAGGATCACATGCATATATGAGGACACTCGCAAAAAGACTTTACTATTCCTGTATAACGGTAAAATATATAATAAAAATTTATACTTGATAACTTCTAAGCTTTTCGACATATTGACCAGCAATCCAATACACGCCAATAGAATGCTCAAATCTGGAATGCACAGCACCTGGATAAACCAAGTGCGTAAAACCTGAAACATGAAACAAACTGATCTGTTGGAGAGATCAGATGTACTGAAAATTCGAAAAAGTAATATCACACCATGCGTGCATCAAGGCATACCAGTGTTTGAGGCAGTTTTAAATATTAGCTTTTACACCAACAATCCTCCTTTCAAAGGTAACGTGAAAATGACAGAAACTACTTTGCAACTAAAAGAAATAAACCTAGTCTCTTCTGAGAGACTTGTTATATATTTAAAGATCCTTGATATATTCCATTGAATCATAGATGTAAGTTTTTTTTTTTTTCCTATAGATAGTGGTTAAATCAATTAGTGTTAGTAGTTAGTGGGGAATCAAACTGGGGACCTCCTTGTGATAGCTGTATCAAAGCATAAATGCATAAAAAAACTATTTCATTTAAGTTTTCATAAAATTAAATTATATGTACTTTCATCTCTGTAATATGATAGTGAAAAATCAGAGATACTCTTTATTCTTCCTTCATGGCACTTTTGACAAACTGTAAACGGGCATATATTAATAATTACACCAAAAAAAAAAAAGATTTTACATTATGTACCAGATTTTGTTTAACACTAAGCTTGTTGCAAAGCAAGCACACTTTCGCCTAATTGTAAAGCTATACTCTTGATGTTAGTCTCACTTCAATATCAAAGCTATAACACAAGTACAGATAATGCTTACAAAATAATATAAAAAACACAATGCTATAACAAACTCAAATAATGCATTTGAGAGAAGTCTTTCTACAAAATTGCAAATAGGCTTTACAGAAATACAATTAAAAGTGTGTTTAATGCATAATAATTTCCACTTTATTTAGACTATTAAAACAGCACTTGTATTTACTACAAGACAAAGTGAACATATACAGGCCAGAAGTACTTTTAATAGTGTCTAAAGAAAAAAAATGAATAAAAAAGATAAATATAACCAAATTAAAAGAAAGAAAAAAACCATCCTTACATTTTAGTATGGTGATTATTACAGTAGCACTTTTATCCCAATAGAAAATCTTGCTGAAGGTGAACTCATATTTTTTCTTTTCTTTCTTTTCTTTCTTTTATTAATAATCAAAAAATTTTGGAAACAGATGGGGAATGAAAACAGGAAAAATGGAAAAGAAGCAAAAGATAAGCAGAAAAGAAAGGCAAACCATGAATCAAACCAACACAATTGCAGCAATTAAGGGCCTCTAGAAACTCCTAAACTTAGTTTAAATCACACATGCATCTTTTTCTTTTTCCGTGAGTAAAATTCATTAGAAAAAAGGCCAGGAAGTGGCATAAGTATAACCCATCTACAAAGATTTTTCATGAGTGAAGTGAACATACACATATACGTGCATACATACAGAAGCTTTTAATGGCAAAGGAGCAAGTATGAATTATGATCATTAAATGTGCCTTCTTTTGGTGACACTTACATTGAACTTAAGATCAAAATCTTAGCATAATTCTTAAAATACTTTTCAAATCCCAAAGTGGCAAGATCAACATTTCCATGGAATTCTCCAGCTGGCTAAATAATAGCCAAAAGTGCAAAATCCTCATGCCAAAAGGAGATGAACAAATAGAAGATTGGACTATTCATCTACCTACCAATTAAAACAAAATAATATATATACTACCATATAGTACTTGATAGTCTGTTATTTACTCCATTTTATGTATCAACCTGATTTCAACTGCTACAATACTAACAAGGTAAAGATTATCTCAAAACAAAAAAGGGCAACATAAATGGAATATACGCCCACTTTGAACTAAGTCCCCACATCTTCCACTTATCTTGAAACAAAAAGGGAAACATACATCGAATATATGCCCACTCGGAACTAAGTTCCCACATCTTCCACTCTCCCCCGTCAAAATGTAGGCAATCTATACCTTACATGTATGGAACTCAACATCCCAAGAATAGTAAGATATATGCATGCCAAACATGAAGATTTCAGGGCTATCTCCACCATTCCTTGAACAATTCAGGCATGAGAAGATAAATCCCTCGGACCTTTGCAATGATTTATAAAACCATCTTATTCAAGCACTTGAAAGTATTCAACTTTATTTCCTCAGCACATAAAAGAAACGAAATTTCTGGGTTCATAGGGCAAATAAGAAAGTAAAATGCTCCAAAACAGAATTCAGAAGCAGTAATTGCGCAGGTGCATCTCGATTCTAAACTAGGGTCTAAAGCACTTGCTGATATTTATTAGAATAAAGAAATGGGGATTAACTCACCGAGTTGTTTCAACTCGCGAAGCCTGTAATATTAAAAAAAATATAAATTTAAAAAAAAAACCTTTGTCATCCATTGGAAAGAGTGGTAATTAACAAATAAACGAATAGAAAAAGATAGGGAATGACCCATTGCATAGAATAACACATATTTTGCAACTTGCCTCTGAAACTGTTCAGTGTCTATGAACTTCAAACTGAGCTGCAAAAGGAACCAAAAAAAAAATAGATACGAAATTAGTATAATTGTGACATAGTTGACACTTTGTATCTCCCCAATATGACCAAAAAAATTGAAAAAATTGTGGTTGAGTAGAATGAAATTACGGGGTCAAGATAAATGTTGCCATGGACGTTGTCGTGGATGTGCTTGGAGAGCCTGAGATCTCGAGGGGAAGTGAAGTCGTAAGACGGAGAGAAGGAAAAGTCGCCGTTGCAACAAGCCCCCATCCTATTCTCTCTCACCGCCTCCCTTCCTTCCCTCCCTGGTATGTGGTGGTATCTGAGTATCAGACAGAGAGTTAGGGAGAGAGAGAAACGACAAAGACGGTTGCTTTTGTTTTTGTTATACCAATTTCCAAGTCAAAGGGAGTCTACTATGCTTCCAGGGTTAGGGAAATTGTTGAGGTGCTGACGTATTTTTTTTATTTTTATATTAAAAAAATGAAATATAATATAATATAATTAATATTATTTATTTTTATATAATATTTAAATAAAATATGAAATAATATAATATTTAATTAAAATAATTTTATTTAATTTTAATCTTATAATGAATAAAAAATTTAAATTATATTATTTTATATAATTAAAATTAAATAAATTTATTTTAATATATATAAATTATTATCTAATATCTTATTTAAATATAAATAATATTAATTATATTATATTATTTATTTTTTATATGATATATCAAAATATAATTATTTAGACAGTTAAATTAACTATAAAATATTTATATAATTAAATTTCAGTTAAATCTTTAACGTTACATGCAAGAGTATTTTAGAATCTTTTTTTACTGAAGGCCCAAAAAAATTGTATGCTGTTGGTTCAAAAGACAGCCCTACAGTTGCACTTCTCATTAAATTAATTTTATTTGTTGAATCAGGCTTGGTTCGATAGCATTAATATTGCCTTAACATCTCTCATACTTGAGAGGAATGAATTCTAATTCTCTCAATCATCTGATCAAAAAAATTAATTTTGTCTTTAAAAATTAATTTAATTTTTTAAATTCATAAAAATTTTATTTTTTAGTTATTAAAATTAATAAATTAAAATAAAAAAAATATAAAAAAAATTTATGGATAACTTAAAATTTAATAAATTTAAATTGATCAAATAAATCATTAAAAATAAAATTTTGTAAATAAAAATTAAAAAATCTAATTAATAAAATTAATTTATAAAAAACAAAATAAATAACTTATATATTTTTTATTTATTAAAAATAAATTTTACTCTAGTTTGTAATTTATCAAAACAGCCCAAAGGATGAGATGTTGAACCGGGACTGTTGCTGTGAGTGCACCACGCATCACGACCAGAGAATCATCGCCGCACCGGATGACATATATAAACCAGAGGCCGAGAAACGAAACGAAAGAGATTAACCCCCAATATCTCGCTTGTCACTACCACCATGGTGGTTTTAAAATCCACTTCCCCATTATCGTCTCTCACTACTCATTTCTTCAGCCTCTCCTCCTCCAACCC
The DNA here is from genome assembly GCA_019955255.1 of Castanospermum australe. Taxonomy (NCBI): domain Eukaryota; kingdom Viridiplantae; phylum Streptophyta; class Magnoliopsida; order Fabales; family Fabaceae; genus Castanospermum; species Castanospermum australe. The sequence continues at coordinate 147,918 of NSJW01000661.1, forward strand.
CACCTCATCGTCTTCTCTACTGCTTCTTCGCCATGTTCACACTACAAGACCGAAAGTTCCACACTACACTGCCAGACTCTCCGTTACAGCTTACATGGAGAACCCAGATTCTCTTGCCAGTTTTGCCAACAAGGTCATTGGTTCCCTCCCAGTGGTTGGCCTAATCGCTAGAATCCTAAGTGATGAAGGTGGCGTTGGCAGTGACATCATTGATTTTGCCGAGTTCCGAAGGCGGGTCGGCAAGAAGTGCACCATTACTGATTCCAGAGCTTTTTATGAATTCCAAGATCGGCGAGGACGGGTAATCAATTATTTAATTCCCACCCCATAATCAAAATTTAATTTTTTGGTTGTGTAGTTGAACTTACGGAGGCTGATTTCATGCTCAAACTCCAATCTTTGTAACCATGAAATTGACGAAGGTTAATCAATTGTTTGTTTGCTTTTTATTCTTCACATTGTTGTCGTGGTTTTCATGTGCTAAAATTGAATGGACAAATGGAGGTGTATGTGACTTGGTTTTAATCTATTGTGGGTAGGCAGGGGATCCTCTCTATGTTCTATTATGCTGTTGGCTAGCAGCCGTTGGTGCAGGTCTTCTCAAATCTGAGGAGATTTTGGAAGGGGTGGCTAGGCTCCGGATCTCAAATGACATTGAATTTGAAGAGCAGAATTTCATTGCCTTGATGAATGAGGCAAAAGAGGTTGGTACTTGGTCCATCTCCCTACGTATCACCAAAACAAATTTTGTCTGCATTAACTGACTGAATCACTCTGAAAATGTCGTCTAAAGTCTAAACAGTAAACACGATTGCTCAAGTACTTATTAGCTTCAACAAACTACTGAACTGAGATAATTAGTGATTCAAAGGTTTCCCTAGGGCATATCATTGTTCTTTTGTTTGGGGGATCATTAGCGTTGGCCACGTAACGAAGATAATGTTTTCTCTTGCCTAAATCATCCTCTCTCTGATGAAGACTATATTCAATCCCAATAGCTTACCACCATGGCAAAAGAATTTACTAGTTTACTAACTGATACCCTCAAAGCCTGTTCACAAGACATCCATCCTTGTCTAGGCCTAGCCTAACCCATGCTATCCAATCGTCAAAACTTACCTTTCTTGTAACTGTAGCACTGTCAGTCAGTTTGTATTAGGTATCACTTTCATTCCTATTATCTGTGACATTGAGGCCTTCCCAACAAAGCATTTAATTACTTCCTGATAAAGGCAAATAGGCATCCCTTTCTTTTTAGGTTGCTGCGCTGCTATGACATTAGCTAGTTACCCATATCTGCCAGTTGGGCCTGTGCCAATCATATTAACGTAGTAAAAATGCCCAGTTTTAGCTAATAGGAATGGTCTAAAGAATTTCCACCAGTTCTGGAAGGGGACTCATTTGATTGTTAGTAGAGCATGGTGATAATTTCACAGAATGGTGCTCTGGAACTGGGGGGATTCTCCCAGGTAACTGTCTATTGACACCCCATATCACTATGGGATTCTCCCATATAACTTTTCATTCATTTGTGTTGTGAGAAATTCTATGTGTTATCAATCCGATAGCTTGAGAAGAGTAAAGCCATTCCAAGATATATGGCAGATGTTCTTTGCTGTTTGTGTCACTTATGCTCCATCTGTATGCTTGGTGCTTTGATTTACTGAAGCTGAAAGTTCTACTATATGCCACTACCCTAACAACACAAAACATTATTCTCAAAACTGTAGAGACGGGCAAAGCTGAAGGCTGCACCTCCTTCTATCCCAATGGAGATTCGAGCTGAGAAGGCTCTTGATGCTATCTATGTCTGTTGCTTTGGAAAGGATTCTGTAGAGGAAGAAGACGAGAGACTGCTGACTACCATGCTTAGTGCTGTTTTTCAATCAGTTCAGCAACAAGAGATCCTGCGGATGGTCAAAGACAAGGCAGAGAAGGTAGCGGAAGGAGTTAGCGAGGATTATGTTCCAGAGGCAAAGCCCTTATCAAAAGAAGCTGTGGAACTGCAAATGAAGGACCTTCAGTTCCTTAAACAAAATAGTGAGACTTAACTAAGTTAATCCTGTGATGTTTAACACATAATGCAATGAATGAAATTATATATTGAGGAAACTTTGGCTGTTTTAGCCATGTGGCAACTCACAAATAAGAGACAATGATCCTATATCTTATTCTCTTATTGTAGATCCATATTGAAACACGGGGTTATAACTTTATTGAAAATACAGAAATTTCATGTAATTATTGTTAGAAGTATTAAATGATCAAGCTAGTAAATTATTTCTCAAATTGGCAGTTAGTAACATAAAGTGGTTTCATATAAACAGATAACATTTGTACTCAGATGGTTTAATCTCATACCTTTACCTAATTCATCTCTCCTTTTACCAAAAAGAAAAAAAAAACAACTTATGTTAAAACATCTTTACTTTAAAAAAATATGAGGAGTGTGGATAGCCAGTAAAAATAATCGTCAAGTGTGTAAAAGAAAAACTTAATCCTTAAGCCAAATATTTCAAAAACCATTTTAATTTTTAGAACTTTTTAAGAGCGACCCAGTTCTTTCTTCGCCGTCCTGCTGCTACAAAGAAAAGCCTCGCGGCATTCTTCTATGTATACAGTTTCATGTCATGATTGGACACCAATGTCACAATCTTAAAGGAAAAAATTTTAGGAAACATAGGTCCGACCTATTTTTGAAAACAAGAATGCAGCTTCTTTTATATTTTCAAAATAAGAGTAAGTTTTGTAATTTTACCAAACAATATGGGCAGTTTGGTGCATATATTTTCTTTTGTTCCTCAATGCTATTGTTCATTAAATTATACCTACTTTTTGTTCATTAAAATTGAGGTTTAAGGGCTGGTGCAGGAAGTTAGAAGGTATACCTACCATTTTTTTTATTTTCTTAATTATCTTCTTTCTATTTTCTTTTTCATGCATTACAAGCAGGACATTCAAATTCCAGACACACAAGAACCATACTTGGAGAACCAGGCGTTCATTACAGTTTTATTTTCAAAATCAACTAAACGAGTTCAAACTCAGTAAACCCAGTACATTATTAGAGTGTCTTCCTAATATTTATAAGGTCATCCAATGACCTTAACAATGGAAGACTTGGCACGCCAAATACATGCTACAGCTACTTTCACTGGTATTGGCTTGCTAGTTTACCCTCCTTGACAATGTAGTTTTGTTTTGGAAAGTCTTCACCCTTGAAGTACCTCTCAAGCATATCTTTGACCCCAGCAGCATAACGTAACTGAACAAGTTTCAATTATTATTAGTGTTAGTTCCAGCTATAATGGAGCAAATGAAGTGAAAGAACTTAGGCGTAAAAGAAGGCAAGTGAATGTCTAGAAACTTAAAGTACCTGTGCATCTATGGTGGTACCAGAAATATGAGGAGTCATGGCGTGGTTTGGCATGTAGCGCCATGGATGATCCTTTGGAGCTGGTTGTGGGAACCAAACATCACCACTGTAACCTACAGAAATAAGATATTCCCAATAATTGGGGAAAGATATTAGCAAAGGAGAGGATGATATCGATCTCTTTCCCTGTAACCAATGTAAAATGGTAGACGTCCGTCCTGCATTTCCCTTTTCATTTGATTACATTGGATATCCACAACAAAATTTTATTTCCTTTTTGCATGAATAGTTATATTAACAAAAATGAACTTACATGAGATAAAAATAGATCATAAGACAATGTCATTTTCTGGGAATTAAAGCTTCTTAATTTTTTGAGGTCACCAATTCATTTTCGAATAATTTTCTTTTTAAACTTTTTGAGCCACCATGTTAGATTGTTTCAGTGAGCATATATGTAGAAACATTACTTTAATACAAATGCATATCTCTCTTCCCAAGAAATAATTAAATATACATAAATCTGAACTGGTTACTGAGCAGATAAATTCTGGGGTTATATCAGCAATAGGTTCATGTTTTGCTGGAAACTCACTAATATTTGTCTGCTGGTTTTGGAATTACCTGCAATGTGCCCACTAGAGCAAGCATCAGAAACTGCTTGGGTATCCATAATTGCCCCTCGAGCATTGTTAACAATCAGGACACCCTTCTTGCATTTAGCAATTCGATCTTTATCAAACAACCCCCTGAGTCACAAAAAAAAGACGTAGTTCACTATAAATCAATGATCAAAAAATTCATATATTCTCTCCCTTGTCCACCCAAAAAGCAAAAACAGAATTTGTTTATGTTCTTTTGCATGGAATATACACATATATCATTAAAGCAAAAAAATCAGTCTTTGCTATATGGGATTAGTCATGAGTTGATTGCCTTGTGATGATGCATTGCCCGTGAAAATTTAGAAAAATTATAAATGATTTATGATTCCAAGTGTTAAGGACAATTCAATGGATTGGTATTCAACCATGGAACATTAGCTGTTATAGATTTATACCTTGTCTTATCAGTAAGAGGGGTGTTGATAACAATTATATCACATTTCGGAAGCATAGCATCAAGGTCCTCCTCAAACTTCGCTCCAGATTGTTTCTCCAATTCGGGATCCATCTTAAGTCGATCATGATATAGAAGATTACAGTTAAAAGGTTTCAACCTTTGGAGTAAGAGCCTGCCGATTCGTCCAGCACCAACAGTTCCTACAGTCTTACCTTCAAGATCATAAGCTCTATGAGCAATGCCAGCAACATTCCATTCTCCAGTAACAGCCTGATGGTACCCAGGTAAGAAATTCCTCACAAGAATCAGGACTCTCATGAGTTCATCCTCTGCAACTGACACTACATTGCTTCCTGTGACCTCTGCCACAGTTAATCCAGCGGCAGCAGCCGCATTAAGATCAATGTGATCAGAACCAATTCCAGCAGTTAAAAGCAGTTCTAAATTTTTAGCTTTCTTTATTCTTTCTGCAGTGACATAGGCCGGGTGAAATGGAGTAGATATGAGGACATGGAGATCAGGGATGTGTTTGTCAAGTTCTGGCAAAAGGATAACAAATAGCCGTAAGTTCAAGCAATCATAAAAATAAAGTAGAAAATTTCAATACATGTGAGAGAAACCAAGAAATCCTTCATTAGTAAACATTAACTCGGAAACACATAATGTCGGCAAGAATAAGAAGTCAAAGCGACAAAAACTAATGGGAAATTTCCACCAAGGTTCCTTTGAGCAGAAAGTCTTCCATTTTGGTTCCTTGGAGTGGCTATTTGGTGTTAGAATTGGTGAAATATTATAATTTAATAGTTCTTTTTTAAAATGCTAGGAACCAAAATGGAAAATCATCTCTTGAAAGGGACTGAACTGAAGTTTTCCCAAAACTAATGTGTACTTTTCTCACATTTCAGGAGCAGGGCCACACACAAGAGAGTAAAACATATTCTGACTATCAGTGGGTAAAGGAGCTCTATTGTGTTGGGTTGAGTCAATATAATCAGTGAATAACAATGTAAAACATCATCTGCTTTCCAGTCTCTTCCTCACAACTGAGGACACTAGGAAAGTTTTGTAACCACTGCAACATCTTGATGCATTCACAAGTGTAACGTTTGCAGCTTGGCTTCTTAATTGCATGTACTGTTATATTGATAATGAATGATCGTAATTTGGAAAAATACAAACCACAATCAGGTCCTTCTTTGTCATCAGTGACGATGTACTGATGACCCTGTGATTCCAGCCACTGACGTAAACCCAAGGCTCCTTCAACACAACCCACGAAATTGGGATTCAGGGAAGCATACTCATTGGCTTTGTAGAAAACCCCCACAATCTTCTTGCTTCCACCAGAAGCCTATTCTCAATGAGAGAAAAAAATAATAGTAAGTACAAACAAATTTAAGGATTTAGCAATTATTTTGTTTTGATGTGCAGAAAATGAATTTAACAATTACCCATAAAATCAATTTTTTTTTAATAATGTGTAATACATGATAGTGTAAAAATTTTATTATAATGATGGACCAAAATTAAACTCAGAACTCAGAAGAAAATTGTCTGAATGTTTAACCAATTGTATATATATATATATATATATATATAAACTTTTTTTTTTGGTCCACTATAAATATATAAAAAAAAAATTTGGTCAAATATAAATATATAAACTTGATTAATGCACTAATCTCTTTTTATGAAAATTGGGCTGGGCCTGAGTTCTTGCGAGAATGAATGGCAAATTATTGCCAAAAAAAAAAAAACACAACAGACAAAAGATTCACAACGAAAAGAAAAGAAAAGTATGACTAGGCATGGTAATAGGGTGGGTAAGGGCAAGTTTTCTCCCATCCCGACCCCGTCCCACACTCTTTACTTCTTGCGAGAACCCGCCCCTAACCTTCCCTGTGTGTTTTGAATGAAAAAATCCAAACTCGCCCAGCAACATACACAGAGAACCCGCACCTATAATCATTCTAGTTATAAATTCATAAAATAATCAATTAAAAAAATATAAAAAAGCTATAATATGATATAAACTAAAATATATGCTTCAAGAAGAATACAAACTCTAACAAGTTAGAAATTTAAACAAGTTAATAACATAATCATTTCTTTTTTGGTACAATAACATAATCAATTCTAAATATAATAAAGTCATAGAAATTAAAATATTCGATATGAAGTCAACAAAGAAAATAAAAGTTCAGCATTTTACTTTTGCATAACTCTTCGTCATTCGTCATGCAATTAACTCTTTACTATTCTCCTCTTTCTCATCGTTAATTGTAATATAACCTATGAAAATAAAGAAAAAGTTAAAAAAAAATTAAAATATTAAGAGGGCCCGGGCGGGCAGGGCGTTTCAAACCCAAACCAGCCCCGCCCCGCCCTGTCCCGCAAGTGAAATAAATCTTAACCCACCCCACCCCACGTTGAAGCGAGTTTTAAACCCGTCCCATGCGGGGCAGGATGGGTACCCGCGGATCGGGATGTATTTGCCATGCCTAGATGATACTGATAACCCATGAGAAAAGAGACGAACGATGCGGGGAAGTCAACACTATCCGCGTGTAATAGCGATGTGAAGTGTGATCCCCAAACGCGCACACGCACACACACTTCCCTGTGACGGTCACCGATCACCAATACAAGGAAAACAGCTACAACAAAGAATCACAGCACGCAGATTGCAAAATTTGAGACGATCTTTGGTTAATTGAAAAAAAATTAACCAAAAAAAAAAGAAACAGAAAAGAAGAAATTAAACTGCATGAAATGAAATTATTTGGGTTTGGAGAATGGCTTACATGGAGCTGGCGGGTGAAGTTGGGAGAAGAGAGTGAAACAGAAGAAGCAAGAGATCGAATCGCAGAGGAAGCAGCGCGTTTCATCGCCATCTCGCGACTAAAACTCTGAAAATCAAAATTGAAAATTGAAAATTGAAAATTGGAAGAAGATAGTAATAGCTAGAAAAGCATGAATTGAAGTATGAAGATGAGTGAGTTTATATACAGAGCAGATTGAGAGCACACCGCAGACAGCAGCCGTAATAGTAAAGAGATAGAACGCTATCTATGCTTTCTTTTGTCCTTTGTCCTTTCCTTTTTTTTAAATTTCCTGTCACATCATATTATAAAATATTTTAATGAAAAAGAATCTCAGTTATTAAATTATTTTCTTAAACTATATCAAATAATATGAATTATTAATGTCTCTTGATTTCATTTTTAGAGAAATTCTATCAAACTCAACCGTTAGATTATTTCTTTAAATTATATCAAACTGGATGTAAAATTGTTAAAGACATTACCTTTTTTTAAATAAAACGTGTGACTTTTTTCTTTTTTTTCTGAATGAATCATTTATTTTTTATCATAATCTTTATACCTTTTTTTGCTTGATTTTAACAAGAAAATATTTATTATTATTAAATTCTTTATTTAATAATATTAAATAATTTTAATTATTATATTAAATATGAAAAAGATTTTTAAGATTTTTTCTAAATGTGTGCTATTTCTTTTTTTCACTATATCATCTTTTTATTTAAAAATTTAAACTTTTCTCTTTTTTTATATATTGAATAGGATTAATAATTTTATGTTTTTGTATTTATTATTATATTGAAAAACTAAATTTATTTATAAATTTTAAAAATTCATTTAATTTTTTTAAATTTTTTATTTGTTATTTTCAAATTACATTTGTTAATTACTCATACTTAAATATTTGTTTTCAATTAATGTCACTTATTTAATAAATATATCTCATAGTATTTAATTTTTATTAGCATGATTGTTATTTTCTCTTAATTTCATTTGAATCTGAATAAATTTGTGTTCTTATATAATTATTCTTTAAATTTATTGATAATATTATATTTAATAAATTATTATTCTATTAATTATATGAAAATTATGATTGTAATATTTTTCAACCATTACCAAAAATGACAAGAAGAGGACAGGAGTACTCAAAGGTTTAAGAAAAGGACAAAAGAAAGTAGCCGTGCATTGTATTAGACGGTTACCATTATGCGCGTATTCTTTTCCTTAGTTGTTCGTGATTTAGTATGGTTTGATTTTTAAAAAAAAAATTATTTGAATTAAATTAAATATTTTAATTTTTTTATATTTAGTTTTATTTTAATTAAAAATTAAATCAAATCAAATTAAACTATTAAATTAATTTAGTTCTATTTAAATTAATTACTTTTTTTGTCAAGTATTTTTTCTTAAAAAATTAAATATAACTTTTTTTTATAATTCAATTAACAATAAATTAATTTAAAAATATTAATAAAATTATAATTAAATAAATATAAATAATAAATTAACTTAAATATTTTTATAAAAATAATAATAAATTAAAATATAATCATATATATAAATATATAATCATAAAAATATATATGTATAATTATATAAGTTCAATTTGGTTTAATTTTTATTTAGATTCATAAATAAAAATTAAAAACTAAATCAAACCAATCAGTTTGTATAAAAAGATAATTAAACAAAATTGATTAATTTCAATTTTGTTCGGTTTTTGATTTTTCACTTTAATTTTTTTAGTTTATATCAGTTTGATTCAGTTATTAAGATCTAGGCCTTTCAATGCCGCATGCCACTCATCTTCTTTTTGCCTTTCAAGTCATCCCAATCCTTACTTTGTAAATTGTAGTAATTTAACAACTTATATGCAATTAAATTGTTTGCCAACAAGAATTAGCAATTGAATTTGCTGTTTGTACTAGCCTCAACTCAAAACTTCATTTAGTATTAATTTAAATTTATTTTGCTTAGTATATTATAATCAGGGATAATAACCAATTATTAAAAACTCAACAATCAAGATTTTAATATATTAGTTTTACAAGTTTAATCTGCTTCAATTTCACCTCACTTAATAACTTTATAAACTTTTTAAATCTCTTTTTATAAAACTTTATAAATCTCTTTTTTTTTCTCAGTGTCAAAATTCATATATAAACATAGTCTAAAATATAAGGGTATTTATGGATCGAATTGGGGTAAATTTGTCAGAATCCAACTTTAAAATCATGCAAACCTAATCATATTTAGGTTTTTATGTGGTTCAATTAGAATTAGATTAGTCCAAAATTTGAACATAATTTAAATTTTTACGTGTATAATTAGTAAAATAAGTCATAAAAATTTAATATTTAAAATTATAAAATTTATAAAATAAATTTTTAATGTTTAAGTGATATGATCATATTTGTATTAATCTAAAAAATAAATACAAAATAATATTTTAAAAAAAAATTAAGTCAAGTTAAATCAACTCAAAGGTGAATCAGTTTTAGCCCACAAATGTACTGGATCCAAAATTTTGGAACCCGAGCCCAATCTAACTTTTTATTAAAACTTGATCCTATATGAGCCTCGTAACTCCAACCTGGTTCAAATTATTAGGCTAAATTAAATCTTGAACCCTCCTAACCTAAATGTTTTGATGCTTGACATTTTAAAAGTTAAAAACATAAAACTAACTAATAATCAACTTTCCATACTTCTACTCTCAAGTGGTAAAAAATAATAATGCTGCAGATGACGAAACGATGATCGGAATAAGATTGGATTTGTAACATTACTTTGAATTTCTCACTTCTTTTTTAAGGTTTTGTTAATGTGTGTTCTTAAAGTATAAGTTAAGAAATAAAAATAACATTTATTATTTTTTATTAAATTATCTTAATTATTTTTAAAAAACATATTAAATACTTTTTTAAATATATAAAATATAAAATATTTTTACTTTTCATTTAATAGTTTCTATATTTAATACTTGTGCCCTTAACACAATTCTTGATCTTATGGTTACAAATTACCTTGCTAGTCACGTACACTAGTTACTGATCTATTTTATTTTTCGAGTACATATATTTCCCCAAAGCAACAAAAAAAAATTAATACAGAAAAACAACAAAAAAACATTGGAAAGATATAATTATATTTCCAGAATTATGCAAATAGCTATGCTTAAGTTTGAAAAAATATATAGGGGAAAGAATTATAAACTGAGTGAGAGCCTGTATGATTACGTAAATTTGGGTAAACAATGGCTAGTGTCGAACGTGAGTGGATCCAAATCCAATTGGATTTTGTCCTTTGCCTTGAGAATTGGGACGACTCGCTCTACATCCGGAGGTGATACTTGACTTTCCTGTGTCTAGGTATATCTACTTTTTATTATTGTTTTTTAAACTTAAATTAAAAATAAAATTTACTTTACTATAAATAAAATTTTATACTATTATTTAAATATTTAAGTATTTAAATAATTATTATCATAATTAAACTTATTTAATAATATAATAATATATAATTAAATAATAATATACAGACTTATTAGGAATAAATTAAAAATAAATATATTAAAATAATTATAATTAATGTGAGGAGAAAAGAATTCTTGCTGCAGCCTCTTGTTAATTGTACTGCATAATTTGTCAAGTGATTATTTTTCTTTTAAAATAATTTTAAAGTATTATATTTTTTATTTTTAATTAAGATATTCTTATAGACATTATTATGAGACTATTTTTTTAAACATTATCATAATTAGTATTATATTTAATTATTCATATTATATCTAAATATTATTATATAATATTATAAATTTAATTTAATATCTTATATTATTATATTATGATAAGTATACAATTTTTGCTAATATAGTATAAATTTGAAAAATACATAAAAACCTTTCATGAGAGATTGATAAGAACACTTATCAATATTCAAGGATGAAGAACTAAATTCCAGTGAAGGAAATTCCTCAAAAGGACCATGAGCTATGCTCTTCCTACTGAATGAATTCAGATACCAATCTATGTTATAATTTTGTTACTATATACACATACATTGTCATCTAACTACCTGCGAACTCAGGTAGTTGGTTAAGTGTGTGTTCGGCGCAGCAAATTTGTTTGAGGATAAAAAAGTTTGTATTAAAAGTTATGTCATTGTATTTAACAATTAGATGATATAATTATTTTTTACTTAAAATTAAGATTTTTGTTAAAGTAAAATTTTATTACTGTTATATTAAAATAAAATTTAATTTGAAAAACATTCATATTTTTAATTTTAATTTTTTTACAGTTTATTTTATTTTTTTATTATATCTTAACTTATATCTTTTTAATAATTATATATTCAAAAATAATTTTAATTAATATCAAAATTAATTTTTAAATAAATTTTTTTAAATATATATTATTTCACTTTAAATTTATTTTTTATTAAAATTAAATTTATTCAAAATTAAATTTATAAAATTTAATTTAAACACGCTGCTTCTGCTGAACAACTATTCTGCTATATTCCCTCACCCACAATTATTAGCTCCTTCACTTCGGATACGTATCAGAGATTCTTATGTATTTTTGTAATAATGCACTAATACAATAAATACTTGATAGATGATACTATATAACCGTACCGCTGTCAAATTCTTGAAAGTACTCAAATCCTTGATAAACTACCGAGCGTATTCAAAATACTCTCCCGGAGCTGATGGCGTGACGTGGCGGGGCGTGTTTGATTGGACCACTTCCAGACACGACAGAGTAATCTATCACTGGCGAAGGTGACATCCCGTCCGGTCCAGCTGGTACCAATAATGGATTGAGAATGATATCATTTCATACAACTAATCTCCCGGTTTTCTTTTATCTATTATTCTTCTTTCTTCTATTATATGGGATGGATCCTTTTTGTCTCTAATTTTTTATTTTCAAAATATTTCTATTAATTATTTAATTAAAAATATTATTATTATTCATATAAAATTAATTTAAAAATAAATAAAACTAAAATTATTTATATTTTATTATAGTTACATTTCTAAATATAATATAATTATTGTTGTCTTTCTTTTCTTTATTTAGAATTTTAATATTTTAAGATATTTTATTTTTATTTTCACATAAAATAATTATTCTAAAGACTTAAATATTTTTTTACATATCATTAATTTTTAAAATAAAAAATATTGAAAGAAACAGATAAAATGTGAACTCGAATACATAATGATTTTTTTTATTTTTTATTTTATATTTACCTGTACTTAAGATAACTTTTCAACTATTTCTTAATCAGACAATAAAAATATAGATGAAAAATTATCTTAAGTTAGAGTGATTTTTCACTTAACTTGAAAAAATTTATATAAAAAGAATGTTATGACAAAATTTTGGTTCCCATTGAAAAACATAAACTTTTATTTATTTTTATCAAGTGAGAAAGTTATTCTAACTCATAGTGACTTCTCAAAATATTATAAACTAAAGATGGAAAGTTAGCTAGTTTATGGCAACTTCTCACTTTTATAAAATTAATTGCATTTTAATATATTTCTGAAATAAGAACAAAATAATAAATAAAAAATATACATTATTTATATAAAAAGAGCCTTACTCTCCCTCTATCAAGTTTATAATATAATATATATTAACAAATGTGTAAGGGGATGTCTCGTAAAAAAAAAATGTGTAAGGTGATGAGTTGGTGAGATTAATTACACAATAAAAGATTATCACACAATAATACATTGTCAAATCACATTTCATCCTGTCTTTTTTATAATAAGTATGTATCCTTTGATTTTGTTTAATTTTTACGTAAATATTTTTTAATAAAAAATTCTTTATAAAACATTTTAACTATAATTTTTTTTTTTTGAAAAAGAAGGCTAATGCGAATATGCACATAAAAAATACAAAGTAAAGTACTTGCATCTATTATCAAAATAATAATAATAATAATACTTGCACCACTTTGTTTGAAGGGTATAAACCTTCAATCAATATCACAAGTTTAATATAATCCAAGATCAAAAATCATAAAAAGATAGTTTCGTACAATTATTCATTCTTTGATATAAGAGTTCAAGCAAAGTAATTTATTGTACAATGTTTAATACGACCAGGATGGTCATTTGACCTTTCTTTTTCACATATAATTTTCTATTACATTATCGAAGAGTTACCCAAATAAATTTGTAATTGACCAATAAGTATAAAATGCCATTGTCTGATATAGGAAGAGTTTTAAGTTTAATTTCAACACATCATTCTACTTCTGTTCTGTTTTCTTGCAACGTGAAGAGTAAAAAGATTACACGTGAGGGCATTAATAATATTTAGCAAAATGTTGGAATTGATAACCATCCATTGGCTATTGTTTTAGATCCGGAGTTGTCTCCAATGAATACAGTAAAAGTTGTCTTCCCAATAGCTGCTAATCCTTTTTTTTTTTTAATGTTTTAGCACATTGATAAGAAAATTCTTGCAAATTACAATCATCATTTTGAGAAGACAAATGATTCAAAGATGTTTCTCCCCACTCAGAACATATTTGACAGAATCTTTAAATGAGACATCATTTCATGAAGGTTGCAACATATTTTGAAGATCAATATGCACATTTAATAATTACATCAATAACATATCTAGCTTCCTTGTAAACAAAAATAAAAGTCTGTAAGTGTATGGACAAAGAAGTATACTCACTTTGACAATTTTGTTACTCTTAGAGCCTAGCATAAAGGAGAAGGAAAAATAAACTTTGAAACATATATATTATGATATACAACCACGATGGAGAATTGATAATAGATCATATTGTAGCCTTGACAAGCTAGGGACTTTATGTTCAAGAAGAGCAATTTAGGGCAAGCTTCTTGACGGATTGAAAATCAAAGTATTAAAAACTGCCTCTTACGTGAAAGGAAAATATGCAAACGTAACTTTGTTGGACTAAATAGGTATTATTTGTTTATTTACATCTCTTAAAATAATTGTGTTAGTAATTATTTACGCAATTTTAAGTTGAGGGTGGTATGATAAAGTTCTCCTCAAAATGACAACTTTAAAATTCAAATATTGACATTACAAATAAAGTTCGTTGGAGTACATATTGACCAACCAAAAAAAAAAAACTCTTGAAATAATTATTCTTAAATTATTTTTTCAAAATCATGTGCTTGTTTTATTTTTAAATCACATCATTTGTATTTTTTTCAATGATTACGTTCAAGGTTTGCTTGAAGGTGTATTAAGCTTTAGCTAACTTAAGGGTGGTGTGCGTGGAGAATGATTTGTCGCAAACAAGAGTGTTTAGGCTAACCTTTACAGTGACCGGTTTTATTGAGAGGCGTAACCAAATTTTGCTTTGATAGCTTCTGAAACTTGATTTAAAGCAATTCTTAGTTGTCAGATTAGCTCGGCACTTACTATTATTTTTTTCTCTATAGAGCTCTACACTTAATTTTGAGGAGCTGTATTATTGTTACATATTGCCTTAATTAAGTCTCGTTCTAGTATTGGGAATGCATCGTAAGGTCTCACTCTTTGTAGTTGTACCCTTGTAGTGTCCTGAACGTAGCTAGAATCTCGTTAGGCTGAAAAGCTAGAAATATTAAAACATTTTTTATTTTTAAAATTAACTAATCATTATACTTAACATTAAAAAGTTCAAATAGATATGAAAATGATATCAGAGACATTCGTGTTATTATTATTATTATATTATTTATTTGTAAATAATTAGAACTTACTATGTATATTTTCAACAAAAACTTAAGTCTGAAAAAACATTTTCAGTTTTTATTTTTATTTTTTATTTCTTAATTTTTTTATTTTAAAATTTTAAAATTATTATTATTATTATTATTATTATATTTTCAGTTTTTACCAAAATTTTAATTTTAATTTAATTTTGATTTATTATTAATATAAATTTTTTTATATTATTATCAAATTATATATTATTAAATTATTAAAATAATTTAATTAAAATAATAATTACTTAAAAAATTAAAAATATATAATTGTCTAAACATATGATAATATATATAATTCTTTTAACTTTTTATTTCCAGAACGCTAAAAAAAAAAAAAACCTCTAAACACTTTCAGATAAAAAAACTCTAATGGCTGGGCCTAGTTATAGCCCTTGTGGGCGAGCCCTAGGCCCTAATTTCCTTCCCTTTCTCACTGGCCCTGCTGCTCGCAGTCCTCCGCAGCTTCGTTGCTCAGCTCAGTGACCGGTGAATGCTTTTGTTACTTTCTAGTTTCCACACACACCACAGCAATCCCGATTCCGCAGTGACTGAACCATGGATGAGTCGGCGCCTCCGAGTCCCACCGTGACTCAGCGCGATCAGTGGATGGTAGAGTCCCAGGTTGGTCAGATATACGAACTCTTCGGCACCATTCCTCCCAACGCCCAATCCGTCCTGTTAGACTCCATCTCTATCTTCCTTTCGTTTTCTCAACCATCTCTGCAATTTCATTCATTTTTCCTTTTTCCTTTTTTTTTTTTTGGTTGTCTACCCAGGTTGGAGCTGCTACGCGATAAACACATGCAGTTCCTCACCAAAGGTCTCAGGCAACTGAGTTCCGCGTTTTGCGTCTTGGATGCTAAGTAACTCTCTCTCCCTCTCTCTCTGTTTCGTTTGGATATTATAAAGAATTTGTCTAGGGGTATTTTTTTATATAAGTTTTTATGTATTCAATATTTGATAGTTCTAAGAATAGCTGTTCATCGCCAAAAAGAACCCAAAAAAAAAGGCGTGTCTGGTGCTTCTTATGATCTGGTACTGGCTTGTTGTAATTGAGCTTATAAATTGCCATGCCTTGTTAATTTTTCTTTTTTGAAGTTATGGTCTTTTTGGAGTTCAACTAGCTTAGCAGATTAAACATACCTTCAGTGCAAGCTTGGTTGTCATAATTAAGTTTGAGTCACATAACATTCCGAGGATTGTAATTCAGGCCTGAATGACATTTTTTTAAAAATTTCATAAGCGTGGTCTGAGTGTTGATGGCTTCTGCTGTGGTGAACATTATGATTTTTCCAATTTTAGCTGCAATTTCTTCTTCAATTTATTGGTTTTAAATGTTGTGTTATGTAGTCGGCCCTGGCTGTGCTACTGGATCCTGCACTCCATTGCTTTATTGGGAGAATCTGTTGATGATGAACTGGAAAATAACACCATTGACTTTCTTAATCATTGCCAGGTTTGGAATTTTGATTAAGAGCTTGTTTGGGTGTGCTTCTTTTGATAAAAAAAGATCTTTTTTTTTTAAAGTACTTTTGTCATTTTTTAGAATATTTGGATGAGTTTTTTTAAAAAAAGCTAAAGCACTAAAAAAAGTACATTTCGTGCTTTTTTTAGAAGCTAAAATTTTGTGCTTCTAAAAAAAGATATTTTTCATAACATAAAAAATCTGTTCAAATTAAAAAAAAAGTACTTCTCAAATATTACATCCAAACATAAAATATCTTTTACTTTTTTTAAAAGATCTTTTTCAAAAATGTCATGAAAAAAAGATCTTTTTTTAGAAGCTCATCCATATGAGTCCTAAATCTCACTGCATTAGTTCTTTTGCATTATTTGTAATCCAATGATCTTACTTAACTCTCTTTCTGACTCACTTCGTCTCTCTATGTCTTCTTCCCTCCCCTGCTCCCTTTTTTATGTTGGATCAGAAATGTTAGATATATGTATTTAGTTCTAGTCATGGTTTAGGATCTTCAGCCGGAACAGCTACTTTGAGAAGTAATTCAAAATTGATGATAAACCAACCATTGCAGCCTTTTTCAGGAAAAACAGGAAAAAAGAAAAGTTAATAAAAAAGAACAAGAGGTTTTATTAACAAACAACATAATAACAAGAAGTTAAGACATTGGCATATTATAGCAATTTGAGGAAAGTTGGTAACTGGTGAAACCTTTATATGTGCATCTCGAGTAAATGAAGGAAAGCATAGAAAAGAAAAGGAAAAAAATTGAGGATGACAATTAATAAAGGAAATTAAGGACTCTGGGAAATAAAATGACCTGAATGTAGGACCTTTAATTGACAGCAACAGACAACTATTTCTTTTTATCTCCATGGAAATAAAGAATATACAAGCAAGTGAAAAAAAAAAAAAAACAGATATGGAAAATGGCAAGGGAAAAAGAAAAGAAAGGAAATGAATTTCCAAGAACAGGAGGTAGGTTTGGAGTGCCAAAAATGGAGTTCCCGATGATTGATGAGATATTTTGAATTTTAGGTATGTAATAAACATAGTTGTTAAAATTGCACGATTCACGATTCGAATCGCACGATTCGATACGATTCAGCAAGCCAGCGATTCGTATCATATGGTGAATCGCAGATGGCTTTGAATCGTGCGATACATGCATGATTCAATGCGATTCCGTATTAATAATACGATTCAAAACGATTTTGTGATTCAGTTTTTTTTTATGCTTTTTTCTATCACCAATTCTCATAAGAGAATTCAAAAAGATAGAGGCTTAAATTATTAAATAAAAGGAATTGAAGGGGCATTACTGAATGCACTTTGTTCATTTGCTTTTTTTCGTTACTGAACATAGAACCCGTTTTCATTAATGTTGCAAATCAATCACTCGACTCACTTTGTTTCGTTTTTTTGGTTTTACCTTTTTGGGTGTTCTCACAGTCATTGTTTTTGCTATGGTTCTGAGTGTTTACATAGTCACTCTCTATGGTTCCTAAGGATAAGAAGAAGGGGAAAGAGTATGTTACCTATAGGCTTGCTTATGACTTATGATTTATGATGGCATTATGGTATTATACTATTATTGGAGTTTACTATTTCTTTAGTGATGTGACATTTAAGTATTTATTTGAGACTTTTAAGTATTTTGTTCATGTTTTAGATGTGGAATCATGTATATTTAAGTTTTTTTATTGATGTATTCTGAATCGTACGATACGTTACGATTCACGATTCACAATTCACAATTCAAAAATTGAACAAACGATTCTCGATACGATTCACGATTTGACAACTATGGTAATAAATTATGTTGTGCTTCCTCAGTTACTGTCAACCTATTGCATGCTTACATTGGATATAGGTCTTCTTATGGCTGAAAAGTTAAAATTATGCGCTAGACTTTATTACTAAGTCTAGAGCACCTGTTGTCTTTTTTACTACCCAGACATAGGTTTGGACTTTTTGCTCTATACTAGTTTTATTCTAGCGTGTCAAACCTGGCCTAGCTTATCCTTTAGTTGTCATCATATAAGCATGTCATGTTTTATGTTCTTTTGATTTAAGACAGACATTTCTTGGCTGGCCACTTCCATCTTATCCCATTTCTATCCCTCATAAATCTCTTGTTCTTTATATACCCACAGGATCCAAATGGTGGATATGCTGGGGGACCTGGCCAGGTAACCAACTACTTTACTTTTTCGACTATTTCTATTTATTGAGCTATGGCCTTGTTGAATGCTACAACGAATATTTCAATAATTTATTCTTGAAATTTTGCCAGACTTTGATTCTCTCTCTCTGTCTCTCTTGAACTGCATTTTATTGTCTCTTGCTGCCAACTCTTACGTATTTATGCTTAGTAGTATGCTTCCATAATTATGTATCATATATAGTTGCTGCATTTATGAAGAGAATATGCTAAAGAGGGAGTTGTGTGGCTTTAGAAGGCTGTAGTGTTTGAGTTGGAATGAATTCACTAATTCAGTTGAATATGTTTAGGCCATATCTTTCTTCAGTTTTCTCATGTTGTTAATTAAATTCAAGTTAAGTAAATTCCTTTTAATCTATTTTTTTTTTCTTTTGATAGAGATATGCCTTTTGTTGTTAAGGTTGAATTCGCTCTGGCTGTAACTGTAGTCTTGGAAGGAGTATAACACTTCTCAAAATTTAAAGTTGTATGTGTGCAGTGACAGACCTACATTGGTGGGTCTGGGGGCACATGCCTTCACTGGTTTACAATAATTTCACAACTATATATAGGTTTTTCATTCTTGTTCTCTTAAGAAGTTTCGCACCCACTAACAATCAAAATGAAGCATAAATTGTGTATTTAAGAGTCTAAGACTTTGAAAACCTTTTAAATTCTTACTTTTAACCATCCACTTTAGACATGTGTGGTCAAAATGAGGAATAAATTTTTAGATAACAATTATAAATCTATCTTTTATTTTTTCATATTATAATTTTTCTGTAAATATAAACATTTGAAAAGTTTATTTTTTATGCGTATTTATATCCCTTGGCCCCACTACCCAGAATTTCTGGGTTCTTCACTGTATGTCTGTCCCTTGCATTCTTTGAATGTCCATAAACCATAATGATTAATATCCTTGAAATCTTCCTCAGATGCCTCATCTTGCCACAACTTATGCTGCAGTCAATACACTTATTACTTTGGGTGGTCAGAAATCTTTGGCATCAATTAATAGGTGGTCAGTTTATGTTCTTGAATGCAAGCTTTTAATAGTATATTATGTTGTAATAAATTTTTTGGTAGTGTTTGTTTTCATACATTTGGAAATGATTGGTTTGGTACTTCAAATATCATATTCTCAGAGATAAACTGTCTGGGTTTCTGCGGCGGATGAAACAACCAAATGGAGGATTCAGGTTTGATATTTGAGTAATCTCTGGCTTCAATTAACAATAAGAAATTAGATGGATGCTATAGATCCGTTTTTAATTGTATGTGCTGGCCATGCACTGAATTTTTAATAAATAGTGGGTAACTTTGACGTGGTGATGCTTATGAGTCCGTCTACTTGCACACACATCATTTGCACATATGCATGGTGACAGATTTTGATTTGCTTGGGTTTGTGGAGCCAGTTTCACAGAAATCAAAATTTGTCACCCTGCACAAGTGTGAATGTGACTTCAAGTGATGTGTTAGAAGCATTTCTTAATGCTTATTATTATTGTCCTTGTTGACACATTTAGAATTGATCTACACAACATCTTTTTTTAATTCATTCTTTTTTCAATCATTGAATACTTTATTCAGGATGCATGATGAAGGAGAAATTGATGTTCGAGCTTGCTACACTGCCATTTCTGTAAGATAGTTATCTCTGTATATCTTTGTCTCAGACATGCCTATGTGTTGGTGTGTATATAATCAGACATACATGCCTATGTGTTGGTGTGTATATAATCAGACATTGCACTTTATGGATCAACAGCATGCATACTTCTTTAGTAGAATGGTCATTTCATTGTATTTGACATGGCTTGTGTAGCATATTACTAATTAGGAAGTAGGAACAACCGGATGTTAAAGCTGTTGGCTAACTGAGGCCTTCTTACTGTTATCCTCTATTATCTTCATTGTGGGAGGGGTACTTTTTATGCTACTGCTGGTATATAATTTTTGAATATTTTCAATACAATTGCTGTTAGACCCCATCACATGGAAGATCACCCCAGCAGTTATGAATGAGAGGGAGAGAGAGGGAGAGAGAGAGAGAGAGAGAGAGAGAGAGAGAGAGAGAGAAGATTATAAATTTATCAATTTTAACTAATGTAACAAAGATTTTTTTAATCTTTTAATTCTTTAAAAACTCATATATTAACTTAAATACATATTATCTAAAGTAAATAGTTAGATGTAGAAATAGTTTTAAAATTTTGTGTTGTGGTATGAAATAAGATTTATTGAACAAAATAAAATATCAACTATATACATTAGATGAGAGAGAGAGAGAATGGGTAGTGGCAGTTATGAATTAGTGGAGCAGTGAAGGAGTGGGGCAGTTACGGATTCTGGAGGGGTGTAGAAGAGGTAAAAGGAGAAGGAAGTTACAGGAAAGGGGGGAGGAAAAAATCTGGAATACAGTTTCTGGCGGTGGAGAGACCAAGCCTCTCGAAAGCTTGGACCTTTTCTTTCTTTCTATGTAATTTTCCTTTAATTTCCAGTATTATACTCTGTAAATTCTGGGCTTCAATCCCAGATTCTGCTACTTGAAAGAGGTTCTTAACAAATTGGTATCAGAGCTCCCGATTCAGGGGGCTGTGAATGGTGAGATCTAAAATGAAAAACCGGGTGGAGGCGTTGGAGAAAGGCGTGGAGTAGTTGAGACAGGAACTAGACCGGTTGAGGACAGAAACACAGCAGGAAACGGTGGAGGCTAGGCAGGATAGGGCGGACAAGGGGGCTCAAATGGCACAGATTCTGCAATGGATGAAGGGGAAAGAAGTCGGCCCTCCCCGGAGACAGATCGGTGACACGGCTGAAGAAGAAGGAGAGGTCATGCTGCAAGGGGGAGCAGGGTCCAGTGGGACTGCTGCAACACCTAACCGGAACCCTACGAGGGAAGACAGAGGGAAGAGGCTGGAGATACCGGTATTCACAGGTGAAGATGCAGTTGGCTGGGTGAATAAGATAGAGCGATATTTTCAGGTGAGGCACAACACTGACAGATTGAGAATGGAGACTCAGCAGGAGAGGATTGAGGTACGACAGGACAGGGAGATAAGGAAAACTTGTTGGACTAAAATGGTAGAAACCGAGCAAGAGATTCTGCATCTCATCCGAAGCAGAATTGTAGATCCGATCAAGGTTACGCCAAAGGTAGTTGAGGAGGAAACGAAATCACACAGTGGGTCGGAGGAGGAGGAAATGAAATCACACGGTGGGTCGGAGGCGGTTACGTCAGAGGAGGAGGAACCAGAGACGGTGAAACTAGATAAGGAAGAAGAGGAAACAGAGGTGGTGGATGAGATCTGGGAGGAAGATGCAGGCGGCGGTGGCACAAAGGAGGGTCGCACAGCAAGCAAACAGGTGCAAAAATGGTCGGCAATGGCCACCGAACTGTGGGTTTGGAGTAGTCCGGCCCATCACCCTCCACCACCGACGCCACCGGACAAGAACCGTCGTGCAAAAATTGATAGCGGCGCAAAACATGAAGGCCAGATCATGGAGCTGAAACGGAAGGAGCAAGGTGACGTTGTCAAACCCCTACCCCCTCGAAACCACCAGACGAGACCCACCTGTGAGCCCTAGGCCAGATTGCAGCACCAGAATGGGAAAATCTGGATTTACGTCCTAGCAAAAGGGGTTGCGCGATGGGAAAGCAGAAAGGAGAGGAGCTTGCAATAGCCATGGAGTTCTGGGTCTCACTCAAACCGGCAGATCCTTCACCACCTGAGCCACCAGACTCGCTCCTTGGTGCGAGTGGGGATCAAGTTGGACGGAAACAGGGGGAAGAAGATGAGCAATCAGTTATGGATGGATCCTGCGAGGTCGATGGGTCATTTGTGACTGAGAAGCTTGCTGAACCACGAGCAAGAAGGGATCAACTATGGATCTCGAGTGGTCCAGCCATCCAACTACCACCACCTGAGCGGCCGGACGAGAATCACCGGCCAACCCCAGACCAGATTGCAATGCCAGAGTGGCAGGAATGTGGCAGTGTTGGGTTTATGCGTGGGAGCTCCAGGGAGGACTGGGCCACAAGGTGTCTGGCCAATCACCGGCCGCCGACGAAGTCGGAGGAGTCGCCAGAGCCAATGGACATTGATCCCTTTTGTTGTGCCGTTGAGAAGCCCTTACTTGGTGGCTGTGTGAAGTGGGAGGAAGGAGAAGGGATAGAATGGAAATTTTGATATTTTAGGTTCTTTCCTGACCTAATGGGTCAAGCCCAATTGACCAACAAGGGAGATATAGGCTTAGACCAAAAGAAAGAAAATCTCTCTGTAGTGACTAGACCCTTTAAATCCATTTTTGGGCCATGGCCCAACATAGATACTGAAGTTGGGTTAAAACCTTTGCATTCCAGTACTGAACAGACACATATGCGGGAGAGAGACAAGGAAATGGAGTCACTGGATGTCCTTGGTCAGGTTCTTCACAAAGCCTTTGAAGAATGGGAGACAGATATGGCAAGGCTGATAACCATTTCAGTTAGATTTGTAATTTTGATTGGGTTTTTTATTGATAAGCCATACAATTACAGTCTAAGTCAAAGTCAAAAAAGATTAGTTTTTCCATTACACTGTTAATTCAATTTGAATCTGGTCTTATTTGTCTTTTGACCACCAAGTATCAGAAGAATGTTTGTTGGGAAATTCCCGAGGCTGGTCCTGAACATGGTATGGATGCTGGACAAGGGAGGCTTAGATTAATTACTAAAGGAGATGGGCAAGAGGAGTGGGGCATTAGTGCAACAAGTATCACAGGTGAAACGAGGCATATGGTAACAATGACAATTGAAAATAATTTAGATGAAGTAGCATGTTGTTGTGATATTAAAATTGATGGCTTCCAGGTGGGATTACCATTGAGTATGGGTAGCAGCATTTAGGAACATGAGATGGAAGTCTGGATGGGAGCTAGACTGCCAACAGATTTTTGATGCGAGGCCAGATGTCTGTCGGGGCTGGTTAGGTGGTTATTGGTTCTTGAACTTTGTTGCTGTTCTGATAGCAGCAATTGCATACCATGACTTGGTAATATATTCTCACAGTTAGGCAGAAGATTGAAGCACCCAAGATTGAACTATGCATATGCAAAGTTTGATAAGCCTGAAGAAATTGAAGAGCTTATACTGATTTCGAAGGTTGCAAAGTTTTCAAATGTTCAAGTGTGCTGGTATGATGAGACTGTGATTCAGGTTATCATATTCTTTCTTCCATGGTCTTCTAAAACTTCAGTTCTGCTATTCTTGCCAGTTGCAACCATGGGTCATTGCAAATGGAGGTTTAGAGGAGTTTGTACTGCAGTTTGTGGTGGATATTGACAAGAACCAATTAAGTATAACTGCTCTTGGGTTTTCATCATTCCCGAACAAGATTTATGTTGTTTGCATTCAACCAACCCATGTGGAGTATAATATTAGGACAAGATATGGGTTGACCTCTTTGATATTCGTTGCTGTGGTAACTGGAGGAGGTCAATGGGACCCAAGTGGAAGTTCCAATGCATTAAGCATAACTTAGCCTTTATGCTTGAAAATAATGGGACCCCGGTGGACACCTTCACCTTGAGGACAAGGTGAATTTTTTTGGGGAGGAGTATTGTTATATCCCATCACATGGAAGATCACCCCCAGCAGTTATGAATTACGGATTTTGGAGGGGTGCAGAAGAGGTAAAAGGAGAAGGAAGTTACGGAGGGGTGCAGAAGAGGTAAAAGGAGAAGGAAGTTACGGGAAGGGGGGGAGGAAAAAATCTGAAATACAGTTTCTGGCAATAGAGAGACCAAGCCTCTCGAAAGCTTGGACCTTTTCTTTCTTTCTGTGTAATTTTCCTTTAATTTCCAGTATTGTACTCTGTAAAATTCTGGGCTTCAATCCCAGATTCTGCTACTTGAAAGAGGTTCCTAACAATTGCTAGGTAACCATTTTTTTGGAGGGGTGGGGCAGTTATGAAGGAGTGGGGCAGTTACGGATTTTGGAGGGGTGCAGAAGAGGTAAAAGGAGAAGGAAGTTACGGGAAGGGGGGGAGGAAAAAATCTGAAATACAGTTTCTGGCAATAGAGAGACCAAGCCTCTCGAAAGCTTGGACCTTTTTCTTTCTTTCTGTGTAATTTTCCTTTAATTTCCAGTATTGTACTCTGTAAATTCTGGGCTTCAATCCCAGATTCTGCTACTTGAAAGAGGTTCCTAACAATTGCTAGGTAACCATTTTTTTTTTCTCTTCTTTTCTCTTGTTGATTTTGAACTTTTTTTTTTCTTCTTGTGATTACCTTTATTTGCATAATTTTCTTGTCTGTTTTGATTTATGTTCTCCTTCTTGGACTCAGTTACCTACTTACCTTCATGCTTCTTGTTGTTTTGCTTATTTATTTATTATCAGAAAGGTATCAATTACATAACCTGTAGAATCTTGTTGGAACCAGGTTGCAAGTGTTTTGAACATTTTGGATGATGAGCTGATCCAGAACGTTGGAGACTACATTTTAAGGTTTGTTTCAAGAAGCAGTAATTTTAATTTTGGCAATAAATATTTCTGTATGTTTTCATCTTGAAGGGAAATGTTCAGAAAGACACTTCATTTGCACCCATTTCTTTACATTGTTGATTGATTTTCCTTAAGAGCAATTTGCAAGTGTTCAAAACATGTTGGCATTAAAGCAAACTGTTTTATGATCTGTGTATTAACTGTTTGTGGCCTCACATGGGAGCTTTAAGTATAGCCACTGGTAATACTTGAAGGTAGCATTAGCCACAATGTTGGTGGGATGGTATGCTCTGGTACTAAATTCTCTCTCTGTCGTCATATTTTTTGGTGCTCTAAAATGCTTTTGCAATTAAAGCAAACTGTTTTATGATCTTTTCTTTAACTGTCTGTGGCCTTAAAAACGGACCTTTAAGTACAGCCACTGATAATACTTGAAAGTTCAATTAGCAACGATGTTGGTGGTCTGTTATGTTGGGGACCTGGGGTACTGATTTCTCTCTCTGTCTTCTTTTTTTTTTTTTTTCGGGTGCTTTAAAATGCTTTTGGCCATTATTTTTTTTTAGAAATTGTTGACTAATTATTATTCCAGCTATTTGATTGCCTTGCAGGACTTTAGGTTTCTTGGTGTTAACATCAGTGGAATTGTCAACTAAGAAAAATTTAATAATTTAATAATTAGTTGCATGCTGTGTATTTCTTGTGTAATACATATTTAATGCTCTGGCATTTCTCTGCAGCTGTCAAACATATGAGGGTGGCATTGCTGGTGAGCCTGGTTCTGAGGCTCATGGCGGGTATGTTTTGTCATTCTGTCTGTGTGTGCTTGTTATACATCTTCCCAAGGCTATTCTTTGTTATTGGAATTAAAAACAAAAGGGGCAAGAGAAGTGAGACTATTTGTTGCTTTTGAATATTGGACCAAGACAGGAATCATTAGAGTGGGAGAAAAATTGAATGAAAGTTTCCCAACTTTCTATTTCTTTTTTGATAGGAGTGAACCTCTTATTATTGTTTCTAATTTATGCATGTTGGTAACTTCTTCAAGAACTCACAAGGGTAAACTAGTGTGTAACCAGTTTTACTCTGGCCCATAAATTTACTTTTTAAATCCCATTTTCATTTCCTTTCAAGTGGAAAAGGTTTGTTTAAGTTGAGATGATACTGATATTTGCATTAATGTTTTACAAAGCAAGTAAGAGCAAGTTTGGTTTGGCTATTTGCTGTTTTCATTTTCACTAAAAATAGGAAACATACTTGAAAATGTGTTTGGTTGTGTTTTATTGAAAATGTTTAACATTTCTTAAAATGGGACCAAATCTGAAAACGAGAGACAGTTGTCTTCATTGTTTTCGAAAACGGGAAGCTAAAAACGCTGTGGTAACTTTGTAGTTATAAAAGAATTATTTTAATCAAACATGTTTTCTAAAATAGGGAAATCTAAAAATGAAAATCATTTCCAGGAAATGAAAATAGAAAATGCAAACAGAAAATGTTTCCTCAAACCAAATAGACTCTAATATTTGTATTTTCATTTTATCCATTTTCATTTCTTCCAGCTCGCTTAGTGCACTCTAAATCCGTACCTCTGTATTATGCGTGCAGCAAGCTTGTATTGAACTTTTCTTAGATTTTCACTATTTGTTTATCAGGTACACCTTTTGTGGATTAGCTGCAATGATTCTGATTGATGAGGTCAATCACTTGGATCTGCCTCGTTTGGTTGTAAGAGGATTTTGCCTTTCCTTGTTGCTTCCGATTAATCATAAGAATTTCTTTTGAACGTGCCCATGCTTTAAGTCATATGTATGATATAATAATCTTGCGTCTTTTACTAGGAGTGGGTGGTATTCCGGCAGGGTAAGGAGTGTGGATTCCAGGGGAGAACAAATAAATTGGTGGATGGATGCTACTCCTTTTGGCAGGTAATTGAAATTTTTATATTTTCTGCATCAGTCTTCTTTGTAATAAAGTTGGATTGAAACTTCAAAGTAATCAGGGAGGTGGTGTTGCACTATTGCAAAGATTATATTCTATTATTGAGAAACAAATGACAAGCCCAGATGCTCTGAAGAAGGAGAGAAAATGCTGTAGAGGCCTCACAGATTTCTACAACATCTGATGTTTGTGAAGGAGAAGAAAGTTTGGATGGAACCTCTAGTAATGAAACTTGTCATTTTGGGCATCGAGGTAAGTTGACTTTGAAGTATGAGATGTCTGAAAAGTTGCTACTTCCATGAGATAAAGTTTTCCCTTTAATACCAATATTTCTTTCTAATTTCATTTTTCTTGAGGTTAAACCTTTCAATTCTAATTCTTGCAGGCACGAGTGAATCCTGTTCAGCTGATTTTAGAAACATTGGTTATAACTTTATTAATGAGTGGAGTGCAAGAGAACCTCTTTTTCACAGCATTGCCTTACAGCAGTATATTCTTTTATGCTCACAGGTCTGTATTTTATCTATTGGTTTCATGTCTTGCTCCCTGTCTCTTTTGTATTTCTCTTAAGATGCCTTGTCGTATCACTGAAAGGTTGAAATGGAAATTCAGCTTTATATGGTTGCATCTTATCCAAGAATTTGAACATTTAAAATTTTGATCCCTCTGACAGTAGATTCTGTAAACATACAGATAAATGAGGGGTAGATATTTTAAATTTCTTTTAACAGAATCAAATGTTAGTTGAGTCAGTTGACTGCACTTTCTGGCAATAGAACAAGTAACCTTTTGGTAATTGACTTTTTTCATTTAAAATCAACCGCCTTTTGTACAGTTGATTGATGTTCTTAACTTCAACCAATTTGATCGATGCCCTTGCATGCTAGCCTCAATTTAATGAAATTTGGATTAATTTTTTTGTCAAACCTAGTGGTCAGATCACATAATGCTATAATCCAACTTCTATAAAAAAAAAAGGTTATAAATACACCCATTTTCTACAGATTGCACTTGTGGTAAGTGATTAGACTAATGTGCTTTTGACACGCTATTTGGTTATCTAACATGCCTGAGTTAATTACTAAATCTGTGGTTGATGCAGGAGCAGGATGGTGGACTGAGAGACAAACCCGGTAAACGTAGAGATTACTATCACACATGTTACTGTTTAAGTGGGCTCTCTTTGTGCCAGTATAGCTGGTCAAAGAACCCAGGTTCTCCGCCACTGCCTAAGGCAGTATTGGGCCCCTACTCCAATCTCTTAGAACCTATTCATCCCCTCTTCAATGTTGTCTTGGAACGATATCGCGATGCTCATGAATTCTTCTTCGCGTGTTCGTGACTGCTGACCAGGTTTAGCTCACTTTTATGTAACATTAGCTACCTATAGCTATATCTGTAGAGTGTAAAATGCTTAATTAATTAGAACATTACATGGATATATCATAATAAGAGTCTAGGATTGCTCCTGTTATAAATCTTGGGTTTTCGAGAATTGTTGATATGGATATGGAGTTCCATATAACAGGAATTGATGTCAGTTGGGTTTGTGTGTGTGTGTGTGTGTGTGTGTGTGTGTGTGTTCGGGCTCTTTTCCCCCATAAGATCACCTCAATATATAGGTAATTGCATAGATTCAAAACTAATGGTGCATAAATGAGTGTAAATAGTGTGTAAAATAGAAAAATAACTTCATTACGATGACGCTTTTTTTGAATATACTTACTACTGATTATTAAAGTAGCATTATGCTTTTGATTAAGAGTGACATAAAATTAGAAAGTTAATTTTAGTGATGAAAAATTAAGCGTGAATTTATGTTTTAGCAAAAAATTTCATTTCAAGTGCTCAATATATGGCAAACAATATACACATGCTTAAACTTACGACTTCATAATTGTTAAATGCCGATTAGTCTTGCCTCACCATATCTCGTCTTTTGAGTCACTTGGAAAAGATGTTTATCAAAAGGAATTTGAATGCTCTTTTCCTTCAATGAGCGCTTGCGATGGCGAAAAGGGGTAATGAACACGCCACCGGCCTGCTGGAACTAAAGCATGGGGACTTAGGTCTCTTTTCAATCAAAATCGGTCAAAATTTGTTGAACTGAAGAAATTAGTCAATTTGAACTAGATAAGAATTGAGAGAAAAAAAAAAGTTAAATATAGGCTTTATATTTTTTGTTAATCTATTTTAATCGCTCGAAGATATATATAATATTAATTTAGTTCTTTAAAGAAAGTTGATATTAATTAAGTTGATATTAATTTAATTTTTTAATTATGTAAAGTAATATTAATTTAATTTTTTAATTATAAAAAGTTACATCAATTTAGTCTCTAATTAAAGATTTCATTAACGATGTTTTCATAATTTGTAACATAAAAATTATTTTAACATTATTTTTTATAATTAAAAAATTAAATTAATGTCAACTTTATTTAGAAGATTAAATTTGATGTTGCCTGTATCTTTAAGGAGTGAGGCTATTGACATTCTTAATTATCTATTGGCATTTTTCACTAACAACTTTTAATTGTTATTCTCAAAATATCAATTATATAATTTTTTTTATTAAAAATAAATTCTTAATTAATTATATTTATATTTATCTCTATATACTCCCAATTACCCTCAATTACATTTCCTTTTCCAACTCTTCCTTTTTTCCTTTATTGTTTCCTTTCTTCTCCAAAGCACTTTTTTTTTTTCTTCCTCATTGTTTCATTCTTCTCCACAAATTTACTAACTCATGAATTCAAAGATAGAGCAACAACTAATTAAAGATGGAGACATAAATTTTAACAAGTCTACATTTTATCATCAGCATCAACATTATATCAAATTCGCCACAAGGATCGTGCCTGCTTCTCTCCAACCAACAGCTCATCTAGGCAGGAACTATAGAAATATCTACATTTCTTTTCTTTATATTTTGTGTTTCTTTATTGGATGCAGCTACAAAATCATTACAATTGCATATCCAAGTGCAAAGGCAACAATTAATGGAGATTATATATTAGATTTAACTATCATTTCTTCTAGGAACACAGAAAAAAAGTTAACTTGCACTAAAAAAAGGACAAACAAACAAATTTGACAAACGTAACTCAATCAGTATTAAACATGAAAGGCTTTATCAATTCTTTTTCAAAAAAAATTACATCATTTGACCATAAGTCGCAAAAGTGTCCATCAAAAAAATTTATGTAAACATTACAATGCTCTCTTAAGGAAAATAATGGCATTCAAATTAAAGAATGTTCTATGCATTATAATTAGTGATAATATTTCAATAATATTCTCCATTTCACAAAAATTATTGAAAAAAAATAAATGATTATAAATTTTATTGTAAGTATTTCAATAAATTTTTCTAACGTATTTTAACAATAAAGAAAAATAGAAAACAAAAAGAGTTAAAGAAGAAAAAGTAATCTAAGAATACTTGATATTACTTAGGAATACGAATAAAAAAATATAAATATAATTAATTAAAATTTAATTTTAAATAAAAAATTAATTAAATGAGAATACTTTAAAAAAGTAATAACAATTAAAGATTATTAATAGAAAATATCAGGTAAAATTTAAGACTAATAATAGTCCCATCGTCTTTTTAAAAGATTTAAGTGAGTGTTTATTTATTTATTTGTTTATTTTTTGTCTATTTGGTTTTTTATAATTGAACCGACGAATTGGCCCTGACCGATTCCATTCCAAACTATATTTTCATTATTTTGTAAACCATGTTGTATATGATATAATACTAACTGAAGGTCCTAAATGACTGCGTT
This sequence comes from Castanospermum australe, assembly GCA_019955255.1. Classification (NCBI taxonomy): domain Eukaryota; kingdom Viridiplantae; phylum Streptophyta; class Magnoliopsida; order Fabales; family Fabaceae; genus Castanospermum; species Castanospermum australe. Next base: position 178,831 of record NSJW01000661.1, read on the forward strand.
CTTGCGTAGCAGATGAGATAACAATTACCTCAGCTCTTGCGTAGCAGATGAGAAAAAATCTACCTCAGTTGTACAGATACAGAGATTACAGTTTTTTTTTTTTTAAATTTCTTTGGTAACTTCAGATATGGACAACTGTAATAAATTATCTTAAATAGGTTCATATTTCAAAAAAAAAAAATTGTACACACATAATAATAGAAAAAATTATATTTATTATTATCCATTAAATTATTTTAATTATTTAAACAAATATTAGTTATGTTTTAAAATTTTAAAATATTAAATATTTCTAATTTTATTTAATAATTTTTATTTTTAATCTCTTAATTATCTCTTTAAGAAACACGTGAATAAAATCCTAAATTATAGTAACATAGTTATAACTTTTTTTTATTTTCAACTACAACTATTTTGAGGTTTATTACCGGCCAAATTTTTTTTTAGATTTATTATAAAAAAATAGAATTCTCTCATGTTTTCTAGATTAACAGGTTGATCAGCATTTTTTTTCTCAGGTTCACTTTTATTTATTGTTTCAGAATTTTTTTTAAATATCTATTATTTAAAAATATTAAATAATTATTAATTAATTTATTATTATTATTATTTTTTAATGAAAGAAAAATTAATAAAATAAATAAAAATAAAAATATTAATAAAATAACAGAAAAAATAATTTAAAAATATTGAATTATATTTTTTAAAATTAAAATTATTTAATAACTTTTTAAATTCTTATATATTTACGTTAAGTAAATATTACAATTTGATTATGGTAAGTTGAAGCAAACAAATATCCCCATTAGCTTACTTTATTCTTCGCCAAAACTTAAATTTTTTTTTTAAAAAAAAAGGGCAAGTGAGGATTACAATTTTTTTTAATTAATAAAATAAATAAAAATATAAAATTAATAAAATAAATAAAAATATAAATATTAATAAAATAAAAGAAAAAATAATTTAAAAATATTGAATTATATTTTTTAAAATTAAAATTATTTAATAATTTTTTTAATTTTTATATAATTACGTTAAGTGAGGATTACAATTTGATTATTTAGTAAGTTGAAGCAAACAAATGTCTCCATTGTCTCGCTCAATCTTTGCTAAAACCTAAATTTTTACTAACAAAAAAAAAAGAAAATTTGTTTGGATACAAAAAAAAGAAAAAAAATTTAGGTAGATATTATGTATTTTAAGCACTTTATTCAGTATTTCTTAAAAAGTTAATTAAATTTTAAATAATTGTTTTGAATGTCTCTATTAATAGCAAAGCTAAGGATATTGCTTGTCCATAATAAATTTGTGAGAACCTGCACGAATAGGAGAGGGACAAGCCCCTCACAAATTTTTAGAGAGAAATTTTGATAATTTATCGATTACTTTTATTCGTCCAAATTTATTGATAAAATTAATTTATAAAAATAAAATTAATAAATAATATATCTTTTAATAATTAAAAATAATTTTTATTCTAGTAATTAAATATACATGCACGCAGCCCAAATGCAAGTCTCTAGTTGATCAGATTTAAATTCACAATAATATCTAAAATAAATGAATGTATGCAGTATTAGGGTTTATATTTGACTAATAAACTAAAAATCTTGACAAAAAAATGAAAGGAAAAAAATTAGAGTAGTACTCCCTTTTCAGACTCTTGAACCTCTACAATTTGTATTACTGTTTAATTAGTTTCTTTTTTAATAGTTTTTATTTTATAATTTTTAAATTGAACAAAACATCATAAATAAAGAATATGAATATTTCTATAATACTATATTTTTCATTTTCCCTTACTAATTTATTTCTCAATTAATAGCACTAACCTATCTATTTAAAAAAAAAGAAGAAGATTACTAAAATAATTTTTTAATTAATTTATGCATATACAAAAACACCATGTATCTTTTTATTTAACGTTTACATTAAACTTTGAGATATTCAAAACAATGTTTCTCTCTTTCTCTTTAATTTTTTTAGGGGAGTTATTTCGGTACCTTTTTTTAATTATATTTAAGTTAATTTATTAAATATTTATTAATTATTAATTATATTTTTTAGATGTTAAACATTTATTGTGAATTACAACAATCAATAAATAAGTGATAAATTACCTTAAAAATTAATGATAATATCCTATTTTGTATTTCAACTATAATAGTTTTGAGGTTGATATAAAAAAAAAGAAAAAGGAGAGAGAGACAGAAGAACTCTCCCGTGTTGTCCAGATACAGAATGACGATCGAACATTTCTTTTTTATCTTATTAGAGTCTGATTTTCTGGTAAGTTCAAAAGAACAAAGGACAACTGTCAAAGTTGGAGACATAACAACGTCACGAACCTTGCTGGAAAATTGTCTGCATGCATCCTGATTTTGGAGTCTGACGCCTCTTACGAAGGTCCGTCAATGGCGGCATTTCGAAGCAAAGTTGGAAGCCATCACATCAATTATTAATTTATTATAATATTTTAAAAAAGTAACTTGATTTGACTTTGTCACGCAGAATAAATAATAGATATATAATTTTAAATTATGTAATATTAAAAAAATAATAAATCATTAAATATAACTTTTAAAATTATTAAAAATGCAATAATTTTTTATTTATATAAAATATTATATTATAATTTTAAAATAATATATTATTTTTAAGTAATATTATTTTTTTAAAATTTTTTTATACATTACATGAGTGTTAATTTAGTTACTTATTATAAAGATTAAAGTTATCCAATAAAAAAAAATGAACTTGTTAGGTAAGTGAGAGTGAAAATTAAATAAATTTGATAGATTTTATATTAATAATATATAAATAATAAATAAATTATTAATTTATTTAAGATTTATTAAAAAAAATTTAAATTTATTAAATTTATGTATAGTTTATTTTAACAAATAAATATTTAATTTATTTATTTAAATTAATATTTTATTTAATAAAAATTAATTTTTTCTCATAAATAAAAATTTTAAAATAGATATATTCAAACTCTGATTTATTTAAAAATATCTTATTTTTATATTTATATATTTTTTAATTTATTATATTTAGACTTTTTATTTATTCAAATATATTTTATTATTTATATTTATATTTTTTTAATTAGATGTATTTTGATTTTTTTATCTTAATATATTTTATTTTTTAAATCAAATAAATATATATTAAATATTTAATAATTATTTTAATTTATCTATTTTTTAATATAAAAATTATGTTTAACGACATTAGTTTCTTTTTATATTACTGGCCCAAATTTGATACCACCATAAAATCAGGAATTAATTCAGTACTTTTTTATTTTAAATATCGACATATTATGATTAAAAAAAAAAATCAAAGTGCAGCAGTAACCCCACTCCAAATTTTGCAATGTAAGACGGAGCGATAAATTGCCATTCGCACTAACCGAACCCCTCAATTTAGCGTAAAATCTCAATACCTCCATCGCCACCATCATGGCAGATAGCATTCCATCTCGCATAAAAGCTTGGGTTTACTCTGAATACGGCAAGTCACGAGACATTCTCAAGTTGGATCCTCATGTACCCACGCCGCAGCTCAAGGAAGACCAGGTGCTCATCAAGGTTGTGGCTGCAGCTCTTAATCCTGTAGATTATAAGAGGGCTCTTGGCTATTTCAAGGGCACCGATTCTCCTTTACCCGTAAGTTTTCCTCTCCTCCCTTTGGCTTTGTAGCACAGTTTTCAAAGGCCATTGTTATTTCCATTTGATGCTTTAACTCTCCCTAACATGATTTTTCTTTTTCCTTTTCATCGTGTTGTTCAATTTTGTGAAGACTGCTCCGGGGTACGATGTTGCTGGTGTTGTGGTCAGAGTGGGCAGTCAGGTGAAGAAATTTAAGGTTGGGGATGAAGTTTATGGCGATGTCAGTGAGAATGCGTTGGACCATCCAAAGACCGTTGGTTCTTTGGCAGAGTATACTGCTGCTGAAGAGAAGCTTTTGGCTCACAAACCGTCGAATTTGAGCTTTGTTGAAGCTGCTAGCCTTCCTTTAGCAATCATCACTGCCTATCAAGGACTTGAAAGAGTTGGGTTTTCTGCTGGGAAATCTATCCTTGTTCTGGGAGGTGCTGGAGGAGTTGGAACCCTTCTTATTCAGGTTAATTTGATATCTTCTATAACAATTGCAGTGTCTAATAGCAGAAGATCATTTTCTTGGTTTCTGTAATTCATTTTAGTTCTCTGTGATCCCAGTTCCGCCTCTTCTCTTGACGCAAAACTTGTGTTGCAGCAGAGACAACATAATATTTTATACTCTAGTGAAAAGCTAATTAATGATTTATCATTTTATCTGTTTGATGAGGCAGATTGCCAAGCATGTTTTTGGTGCATCTAAGATAGCAGCTACTGCCAGTACTGGGAAACTGGAATTGTTGAGGAAGTTGGGAGCAGACTGGCCTATTGACTATACAAAGGAGAATTTTGAAGAACTGGCAGGAAAGTTTGATGTGGTGTACGATGCAGTAGGTCAGATATTTGAACCCACGCATCCTTGCTTTACATGAAGTTGGTCCTGTATCATATTTTTGAACACTAAAACACTGTTAATTCCAAAAACAGGGCAGAGTGACATTGCATTGAAGGCTGTCAAAGAAGGTGGCAAAGCTCTGACAATAGTACCACCTGAAATTGCATTGAAGGCTGTCAAAGAAAGTGGCAAAGCTCTGACAATAGTACCACCTGCAATTGCATTGAAGGCTGTCAAAGAAGGTGGCAAAGCTCTGACAATAGTACCACCTGCAACTCCACCAGTTATCCCCTTCATACTCACATCAGATGGGGCTGTGTTGGAGAAACTGGGACCTTATTTGGAGAGTGGAAAGGTGAAGCCAATCCTGGATCCCAAGAGCCCCTTCCCATTTTCTCAGGTTGTGGAAGCATTTTCCTACCTGGAGACTTCCAGAGCCATTGGGAAAGTGGTCATACATCCCATCCCATGACCATAATTAAGCATTATCAATTTGTGCTATCAGACCATTAATTGAGTGAAGGAGAGAGACAAGGGAGAGAGTGTGTAAATTGGTAATAAATCTCTCTCAGAAATGTGGTTGTGATAGTTATCCATACCATGTGGTTTGTGTTCTGGTTACAAAATAATATTTGGCTAAGGTGAGGCATGTGAGATATCAGTTCCTTGTGAGTTCTAATTCATTATATGCTTTTTTAATTTTTGGTTCGGTAGTATTTTCGTCTAGATTATTAGTATTTTTTAGCATTGTTTTTAAATAAAATTTTTGAATTGTGTTAAAATAAATTAGACTATACTATTTATTCATGTTTGCGTTTAATAGATAAACCTTGATGTTAATGAAACTCAATAATAAAACTTATTAAATTAAATTGATATGCATATAATTTGCTTATCAAAAAGTATTATTACTTAATATTTGAATTAATTATTTTATATTTAAAATAATTTATAATTAAATTTTAATCAAAAGAATTTAAAAAAATAATTTTTTTAAATAATCTTTCCGAGGGCGAATGAAATCTAAATTTTACAAGCAAACTACTTCGAACCTAATCAACTGAATTAAATTTTGTTGGCAGCAAATTATCTTTTTAAAAGAGATTTCTGCAATGTTATTTTCTTTATAAAAATTCTGATATTAATAATTAATAGTTAATATTTATTCATATATTATTTTTAATTGAAATATGAATATAATATATTATTTATCTCTATAAATTTTTATATTTTATTATGTTACTACTGGTCTCTTTTAGTATTTTTAAATATAATATTATAAAAATTGTTAGAGTAAATATATAATAAATGAATTTAAGTCTTATTTAATTTCTATATTAATTATATATTTATTTTTCTTGGATGAAATAAAAAAATTATTTTTCATTTTTTATATTTATATATATTATTTTATTTATTTTTAAAAATAATAGATGTTAATTTTTTATTATTCAAATTAAATGTTATGATTAAGTGATATTATATATACAAAAACTTATAAAGAAAAATAATTTATTGTATTTATATTTTAATTATGTGAGACACAGTCAAATATGAAATATTAGTTGTTTCGTTAAACATTATTAAATAAGTAAGCTAGATAGTAATAATTAATGGGTAATATAAAAAAAATCAAATATAAATATGTAAAAAATAAGAACTAAAAATTAATTGAAAAATCAATATTTGTTATCAACAAAGAGATTGCTTGATTATAGATAATTTTTAATCATGAATTTTTTATTTTTAAAAAGTCTTATTGCTTTTGAATTTTTGTAAATTGAACGAATCAATAATAGCGATGATTATTCAACAATTGAACCAGTAGCTTTTACATGATGCCGTCTAATCCTATTTCTACGATATTATGCTTTTAATGACTTTTTTAGTTGTTTATTGTGGAAGGAAGACAAAATTTTGTTTGAAGAGTTGGCTTTTGTATTATTCCATCAATGACAATATACATAACATGATTATAATTTAATTTTTATATCAGTATAAATTTATTTTAAAATTCAATTTAAATTCACTTTTAACATAAAATAATTTTTTATTATTATCCAATCATATAAATATATTATTTAATAAATCAAGTATAACGTTTTAAGTATATAGTCATTGTCATAATAAAATTTATTTAATAATATATAAACAAGAAATAAATAAAAAATATTTATATTAATAATAAATTTGATTTATAGCACGTGAGTGCATAAAGTTATATATTATTATCGAATAATATATTATTATATTGTTAAACAAATTTAATTTTTTAAATATTTATTATCATATACATTCTTTTAATAATATAATAATAATATATTTTAATTATGTTAATAATATAATAATATATAATTAAATAATAAAATAAATAAAATTTAAATTTATACTCAATCAAAATTAAATCAGGGTATTAGGCATGCATGTGAAACGAACTTGAAGAGTAAGGTGCCCTTCCCTTCGGCCACTGCTAGCATTACGTAATGTTTGGTTCAGAATAATTATTTTATAAAATAAGAATAGAATAAAAATTAAATTAAATAAATTAAAATAAAATACTCGTTCAATTATTTTTAATCTTTATTTAGTAACATTTGAATTAGTATATAAAATAAATATAAAATAAATTAAAATTAGTCAAAATAATATGAATGTCTCTTATAAGAAAAAAAATTACAAATTTTTCATGTACATATTTTATAAATATAATATAAATATATATTCTTAAAAATAATGTTTAAATTTAATTTTTTTATGACTTAATAATAGTAAATATTGTTATTTAAGATAAAAGAACAAATATTATTTTATTTTTTTAAAAAAATTAAATTATATACATTATCATTTGAAATAAATGTATAATATAATTATTAATTTTTTAATCATCATAATTAAAAAAAAATACTTCTCAAATATTACATCTAAATATAAAATATTTTTTTTTAAATTTTTTTTTCAAAAATCTCATAAAAAAAAGAGTTTTTTTAAAAGCGCATCCAAATCCTAAATCTCAGTGCATTAGCTCTTTTGCATTATTTGCAATCCAATGATCTTACTTAACTCTCTTTCTGACTCACTTCGTCTCTCCATGTCTTCTTCCCTTCCCTGCTCCCTTTTTATTGGATACAGGTCTTCTTATGGCTGAAAAGTTAAAATTATGCGCTAGACTGTATTACTAAGTCTAGAGCGCCTGTTGTCTTTTTTACTACCCAGACATAGGTTTGCACTTTTTGCTCTATACTAGTTTTATTCTAGCAAGTCAAACCTGGCCTAGCTGATCCTTTACTTGTCATCATATAAGCATGTCATGTTTTATGTTCTTTTGATTTAAGACAGACATTTCTTGGCTGGCCACTTCCATCTTATCCCATTTCTATCCCTCATAAATCTCTTGTTCTTTATATACCCACAAAACCTGGCCAGGTAAGCAACTACTCTACTTTTTCGACTATTTCTATTTATTGAGCTATGGTCTTGTTGAATGCTACAACGAATATTTCAATAATTTATTCTTGAAATTTTGCCAGACTTTGATTCTCTCTCTCTCTCTCTTAAACTGCATTTTATTCTCTTGCTGCCAACTCTTACGTATTTATGCTTAGTAATGAAGTAAAGTATGCTTCCATAATTATGTATCATATATAGCTGCTGCATTTATGAAGAGAATATGCTAGAGAGGGAGTTGTGTGGCTTTAGAAGGCTGTAGTGTTTGAGTTGGAATGAATTCACTAATTCAGTTGAATATGTTTAGGCCATATCTTTCTTCAGTTTTCTCATGTTGTTAATTAAATTCAAGTTAAGTAAATTCCTTTTAATCTATTTTTTTTTCTTTTGATAGAGATATGCCTTTTGTTGTTAAGGTTGAATTCGCTCTGGCTGTAACTGTAGTCTTGGAAGGAGTATAACACTTCTTTAAATTTAAAGTTGTATGTGTGTGCAGTGACAGACCTACATTGGTGGGTCTGGGGGGCCCATGCCTCCACTGGTTTACAATAATTTCACAACTATATATAGGTTTTTCATTCTTGTTCTCTTAAGAAGTTTCGAACCCACTAACAATCAAAATGAAGGGTAAATTGTGTATTTAAGAGTCTAAGACTTTGAAAACCTTTTAAATTCTTACTTTTAACCATCCAATTTAGACATGCGTGGTCAAAATGAGGAATACATTTTTAGATAACAATTATAAATTTATCTTTTATTTTTTCATATTATAATTTTTCTGTAAATATAAACATTTGAAAAGTTTATTTTTTATGCGTATTTATATCCCTTGGCCCCACTACCCAGAATTTCTGGGTTCGTCACTGTATGTCTGTCTCTTGCATTCTTTGAATGTCCATAAACCATAATGATTAATATCCTTGAAATCTTCCTCAGATGCCTCATCTTGCCACAACTTATGCTGCAGTCAATACACTTATTACTTTGGGTGGTCAGAAATCTTTGGCATCAATTAATAGGTGGTCCGTTTATGTTCTTGAATGCAAGCTTTTAATAGTATATTATGTTGTAATAAATTTTTTGGTAGTGTTTGTTTTCATACATTTGGAAATGATTGGTTTGGTACTTCAAATATCATATTCTCAGAGATAAACTGTCTGGGTTTCTGCGGCGGATGAAACAACCAAATGGAGGATTCAGGTTTGATATTTGAGTAATCTCTGGCTTCAATTAACAATAAGAAATTAGATGGATGCTATAGATCCGTTATTAATTGTATGTGCTGGCCATGCACTGAATTTATAAAAATAGTGGGTAACTTTGACGTGGTGATGCTTATGAGTCCGTCTACTTGCACACACATCATTTGCACATATGCATGGTGACAGATTTTGATTTGCTTGGGTTTGTGGAGCCAGTTTCACAGAAATCAAAAATTTGTCACCCTGCACAAGTGTGAATGTGACTTCAAGTGATGTGTTAGAAGCATTTCTTAATGCTTATTATTATTGTCCTTGTTGACACATTTAGAATTGATCTACACAACATCTTTTTTTAATTCATTCTTTTTTCAATCATTGAATACTTTATTCAGGATGCATGATGAAGGAGAAATTGATGTTCGAGCTTGCTACACTGCCATTTCTGTAAGATAGTTATCTCTGTATATCTTTGTCTCAGACATGCCTATGTGTTGGTGTGTATATAATCAGACATACATGCCTATGTGTTGGTGTGTATATAATCAGACATTGCACTTTATGGATCACAACAGCATGCATACTTCTTTAGTAGAATGGTCATTTCATTGTATTTGACATGGCTTGTGTAGCATTACTAATTAGGAAGTAGGAACAACCGGATGTTAAAGCTGATGGCTAACTGAGGCCTTCTTACTGTTATCCTCTATTATCTTCATTGTGGGAGGGGTACTTTTTATGCTACTGCTGGTATATAATTTTTGAATATTTTCAATCCAATTGCTGTTAGACCCCGTCACATGGAAGATCACCCCAGCAGTTATGAATGAGAGAGAGAGAGAGAGAGAGAGAGAGAGAAGATTATAAATTTATCAATTTTAGCTAATGTAACAGATTTTTTTAATCTTTTAATTCTTTAAAAACTCATATATTAACTTAAATACATATTATAAAGTAAATAGTTAGATGTAGAAATAGTTTTAAAATTTTGTGTTGTGGTATGAAATAAGATTTATTGAACAAAATAAAATATTAACTATATACATTAGAGAGAGAGAGAGAGAGAGAGAGAGAGAGAGAGAGAGAGAGAGAGAGAGAGAGAGAGAGAGAGAGAGAGAGAGAGAGAGAGAGAGAGAGAGAGAGAGAGAGAGAGAGAGAGAGAGAGAGAGAGAGAGGGTAGTGACAGTTATGAATAAGTGGAGCAGTGAAGGAGTGGACAGTTACGGATTCTGGAGGGGTGTAGAAGAGGTAAAAGGAGAAGGAAGTTATGGGAAAGGGGGGAGGAAAAAATCTGGAATACAGTTTCTGGCGGTGGAGAGGCCAAGCCTCTCAAAAGCTTGGACCTTTTCTTTCTTTCTGTGTAATTTTTTTTTAATTTTCAGTATTATACTCTGTAAATTCTGGGCTTCAATCCCATATTCTGTTACTTGAAAGAGGTTCTTAACAAATTGGTATCAGAGCTCCCGATTCAGGAGGCTGTGAATGGTGAGATCTAAAATGAAAAATCAGGTGGAGGCGTTGGAGAAAGGCGTGGAGTAATTGAGACAGGAACTAGACCGGTTGAGGGCAGAAACACAGTAGGAAACGGTGGAGGCTAGGGAGGATAGGGCGGACAAGGGGGCTCAAATGGCACAGATTCTGCAATGGATGAAGGGGAAAGAAGTCGGCCCTCCCTGGAGACAGATTGGTGACACGGCTGAAGAAGAAGGAGAGGTCATGCTGCAAGGGGGAGCAGGGTCCAGTGGGACTGCTGCAACACCTAACCGGAACCCTACGAGGGAAGACAGAGGGAAGAGGTTGAAGATACCGGTATTCACAGGTGAAGATGCAGTTGGCTGGGTGAATAAGATAGAGCAATATTTTCAAGTGAGGCACAACACTGACAGATTGAGAATGGAGACTCAGCAGGAGAGGATTGAGGTACGACAGGACAGGGAGATGAGGAAAACTTGTTGGACTAAAATGGTAGAAACCGAGCAAGAGATTCTGCATCTCATCCGAAGCAGAATTGTAGATCCGATCAAGGTTACGCTAAAGGTAGTTGAGGAGGAAACGAAATCACACAGTGGGTCGGAGGAGGAGGAAATGAAATCACACGGTGGGTCGGAGGCGGTTACGTCAGAGGAGGAGGAATCAGAGACGGTGAAACCAGAGAAGGAAGAAGAGGAAACAGAGGTGATGGATGAGATCTGGGAGGAAGATGCAGGCGGCGGTGGCACAAAGGAGGGTCGCACAGCAAGCAAACAGGTGCAAAAATGGTCGGCAATGGCCACCGAACTGTGGGTTTGGAGTAGTCCAGCCCATCACCCTCCACCACCGGTGCCACCGGACAAGAACCGTTGTGCAAAAATTGATAGCGGCGCAAAACATGAAGGCCAGATCATGGAGCTGAAACGGAAGGAGCAAAGGTGACGTTGTCAAACCCCTACCCCCGTCGAAACCACCAGACGAGACCCACCTACGAGCCCCAGGCCAGATTGCAGCACCAGAATGGGAAAATCTGGACTTACGTCCTAGCAAAAGGGGTTGCGCGATGGGGAAAGCAGAAAGGAGAGGAGCTTGCAATAGCCATGGAGTTCTGGGTCTCACTCAAACCGGCAGATTCTTCACCACCTGAGCCACCAGACTCGCTCCTTGGTGCGAGTGGGGATCAAGTTGGACGGAAACAGGGGGAAGAAGATGAGCAATCAGTTATGGATGGATCCTGCGAGGTCGATGGGTCATTTGTGACTGAGAAGCTTGCTGAACCACGAGCAAGAAGGGATGAACTATGGATCTCGAGTGGTCCAGCCATCCAACTGCCACCACCTGAGCGGCCGGACGAGAATCACCGGCCAACCCCAGACCAGATTGCAATGCCAGAGTGGCAGGAATGTGGCAGTGTTGGGTTTTATGTGTGGGAGCTCCAGGGAGGACTGGGCCACAAGGTGTCCGGCCAATCACCGGCCGCCGACGAAGTCGGAGGAGTCGCAAGAGCCAGTGGACATTGATCCCTTTTGTTATGCCGTTGAGAAGCCCTTACTTGGTGGCTGTGTGAAGTGGGAGGAAGGGGAAGGGATAGAATGGAAATTTTGATATTTTAGGTTCTTTCCTGACCTAATGGATCAAGCCCAATTGACCAACAAGGGAGATATAGGCTTAGACCAAAAGAAAGAAAATCTCTCTGTAGTGACTAGACCCTTTAAATCCATTTTTGGGCCATGGCCCAACATAGATACTGAAGTTGGGTTAAAACTTTTGCATTCCAGTACTGAAGAGACACATATGCGGGAGAGAGACAAGGAAATGGAGTCACTGGATGTCTTTGGTCAGGTTCTTCACAAAGCCTTTAAAGAATGGGAGACAGATAAGGCAAGGCTGATAACCATTTCAGTTAGATTTGTAATTTTGATTGGGTTTTTTATTGATAAGCCATACAATTATAGTCTAAGTCAAAGTCAAAAGATTAGTTTTTTCCATTGCACTGTTAATTCAATTTGAATCTGGTCTTATTAGTCTTTTGACCACCAAGTATCAGAAGAATGTTTGCTGGAAAATTCCCGAGGCTGGTCCTGAACATGGTATGGATGCTGGACAAGGGAGGCTTAGATTAATTACTAAAGGAGATGGCCAAGAGGAGTGGGGCATTAGCACAACAAGTATCACAGGTGAAACGAGGCATATGGTAACAATGACAATTGAAAATAATTTAGATGAAGTAGCATGTTGTTGTGATATTAAAATTGATGGCTTCCAGGTGGGATTACCATTGAGTATGGGTAGCAGCATTTGGGAACATGAGATGGAAGTCTGGATGGGAGCCAGACTGCCAACAGATTTTGATGCGAGGCCAGCTGTCTGTCGGGGCTGGTTAGGTGGTTATTAGTTCTTGAACTTTGTTGCTGTTTTGATAGCAGCAATTGCATACCATGACTTGGTAATATATTCTCACAGTTAGGCAGAAGATTGAAGCACCCAAGATCGAACTATGCATATGCAAAGTTTGATAAGCCTGAAGAAATTGAAGAGCTTATACTGATTTCGAAGGTTGCAAAGTTTTCAAATGTTCAAGTGTGCTGGTATGATGAGACTGTGATTTAGGTTATCATATTCTTTCTTCCATGGTATTCTAAAACTTCAGTTCAGCTTTTAGAGTGCTATTCTTGCCAGTTGCAACCATGGGTCATTGCAAATGGAGGTTTAGAGGAGTTTGTACTGTAGTTTGTGGTGGATATTGACAAGAACCAATTAAGTATAATTGCTCTTGGGTTTTCATCATTCCCGAACAAGATTCATGTTGTTTGCATTCAACCAACCCATGTGGAGTATAATATTAGGACAAGATATGGGTTGACCTCTTTGATATTCGTTGCTGTGGTAACTGGAGGAGGTCAATGGGACCCAAGTGGAAGTTCCAATGCATTAAGCATAACTTAACCTTTATGCTTGAAACAATGGGACCCCGGTGGACATCTTCACCTTGAGGACAAGGTGAATTTTTTTGGGAAGGAGTATTGTTAGACCCCATCACATGGAAGATAACCCCAGCAGTTATGAATGAGAGGGGGGGGGGAGAGAGAGAGAGAGAGAGAGTGAGAGAGAATGGGTAGTGGCAGTTATGAATGAGTGGAGCAGTTATGAAGGAGTGGGGCAGTTACGGATTTTGGAGGGGTGCAGAAGAGGTAAAAGGAGAAGGAAGTTACGGGAAAGGGGGAGGAAAAAATCTGAAATACAGTTTCTGGCAGTGGAGAGACCAAGCCTCTCGAAAGCTTGGACCTTTTCTTTCTTTCTGTGTAATTTTCCTTTAATTTCCAGTATTGTACTCTGTAAATTCTGGGCTTCAATTCCAGATTCTGCTACTTGAAAGAGGTTCCTAACAATTGCTGGGTAACCATTTTTTTTTTCTCTTCTTTTCTCTTGTTGCTTTTTGAACTTTTTTTTTTTTTTCTTGTTGTGATTACCTTTATTTGCATAATTTTCTTGTCTGTTTTGATTTATGTTCTCCTTTTTGGACTCAGTTATCTACTTACCTTCAATGCTTGTTGTTGTTTTGCTTATTTTTTTATTATCAGAAAGGTATCAATTACATAACTTGTAGAATCTTGTTGGAACCAGGTTGCAAGTGTTTTGAACATTTTGGATGATGAGCTGATCCAGAATGTTGGAGACTACATTTTAAGGTTTGTTTCAAGAAGCAGTAATTTTAATTTTGGCAATAAATATTTCTGTATGTTTTCATCTTGAAGGGAAATGTTCAGAAAGACACTTCATTTGCACCCATTTCTTTACATTGTTGATTGATTTTCCTTAAGAGCAATTTGCAAGTGTTCAAAACATGTTGGCATTAAAGCAAACTGTTTTATGATCTGTGTATTAACTGTTTGTGGCCTCACATGGGAGCTTTAAGTATAGCCACTGGTAATACTTGAAGGTCGCATTAGCCACAATGTTGGTGGGATGGTATGCTCTGGTACTAAATTCTCTCTCTGTCGTCATATTTTTTGGTGCTCTAAAATGCTTTTGCAATTAAAGCAAACTGTTTTATGATCTTTTCTTTAACTGTCTGTGGCCTTAAAAACGGACCTTTAAGTACAGCCACTGATAATACTTGAAAGTTCAATTAGCAACGATGTTGGTGGTCTGTTATGTTGGGGACCTGGGGTACTGATTTCTCTCTCTGTCTTCTTTTTTTTTTTGGGTGCTTTAAAATGCTTTTGGCCATTATTTTTTTAGAAATTGTTGACTAATTATTATTCCAGCTATTTGATTGCCTTGCAGGACTTTAGGTTTCTTGGTGTTAACATCAGTGGAATTGTCAACTAAGAAAAATTTAATAATTTAATAATTAGTTGCATGCTGTGTATTTCTTGTGTAATACATATTTAATGCTCTGGCATTTCTCTGCAGCTGTCAAACATATGAGGGTGGCATTGCTGGTGAGCCTGGTTCTGAGGCTCATGGCGGGTATGTTTTGTCATTCTGTGTGTGTGTGCTTGTTATACATCTTCCCAAGGCTATTCTTTGTTATTGGAATTAAAAACAAAAGGGGCAAGAGAAGTGAGACTATTTGTTGCTTTTGAATATTGGACCAAGACAGGAATCATTAGAGTGGGAGAAAAATTGAATGAAAGTTTCCCAACTTTCTATTTCTTTTTTGATAGGAGTGAACCTCTTATTATTGTTTCTAATTTATGCATGTTGGTAACTTCTTCAAGAACTCACAAGGGTAAACTAGTGTGTAACCAGTTTTACTCTGGCCCATAAATTTACTTTTTAAATCCCATTTTCATTTCCTTTCAAGTGGAAAAGGTTTGTTTAAGTTGAGATGATAATGATATTTTCATTAATGTTTTACAAAGCAAGTAAGAGCGAGTTTGGTTTGGCTATTTGCTGTTTTCATTTTCACTAAAAATAGGAAACATACTTGAAAATGTGTTTGGTTGTGTTTTATTGAAAATGTTTAACATTTCTTAAAATGGGACCAAATCTGAAAACGAGAGACAGTTGTCTTCATTGTTTTCGAAAACGGGAAGCTAAAAACGCTGTGGTAACTTTGTAGTTATAAAAGAATTATTTTAATCAAACATGTTTTCTAAAATAGGGAAATCTAAAAATGAAAATCATTTCCAGGAAATGAAAATAGAAAATGCAAACAGAAAATGTTTCCTCAAACCAAGTAGACTCTAATATTTGTATTTTCATTTTATCCATTTTCATTTCTTCCAGCTCGCTTAGTGCACTCTAAATCCGTACCTCAGTATTATGCGTGCAGCAAGCTTGTAGTGAACTTTTCTTAGATTTTCACTATTTGTTTATCAGGTACACCTTTTGTGGATTAGCTGCAATGATTCTGATTGATGAGGTTAATCACTTGGATCTGCCTCGTTTGGTTGTAAGAGGATTTTGCCTTTCCTTGTTGCTTCCGATTAATCATAAGAATTTCTTTTGAACGTGCCCATGCTTTAAGTCATATGTATGATATAATAATCTTGCGTCTTTTACTAGGAGTGGGTGGTATTCCGGCAGGGTAAGGAGTGTGGATTCCAGGGGAGAACAAATAAATTGGTGGATGGATGCCACTCCTTTTGGCAGGTAATTGAAATTTTTATATTTTCTGCATCAGTCTTCTTTGTAATAAAGTTGGATTGAAACTTCAAAGTAATCAGGGAGGTGGTGTTGCACTATTGCAAAGATTATATTCTATTATTGAGAAACAAATGACAAGCCCAGATGCTCTGAAGGGAGAAAATGCTGTAGAGGCCTCACAGATTTCTACAACATCTGATGTTTGTGAAGGAGAAGAAAGTTTGGATGGAACCTCTAGTAATGAAACTTGTCATTTTGGGCATCGAGGTAGGTTGACTTTGAAGTATGAGATGTCTGAAAAGTTCCTACTTCCATGAGATAAAGTTTTCCCTTTAATACCAATATTTCTTTCTAATTTCATTTTTCTTGAGGTTAAACCTTTCAATTCTAATTCTTGCAGGCACGAGTGAATCCTGTTCAGCTGATTTTAGAAACATTGGTTATAACTTTATTAATGAGTGGAGTGCAAGAGAACCTCTTTTTCACAGCATTGCCTTACAGCAGTATATTCTTTTATGCTCACAAGTCTGTATTTTATCTATTGGTTTCATGTCTTGCTCCCTGTCTCTTTTGTATTTCTCTGAAGATGCCTTGTCGTATCACTGAAAGGTTGAAATGGAAATTCAGCTTTATATGGTTGCATCTTATCCAAGAATTTGAACATTTAAAATTTTGATCCCTCTGACAGTAGATTCTGTAAACATACAGATAAATGAGGGGTAGATATTTTAAATTTCTTTTAACAGAATCAAATGTTAGTTGAGTCAGTTGACTGCACTTTCTGGCAATAGAACAAGTAACCTTTTGGTAATTGACTTTTTTTCATTTAAAATCAACCGCCTTTTGTACAGTTGATTGATGTTCTTAACTTCAACCAATTTGATCGATGCCCTTGCATGCTAGCCTCAATTTAATGAAATTTGGATTAATTTTGTTTGTCAAACCTAGTGATCAGATCACATAATGCTATAATCCAACTTCTATAAAAAAAAAAAAAAGGTTATAAATACACCCATTTTCTACAGATTGCACTTGTGGTAAGTGATTAGACTAATGTGCTTTTGACACGCTATTTGGTTATCTAACATGCCTGAGTTAATTACTAAATCTGTGGTTGATGCAGGAGCAGGATGGTGGACTGAGAGACAAACCCGGTAAACGTAGAGATTACTATCACACATGTTACTGTTTAAGTGGGCTCTCTTTGTGCCAGTATAGCTGGTCAAAGAACCCAGGTTCTCCGCCACTGCCTAAGGCAGTATTGGGCTCCTACTCCAACCTCTTACAAACCTATCCATCCCCTCTTCAATGTTGTCTTGGAACGATATCGCGAAGCTCATGAATTCTTCTTCGCGTGTTCGTGACTGCTGACCAGGTTTAGCTCACTTTTATGTAACATTAGCTACCTATAGCTGTATCTGTAGAGTGTAAAATGCTTAATTCATTAGAACATTACATGGATATATCATAATAATAGTCTAGAATTGCTCCTTTTATAAATCTTGGGTTTTTTGAGAATTGTTGATATGGATATGGAGTTCGGGTTGTGTGGGTGTCTGTGTGTGTGTTGGGGGGGGGGGGGGGGGCTCTTTTCCCCCATAAGATCACCTCAATATATAGGTAATTGCATAGATTTAAAACTAATGGTGTATAAATGAGTGTAAATAGTGTGTAAAATAGACAAAAAATAATTTCATTACGATGACACTTTTTTTGAATGTACTGACTACTGATCATTAAAGTAGCATTATGCTTTTGATTAAGAGTGACATAAAATTAGAAAGTTAATTTTAGTGATGAAAAATTAAGCGTTGAATTTATGTTTTATCAAAAAATTGCATTTCAAGTGCTCAATATATGGTAAACAATATACACATGGTTAAACTTTATTGCTTCATAATTTTTAAATGCCGATTAGTCTTGCCTTACCATATCTCGTCTTAGTCGCTGGGAAAAGATGTTTGTCAAAAGGAATTTGAATGCTCTTTTCCTTCAATGAGCGTTTGCGATGGCGAAAAGGGGTAATAAACATGCCACCGGCCGGCTGGACCTAAAACATGGGGATTAAGGTCTCTTTTTAATCAAAATCGGTCAAAATTTGTTGAACTGAATATATTGGCCAATTTGAACTAGACAAGAATTGAGAGAAAAAAAGTTGAATGTAGGCTTTATAGTTTTTGTTTTTATCTATTTTAGTCCTTCAAATATATATGTGATATTAATTTAATTTTTTAAAGAAAGTTTGTATGAATTAAGTTAACATTAATTTAATTTTTCATTCATACAAAATAATATTAATTTAGTTTTTAATTATAAAAAATTATGTTATTTTAGTCCCTAACTAAAGATTTCATTAACAGTATTCTCATAATTTGTAACATACAAATTATTTTGACATCACTTTTTATAATTAAAGAATTAAATTAATTTTAACTTTATTTAGAGGATCAAATTAATGTTGTATCTTTGAAAAGTGAGGCTATTAATACTCTTAATTGTCTATTGGCATTCACTACTAACAACTTTTAATTGTTATTCTCAAAATATCCTCAATTATATGATTTTTTATTAAAAATCAATTCTTAATTAATTATATTTATATTTATCTCTGTATACTCCCAATTACCCTCAATTACATTTCCTTCTCTAACTCTTCCTTTTTTCCTTTGTTGTTTCCTTTCTTCTCCAAAGCACATTCTTTTTTTCTTCCTCATTGTTTCATTCTTCTTCACAAATTTACTAACTCATGAATTCAAAGATGGAGCAACAACTAATTAAAGATGGAGACATAAATTTTAACAAGTCTACATTTTATCATCAACATCAACATTATATCAAATTAGCCACAAGGATCATGCCTGCTTCTCTCCAACCAACAGTTCATCTAGGTAGGAACTATAGAAATATCTACATTTCTTTTCTTTACATTTTGTGTTTCTTTATTGGATGCAGCTACAAAATCATTACAATTGCATATCCAAGTGCAAAGGCAACAATTAATGGAGATTATGTATTAGATTCAGCTATCATTTCTTCTAGGAACATAGAAAAAAAGTTAACTTGCACTAAAAAAAAGGAAAATAAATTAACAAAATGTAACTCAATCAATATTAAATCATGAAAGGCTTTATCAACTTTTTTTCAAAAAAATTCCATCATTTGGCCATGAGTCACAAAAGTGTCCATCAAAAAAATTTATATAAGCATTACAATGCTCTCTTGAGGAAAAAATGACATTCAAATTAAAGAATGTTCTATGCATTATAATTAGTGACAATATTTCAATAATATTGTCCATTTCACAAACATTATGAAAAAAATTATAAATTTTATCGTAAGTATTTCAATAAAATTTCTAACGTATTTTAATAATAAAGAAAAATAGAAAACAAAAAGAGTTAAAGAAGAAAAAGTAATCTTAAAATACTTGATATTAGTTAGGAATACGAATAAATAAATATAAATATAATTAATTAAGATTTAATTTTAAATAAAAATTAATTAATTAAGGATATTTTAAAAAATTAATAATAATTAAAGATTATTAATAGAGAATGTCAGGTAAAATTTAATACTAGTAATAGCCCCACCGTAACGAGTATTTATTTATTTATTTATTGTCTAGTTGATTTTTTGTGATTGAACCGACGAATTGGCCCCTAGCCGATTCCATTCCAAACTATATTTTATAAACTATGTTGTAAATGATATAATACTAACTGAAAGTCTTAAATGACTGCGCACTTGCGCAGCAGATGAGAAAACATCTACCTCGGTTGTCCAGATACAGAGATTACAGTTTTTTTTTTTTAATTTCTTTGGTAACTTCAGAAAAGGACAACTGTAATAAATTATCTTAAATAGGTTCATATTTAAAAAAAAAATTGTTCACACATATTAATAGATAAAAATTATATTTATTATTGTCCATTAAATTATTTTAATTATTTTAAAAAATATTGTTGTGTTTTAAATTTTTAAAATATTAAATATTTCTATTTTTTATTTACTAATTTTAATTCTTAATCTCTTAATTTATCTCTTTAGACACACGTGAATAAAATCCTAAATTATAGTAACATAGTAATATCTTTTTTTATTTTCAACTACAACTATTTTGAGGTTTATACCGGCCAAATTTTTTTGAGGTTTATCATAAAAAAAACAGAACTCTCTGTTGTTATCTAGATTAACAGGTTGATCAGTATTTTTTTTTCTTAAGTTCACTTTTATTTATTGTTTTAAATTTTTTTAAATATATATCATTTAAAAATATTAATTAATTATTAATTAATTTTTTTAATTTTAATTTTATTTTTTAATGGAGATAAAATTAAAAAAATAAATAAAAATATTAATATTAATAAAATAAAAAAATAATTGAAATCTATTGAATTATATTTTTTTGAATTAAAATTATTTAATAATTTTTTTAATTTTTATATAATTACGTTAAGTGAGAATTACAATTTGATTACTTGGTAAGTTGAAGCAAACAAATGTCCACATTAGCTCTCCTCATTCTTCACCAAAACCTAAATTCTTTCCAACAAAAAAAAAAAGCAAACAAATGTCAAAGTTGGAGACATAACATCGCGAACCTTGCCAGAAAATAGTTTGCATGCAATCCTGATTTTAATAATTTTTTTTAATTCTTATATAATTACGTTAAGTGAGGATCACAATTTGATTACTTGGTAAGTTGAAGCAAACAAATGTCCACATTAGCTCACCTCATTCTTCACCAAAACCTAAATTTTTTCCAACAAAAAAAAAAAGCAAACAAATGTCAAAGTTGGAGACATAACATCGCAAACCTTGCCGGAAAATAGTTTGCTTGCATCTTGATTTTAATAATTTTTTTTAATTCTTATATAATTACGTTAATTGAAGATTACAATTTGATTACTTGGTAAGTTGAAGCAAACAAATGTCCACATTAGCTCACCTCATTCTTCACCAAAACCTAAATTTTTTCCAACAAAAAAAAAGCAAACAAATGTCAAAGTTGGAGACATAACATCGCAAACCTTGCCAGAAAAATAGTTTGCATGCATCCTGATTTTAATAATTTTTTTTTAATTCTTATATAATTACGTTAAGTGAAGATTACAATTTGATTACTTGGTAAGTTGAACAAAGCAAATGTCCACATTAGCTCACCTCATTCTTCACCAAAACCTAGATATTTTCTAACAAACAAAAAAAAGCAAACAAATGTCAAAGTTGGAGACATAACATCGCGAACCTTGCTAGAAAATAGTTTGCATGCATCCTGATTTTAATGATTTTTTTTAATTCTTATATAATTACTTTAAGTGAGGATTACAATTTGATTACTTGGTAAGTTGAAGCAAACAAATGTCCACATTAGCTCACCTCATTCTTCACCAAAACCTAAATTTTTTCCAACAAAAAAAAAAAAGCAAACAAATGTCAAAGTTGGAGACATAACATCGCGAACCTTGCAGGCAAATAGTTTGCATGCATCTTGATTTTAATAATTTTTTTTAATTCTTATATAATTACGTTAAGTGAGGATTACAATTTGATTACTTGGTAAGTTGAAACAAACAAATGTCCACATTAGCTCACCTCATTCTTCACCAAAACCTAAATTTTTTCCAACAAAAAAAAAAAGCAAACAAATGTCAAAGTTGGAGACGTAACATCTCGAACTTTGCCGGAAAATAGTTTGCATGCATCCTGATTTTAATAATTTTTTTTAATTCTTATATAATTACGTTAAGTGAGGATTACAATTTGATTACTTGGTAAGTTGAAACAAACAAATATCCACATTAACTCACCTCATTCTTCACCAAAACCTAGATATTTTCTAGCAAAACAAAAAAAAGCAAACAAATGTCAAAGTTGGAGACATAACATCGCGAACCTTGCAGGCAAATAGTTTGCATGCATCTTGATTTTAATAAATTTTTTTTAATTCTTATATAATTACGTTAAGTGAGGATTACAATTTGATTACTTGGTAAGTTGAAACAAACAAATGTCCACATTAGCTCACCTCATTCTTCACCAAAACCTAAATTTTTTCCAACAAAAAAAAAGCAAACAAATGTCAAAGTTGGAGACGTAACATCTCGAACTTTGCCGGAAAATAGTTTGCATGCATCCTGATTTTAATAATTTTTTTTAATTCTTATATAATTACATTAAGTGAGGATTACAATTTGATTACTTGGTAAGTTGAAACAAACAAATGTCCACATTAGCTCACCTCATTCTTCACCAAAACCTAGATATTTTTCTAACAAAACAAAAAAAAGCAAACAAATGTCAAAGTTGGAGACATAACATCGCGAACCTTGCCAGAAAATAGTTTGCATGCATCCTGATTTTAATGATTTTTTTTTAATTCTTATATAATTACTTTAAGTGAGGATTACAATTTGATTACTTGGTAAGTTGAAGCAAACAAATGTCCACATTAGCTCACCTCATTCTTCACCAAAACTTAAATTTTTTCCAACAAAAAAAAAAAAGTAA
The DNA here is from genome assembly GCA_019955255.1 of Castanospermum australe. Taxonomy (NCBI): domain Eukaryota; kingdom Viridiplantae; phylum Streptophyta; class Magnoliopsida; order Fabales; family Fabaceae; genus Castanospermum; species Castanospermum australe. Next base: position 201,549 of record NSJW01000661.1, read on the forward strand.
ACAAATGTCAAAGTTGGAGACATAACATCTCGAACCTTGCCGAAAAATAATTTGCATGCATCCTGATTTTAATAATTTTTTTTAATTCTTATATAATTACATTAAGTGAGGATTACAATTTGATTACTTGGTAAGTTGAAACAAACGAATGTCCACATTAACTCACCTCATTCTTCACCAAAACCTAAACTTTTTTTAACAAAAAAAAAAAAGGCAAACAAATGTCAAAGTTGGAGACATAACATCGTGAACCTTGCCGGAAAACAGTTTGCATACATCCTGATTTTGGAGTCTGATATCACGTCACACGAATGCGACGGAGCGACGCTATATAAATTGCCATCTGCTCTTGCATCGATACGCTACCCGACCCACTCAATTTAGCGTAAAGTCTCATTACCTCTTAGGCTCTTACCCTTTTCTGTGTTCGTTGACTTCGTTCCCCCAATACAGCGAAGTGATTCATCATCCCCATTGCCACCATCATGGCAGATAGCATTCCATCTCACATAAAAGCTTGGGTCTACTCTGAATATGGCAAGTCACGAGACATTCTCAAGTTGGATCCTCATGTACCCACACCTCAGCTCAACGAAGACCAGGTCCTCATCAAGGTTGTGGCTGCATCTCTTAATCCTGTAGATTATAAGAGGGCTCTCGGGTATCTCAAGGCCTTCGATCCTCCTTTACCCGTAAGATTTTCTTCCCTCTCTTTCTCTTTGTACCACTGTTTTCAACGCCATTATTGTTTCAATTTTATGCTTTAACTAATTTTTTTTTTCTTTTCGTTGTGTTGTTTAATTTTGTGAAGAATGCTCCGGGGTTCGATGTTGCTGGTGTGGTGGTCAGAGTGGGAAGTCAGGTGAAGAAATTTAAGGTTGGGGATGAAGTTTATGGCGATATCAGTCTAAAGACCGTTGGTTCTTTGGCAGAGTACACTGCTGCTGAAGAGAAAGTCTTGGCTCACAAACCGTCGAATTTGAGCTTTGTTGAAGCTGCTAGCCTTCCTTTAGCAATCATCACTGCTTATCAAGGACTTGAAAGAGTTGGGTTTTCTGCTGGGAAATCTATCCTTGTTCTGGGAGGTGCTGGAGGAGTTGGAACCCTTCTTATCCAGGTTAATTTGATATCATCTATAACAATTGCAGTGTCTAATAGCAGAAGATCATTTTCTTGGTTTCTGTAATTCACTTTAGTCCTCTGTGATCCTAGTTCCGCCTCTTCTATTGACGCAAAACTTGTGTTGTAGCAGAGACAACAACATATTTTATAATCTAGTGAAAAGCTAATTAATGATTTGTCATTTATCTGTTTGATGAGGTAGATTGCCAAGCATGTTTTTGGTGCGGCTAAGATAGCAGCTACTGCCAGTACTGGAAAACTGGAATTGTTGAGGAATTTGGGAGCAGACTTGCCTATTGATTATACAAAGGAGAATTTTGAAGAACTGGCAGAAAAGTTTGATGTGGTGTACGATGCAGTAGGTCAGATATTTGAACCCACACATCTTTGCGTAACATGAAGTTGGTCCTGTATAATATTGTTGAACACTAAAACACTGCTAATTCCAAAAACAGGGCAGAGTGACAGGGCATTGAAGGCTGTCAAAGAAGGTGGAAAAGCTCTGACAATAGTAGTACCTGCAACTCCACCAGCTATCCCCTTCGTAGTCAATTCAGATGGGGCTGTGTTGGAGAAACTGAGACCTTACTTCGAGAGTGGAAAGGTGAAGCCAATCCTGGATCCCAAGAGCCCCTTTCCATTTTCTCAGGCCGTGGAAGCATTTTCCTACCTGGAGACTTCCAGAGCCACTGGGAAAGTGGTCATTCATCCCATCCCATGATCATAATTAAGCATTATCAATTTGTGCTATCAGGCTTTTGAGTGAAGGGAGAGTGTGTAAATTGTTAATAATTCTCTCTCAGAAATGTGGTTGTGATGGTTTAACCCATTCCATATGGTTTGTGCTCTGGTTACAAAATAAGCAACATATATGGCTGAGGTTAGATATGGGAGCTCTCAGTCCCATGTGATTTCTAATTCGTTATCCTTTGTTTCTATTTTTGGTTCAGTACTGTTTTCCACTAGTTTATTAGTATTTTTAGTATTATTTGTAAATAAATGGCGAAAGATTATGTATAAGTTTAAATTTGCATGTTACTAATGCACCAAAATAATAACTGGTGAAACAGTACAGATTTTATAAAATATTTTGTGTTAAATTAACTTAAACTATACTATTTATTCATTTTTCGGTTTGATAGATAAATCTCGATGTCAATGAAACTCAATAGTAAAACCTATTTAATAAAATTGATGTGCATATAAAATTATAAAATAGAGCTTACTGTAACATTTAACTACATATTGATTATAAAGGAGTAATGCTAGCGGTGAGAATTAAATCTATATTTTCTTCGTTTATTTTTATATGTTGTGTAATTTTTTTTTATTATATAATAATATCTATTATTTAAAAATATTAAAAAAATATTAATTAATTTTTTTTAATTTTATTATTATCTTTTAATAAAGAGAGAATGAGTGGAGTAAGTGAAATTAAAAAAAATATTAAAAAAATAAAAAAAATAATAATTTAATTATTTTAAATTATTTTTTTATAATTAAAATAATTTAATAATTTTTTTAATTATTATGTAAAAATCTTAAACGACAATAAAAATAAAAATAAATGGAAAGAGTACTTTACAAGCGAAGTGTTTTAATTATTAGTAATTGAATTAACTCCTATTAACAACCAATTATTTTTTAAAAGAAATTCCTAATACATCTCTTATTTGTGAAGGGAATAGTTAGTTATTTTATTCAGCGAGTTAGTTTAGTTATAATCAATTAAGGTTACTTATATAGTTCTCCTATGGACTATTGTATAAATAGTGTATTCAGCCATTCCTTCACATTAAGAAATCATTAATACTTTTCAGATCATTATAGAATCTCTCTTCTTTCACATGTGTATAATACTTTACATGGTTTTAGAGCTGACACGATCTATTGAAAAACAACAATGACTCTGCCGTTATCTTCGAGCTCTGCTCCAATGGTGGCACATGCTCAATCTCAGTTCATTCTTTAAACCTTCTCAAAGCCAGTTTTGATGAAGTCGAATGATGATAATTGGTTATTGTGAAAACAAGAAGTTATAGTAGAATTATACGTGAGTTGATTCTCATTTATTTTTATAAAGACACAGATACCTTTAGTAATTATTAGTCATTATTTTATTACGTATTATACTTAAATAAAATATAAATATAATACATTATTCATCTTATTGTTTCATAATAATTCATGAGCTACAACATCTATGTTTATTATTCCTTTTATTTTAGAAAAATACTACACAGCCCGATGGCGGTTGTCCGAAAAATGGTTCGTACAGACACAAAGTGGGACCAATAGATCTCGTCTCACCCAAATATTGGGTCTCACCTACATTTCTATTCGAGCAACTTCTCTGTCAAAGCCACTCGAGTTAAATAGCAAAACAATTTACTTTTATCAATATTCAGTATTTCTTAAAAAGCCAATTAAATTCTAAACGGTTGTTTTGAATGTCTTTATTAGAGAGCCCGACGGCTTTTATCCGAAAATTTGTTTGGATACAGAAAAAGAATTTTTAGGTAGATATTATGTATTTTAAGTACTTTATTCAGTATTTCTTAAAAAGTTAATTAAATTTTAAATAATTGTTTTTGAATGTCTCTATTATTAGCAAAGCTAAGGATATCGCTTGTCCGTAATAAATTTGTGAGAACATGCACGAATAAGAGAGGGACAAACCCCTCACTAATTTTTAGAGAGAAATTTTGATAATTTATCGATTACTTTTATTCCTCCAAATTTATTTATAAAATTAATTTTTTAAAAATAAAATTAATAAATAATATATCTTTTAATAATTAAAATTAATTTTTATTCTAGTAATTAAATATACATGCACGCAGCCCATATGCAAGTCTCTAGTTGATCAGATTTAAATTCACAATACTATCTAAAATAAATGAATGTATGCAGTATTAGGGTTTATATTTGACTAATAAACTAAAATCTTGACAACAAAATGAAAGGAAAAAAATTAGAGTAGTACTCCCTTTTCAGACTCTTGAACCTCTATAATTTGTATTACTGTTTAATTAGTTTCTTTTTAATAGTTTTTATTTTATAATTTTTTGAAATTGAACAAAACATCATAATTAAAGAATGTGAATATTTCTATAATAATATATTTTCATTTTCCCTTACTAAATTTATTTCCCAATTAATAGCACTAACCTATCTATTTTTTTAAAAAAAATTAGAAGAAGACTACGAAATAATTTTTTAATTAATTTATGCATATACAAAAACACCATGTATCTTTTTATTTAACGTTTACATTAAACTTTGAGATATTCCAAAACAATGTTTCTCTCTTTCTCTTTAATTTTTTTAAGGGAATTATTTCAGTACTTTTTTTTTACTTATATTTAAGTTGATTTATTAAATATTTACTAATTATTAATTATATTTTTTAAATATTAAACATTTATTATGAATTACAACAATTAATAAATAAGTGATAAATTACCTTAAAAATTAATTACAATAACCGTTTTTGTATTTCAACTATAATAGTTTTGAGGTTTATATAAAAAAAAAAAAAAGAGAGAGACAGAAACAACAAAGGACAACTGTCAAAGTTGGAGACATAACATCACGAACCTCGCCGGAAAATCATCTGCGTGCATCCTGATTTTGGAGTCTGACGTCTCTTACGAAGGTAAGGTCAATGGCCGAATTTGGAAGAAAAGTAGGAATCCATCAAATCTACTATTATAATATATAAGAAAAGTAGCTTGATTTGACTTTGTCACTCAGAATAAATAATAGATATATAATTTTAAATTATATAATATTAAAAAAATAATAAATTATTAAATATATCTTTTAAAATTATTATAAATGAAATAATTTTTTATTTATATAAAATATTATATTATAATTTGTAAATAATATATTATTTTTTAGGTAATATTATTTTTCTAAATTTTTTTATTCATTACATGAGTGTTAATTTAGTTACTTATTAAAAGGATTAAAATTATAAAAAAAAAAAGAAAAATTAACTTGTTAGGTAAGTAAGGGTGAGAATTAGATGAATTTGATAGATTTTATATTAATAATAAATAGATAATAAATAAATTATTAATTTATTAAAAAATTATTAAAATTATTTATAATTTATTTTAATAATTAAATATTTAATTAATTTATTTAAAATAATATTTTATTTAATAAAAAATTAATTTTTTCTCATAAATTAAATAAATTTTTTTTAAATAGATATATCCAAACTCTGATTCATCTAAAAATATCTTATTTTTTATATTTATATATTTTTTAATTAAATATATTTAAACTTTTTATTTATTCAAATATATTTCATTATTTATATTTATATTTTTTTTAATTAGATGTATTTTGATTTTTTATATCTTAATATATTTTATTTTTTAAATCAAATAAATATATATTAAATATTTAATAAATATTTTAATTTATCTATTTTTTAATATAAAAATTATGTTTAAGATTTAACGACATTAGTTTCTTTTTATATTACTAGCCCAAATTTGATACCATAAAATCAGGAATTAATTCAGTACTTTTTTATTTTAAATATCGACATATTATGATTAAAAAAAAAATCAAAGTACAGCAGTAACCCCGCTCCAAATTTTGCAATGTAAGACGGAGCGACGCTATATAAATTTGCCATTCGCACTAACCGAACCCCTCAATTTAGCGTAAAATCTCAATACCTCCATCGCCACCATCATGGCAGATAGCATTCCATCTCGCATAAAAAGCTTGGGTTTACTCTGAATACGGCAAGTCACGAGACATTCTCAAGTTGGATCCTCATGTACCCACGCCGCAGCTCAAGGAAGACCAGGTGCTCATCAAGGTTGTGGCTGCAGCTCTTAATCCTGTAGATTATAAGAGGGCTCTTGGCTATTTCAAGGGCACCGATTCTCCTTTACCCGTAAGTTTTCCTCTCCTCCCTTTGGCTTTGTAGCACAGTTTTCAAAGGCCATTGTTATTTCCATTTGATGCTTTAACTCTCCCTAACATGATTTTTCTTTTTCCTTTTCATCGTGTTGTTCAATTTTGTGAAGACTGCTCCGGGGTACGATGTTGCTGGTGTTGTGGTCAGAGTGGGCAGTCAGGTGAAGAAATTTAAGGTTGGGGATGAAGTTTATGGCGATGTCAGTGAGAATGCTTTGGACCATCCAAAGACCGTTGGTTCTTTGGCAGAGTATACTGCTGCTGAAGAGAAGCTTTTGGCTCACAAACCGTCGAATTTGAGCTTTGTTGAAGCTGCTAGCCTTCCTTTAGCAATCATCACTGCCTATCAAGGACTTGAAAGAGTTGGGTTTTCTGCTGGGAAATCTATCCTTGTTCTGGGAGGTGCTGGAGGAGTTGGAACCCTTCTTATTCAGGTTAATTTGATATCTTCTATAACAATTGCAGTGTCTAATAGCAGAAGATCATTTTCTTGGTTTCTGTAATTCATTTTAGTTCTCTGTGATCCCAGTTCCGCCTCTTCTCTTGACGCAAAACTTGTGTTGCAGCAGAGACAACATAATATTTTATACTCTAGTGAAAAGCTAATTAATGATTTATCATTTTATCTGTTTGATGAGGCAGATTGCCAAGCATGTTTTTGGTGCATCTAAGATAGCAGCTACTGCCAGTACTGGGAAACTGGAATTGTTTGAGGAAGTTGGGAGCAGACTGGCCTATTGACTATACAAAGGAGAATTTTGAAGAACTGGCAGGAAAGTTTGATGTGGTGTACGATGCAGTAGGTCAGATATTTGAACCCACGCATCCTTGCTTTACCTGAAGTTGGTCCTGTATCATATTTTTGAACACTAAAACACTGTTAATTCCAAAAACAGGGCAGAGTGACATTGCATTGAAGGCTGTCAAAGAAGGTGGCAAAGCTCTGACAATAGTACCACCTGCAACTCCACCAGTTATCCCCTTCATACTCACATCAGACGGGGCTGTGTTGGAGAAACTGGGACCTTATTTGGAGAGTGGAAAGGTGAAGCCAATCCTGGATCCCAAGAGGCCCTTCCCATTTTTTCAGGTTGTGGAAGCATTTTCCTACCTGGAGACTTCCAGAGCCATTGGGAAAGTGGTCATACATCCCATCCCATGACCATAATTAAGCATTATCAATTTGTGCTATCAGACTATTAATTGAGTGAAGGAGAGAGACAAGGGAGAGAGTGTGTAAATTGGTAATAAATCTCTCTCAGAAATGGTTGTGATACTTATCCATACCATGTGGTTTGTGTTCTGGTTACAAAATAAATATATGACTGAGGTGAGGCATGTGAGATATCAGTTCCATGTGAGTGCTAATTCGTTATATACTTTTTTTATTTTTTGTTCAGTAGTATTTTCGACTAGTTTATTAGTATTTTTTAGTATTGTTTTCCAATAAAATCTTTTAAATGTGTTAAAATAAATTAGACTATACTATTTATTCATGTTTGCGTTTAATAGATAAACCTTAATGTTAATGAAACTCAATAATAAAAGTTATTAAATTAAATTGGTATGCATATAATTTGCCTATCAAAAAGTATTATTACTGTATGGTTGGATTAATTTATGTTATATTTAAAATAGTTTATAATTAAATTTTTGTTTAAATATTTTTTTTAAAAAATATTTTTTTAAAAAAATAATCTTTCCCAGATAATGAAATCTAAATTTGACAAGCAAACTACTTCGAACCCTATCAACTGAATTAAATCTTATTGGCAGCAAATTATCCTTTTAAAAGAGATTTCTTCAATGCCATTTTTTTTATAAAAATTCTGATATTATTAATAATTAATGGTTAATATTTATTCATGTATTATATTTAATTAAAATACGAATACAATAGATTATTTATCTCTATAAATTTTTATATTTTATTATGTTACTACTGATCTCTTTAAATATTTTTAAATATAATATTATAAAAAATTATTATCATGTAGTTATTAGAGTAAATATATGATAAATGGATTTAAGTCTTATTTAATTTTTATATTAATTATATATTTATTTTTAAATGAGATAGAAAAATTATTTTTCATTTTTTATATTTATATATATTCTTTTATTATTTTTAAAAATAATTGATTTAATTTTTTATTATTCAAATTAAATGTTATGATTAGGTGATATTATAAAAAAAATTATAAATAAAAAAATAATTATTGTATTTATATTTCAATTATGTGAGACACATAATCAAATATGAAATATTAATTGTTTGTTAAAAATTATTAAATAAGTAAGCTAGATAGTAAATTAATGGGTAATATAAAAAAAATAAATAGAAAATATGGAAAAAAAAATAAGAAATAAAAATCAATTGAAAAATCAATATTTGTTATCATCAAAGATATTGCTTGATTATAGATACTTCTTATCCATGAATGAATTTTTATTTTTAAAAAGTCTTATTGCTTTTGAATTTTTGTAAATTGAACGAATCCATAATAGCGATGATTATTCAACAATTGAACTTACCAGCAGCTTTTGCATGATGCCGTCTAATCCTATTTCTACGATATTTATGCTTTTAATGACTTTTTTAGTTGATTATTGTGGAAGGAAGACAAAATTTTGTTTGAAGAGTTGGCTTTTGCATTATTCCATCAATGACAATATATATAACATGATTATAATTTAATTTTTATCGCACGTGAGTGCATAAAGTTATATATTATTATCAAATTATATATTATTATGTTATTAAAAATATTTAATTTTTTAAATATTTATTATCATATACATTTTTTTAATAATGTAATAATAATATTTTTTAATTATGTTAATAACATAATAATATATGATTAAATAATGAAATAAATAAATTTTAAATTTACGCTCAATCAAAATTAAATCAGGGTATTAGGCATGCATGTGAAACGAACTTGAAGAGTAAGATTCCCTTCCCTTCGGCCACTGCTAGCATTCCCGTAATGTTTGGTTCAGAATTATTTTATAAAATAAGAATGGAATAAAAATAAAATAAAATAAATTAAAATGAAATGCTCATATAATTATTTTTAATCTTTAATTTAGTAGTATTTGAATTAATACATAAAATTAATATAAAATAAATTAAAATTGGTCAAAATAATATGAATGCCTCTCATAAGAAAAAAATTTTCAAATTTTTCATGTACATATTTTATAAATATATTATAAATGTATATTCTTAAAAGTAATGTTTAAATTTAATTTTTATGACTTAATAATAGTAAATATTGATATTTAAGGAAAAAGAACAAATATTATTTTATTTTTTAAAAAAAGTTAAATTATATACGTTGTCATTTGAAATAAATGTACAATATCATTGTTAAACTTATAATCATCTTATCATTTATTTACCTTTTTTTAGTGATGCCACCCACAATGGTTCATAAAATTTAAGTAAATTAATTAAGTTAAGGAAACGAAAGAGAGTGGGCAGAGCTAAGCTTGACAAGAAAGACTTATTACAAGCTCATAGATATGTGCTTTCTAACCTTGATGCAGTCACTCCATTTATAGAGTAAGTCACCAATTAGATTAATTTTTATAGTAGTTTGAAAGTTTCTCTAATTCTTTTATAATTCCTTTGTTATTATGTTTTAGAGAACACATTGGACTTCTAAAAAGACAATCTCGACCACGATGATTGTCACAATTTGCAGTTGGCAAACTTCATAGTAAAAAATTCAATGATTGGTTTCAAGATAGGGTAAGCATTGAAAGAATTATTTTATTTTTTAAAAAAAGTTGTTTCTAAGTTGTGACTAACTTTGGTACCTAAATATTTTAGATTAACCGTTTGGATGAGCAAAGAAACCCAAGAGTTACAGATGAACTTAGATGGTTAGCTCGTGGTCCATCTGAGGTAGCAAGGAGATATACTGGTTATGCCATCAATGGTTTCAGATTCCAAACAGGGAAAAGACAGAGATGCTTAAAAACACAAAATAGTGGAGTTGTTGTAAAGACCAAGACCGTAACAGGTGAAATTAACTACTATGGGGCATTAACTGATATCATTCAGCTGGATTACTCTAGTAAATACAAGGCTGTGTTATTCAAATGTGATTGGGTTGATATCAACAAAGGCTGCAAGTAAGATAAGTTTGGGATGACTCTCGTAAATTTCAATTACTTACAACATACGGGAAAAGATAATTGTGATGACCCATTTATTTTTGCGTCACAAGCCAAAAAGGTATTTAATGTATGCGATGAGAGAAACAAGGATTGGCCTGTGGTTGTGAATGCAAAAGTCAGAGATATGTATGACATGGGTGAAGAGGTATCCAATGACATTGAAAACAGGAATGAGCAAAAAATGGATGATACAAATGAAGCTGCACAAAACGATAATGAGTGGGTTAGGGCAGAAGTTGGTTCTGATAATGATTTGATGGAAGTTGTTGTTGATGATGACAATCACACTGACGATGATATTAATGAAGATTGCTTTTAGTTTTGTATGATTTTACTTCTTTTTTTCATTGAAATAAGATTTGGTCATGTTATCGTTAATGTGTGAATATGCATTTCAAGATGATTATACAATGCTTAATCACATAGTCTGAAAATATATATTATAGGCTATAATGGAAAAACGAAAAAGATTAAATATAGGCTATCGTAGCGCCTCACATAACTCAAACCAGCATGTTCAAGCAAGTAACGAGGTAGAAAACCAGTCTGTTCCACCTCCTACAATCTCAAACCAGCATGTTCCAGCAAGTAATGATGAAGAAACCAGGTCTGGTCCTACTCTTATAAAAGGCGCACGTGAATCTATAGAATCTCACTCTATTCAATCTGAAACAGAAGCTGAAGAAGGCATAAATTTTATACCATTTATATTTTGTCATACTTTATTTATGTAAATGTAATGTTTTTAATTTTATTTGATGCTTTTTTTTTAACATGATGTAGTATCTAAAGCGACTAGAGGTCCCACACGAATGTTAGATGTATGGGACATGGAAGATGGTGATTTCATTGTAGTTAATTTAGATGCATTTGGTCGACCAATTGGTGAAGAAGCCGCAACTCTTACCTCGATTCATAGGTAGTTTGGTTAGGACTTAGGAGGCATCAATATGCTCCAATTAACTACAAATCTTGGAAAGATATGCCAAAGGAGAACAAAAATGAGATGTTGAAAATAATAGGCGTATTATGGTTATCTTTTTCACTTTATCTGTACGTTACTAACTTGATTTAGACACAAAGGAAGACTGAATTTTGGTATTTTGTTTGTTTTAACATTTTTATTGTTTAGAGCAAGTTTGAATTTGTTCCTCCGATCAATGACGTTACAAGGGGAACGCTGAAAAGTGAATTGAATGACAAGTGGAGACAATGGAAGCATGATTTAAAATCAATGGGATTTGATCTGAGTAAGACGGAATCGGACATTGCAGCTAAAGTACCAGAAGAAAGGGATCCAAGTCAATATCGTGATTTGGTTCATCATTGGTTTCAGAAGAAGGGAAAGTTAGTCCTCATGCTTTTTTATACATTAAGATATGATTATTTTAACATTGGTTTCACTTTCTTCTAATGATTTCTTGTATTAAATACAAAAAATAAGTGAAATTAATAGAGGAAATCGTACTAACCTTGAAGATACTCACTGTATGGGCACAAAAAGTCTCTCGAAAATGATTGCTGAAAAGGTTTGTTTCTATTTGTAGTTATCACCGAATCATTTTTTTTATTATAAAATTTGTAACAACTTATTTGTTTGATTTTAGTAAAAAATGGGAAAAGGTGTGTCACGTGAGCGTCATGAAGTATACATTGATATTCGCACTCGTAAAGATGGGACAATAGTGAATGAGAAAGCCGCTACAGTGATAGTAAGATTTTTCTTTCTTTTGAATTGTTGGTGTAGCTTTTATATTCATCATATAGTGTAGTTGTCATGAATTGCTTATTTGTATATGTGTGTATGCTTTAGGATGAATTAAGAAAACACATGAATGAGGCAGGAACATCTCAATTGGCCCAAAACACACAAAGTCACACATTTTGGAAGGATGATATATATTCCAAAGTACAAGGACCGGAAAAGAGGGGACGTGTGCGCTGTTTGGGAAAGATTCCAGCTTCCAAGAAGTCAAAAGCTTCCTCATCTGCAAATAAAGATGTAGAGGATAGACTTAAGACTGGAAAGCTTGTTGGCAAATGTGTTTGACATTGATTCAAAACCGATTTTCTGGAGAGGAGGTTAATGACATTTTACATGCTGCAACTCGACAGGTATATAATATTTTCCTCTTTATAGTTGAAGAAATGAAATTCATGATCTGGTTCTCCATGGTCTGTTTGGTGTATATATTTTACCTTGAACAAGTAATCATGAATTCAGCAAATAGGTGAGACCCATTCACAGGTGTTGATTCATTTATTTCTGCATATATGATTCACTGATTGCCTTTAGTATTATCTTCCTACTTGATTCACTGTCTATGGGATAGGGCTGTATGTTGATTCTGCTTGTGTGTAAGGAGTTATGTGTTTTGTTTTGATATTGTAAGCAAGGGGTGTTTCACATTGTGTTGATATTGTAAGGCCATTCGAATTCTTCAAGTTTAGACAACAGTAAAGATAATGAAAATAGTATATATTTAATATTAATTAAGTTACTTAAATTATTAATATTTTTTATAGTGAATAAACTACTAATCTTTATATTTTATTTTTATTTGCAGGTGCTAATTAGGAGGCTAATTAGTTTAAACTTGGTGACTTAGACAATGTCTTTATTTTTTGGTACAATCAGGCTTTAGACAATTTTTTGCTTTTGGGTACAACGAGACAATGTGTGTAATTATATATGCACCAATTTGGTTTCTTTGTAACATTGAGATGGTTGTAAGATTTGATTTTATTTTCAATATGAATGGTCAAGTTTTATTTTCATTTAGTTTTTAAATATATTTATTTTTTTATATATAGATAATTTGAAATGTGAGAATTAAATTTAAAAATAATTATTTTAAGTTTTACCCATGAATTATGTATAATTACAATAACCATTACAATAAGGTGTTACCCATGAAATATATCCGTTGGTATAGGTTTTACTCATGAATTATGATATCATATCAAATTTATCAATAAAGCTTATAGTGACAAAATCACAACCGTGGATAAATGTTAGACGTTTTAGTGATGATTTTATGTATTGTTATTAAATCTTATAGTGACAGACCACAAACTATTGGTAAATATTCAGGTATTTTATTGATGGGCAATCGTGCTGTCACTAAAATCTTTAGTGATTGACAAAAAAACTGTGAGTATAGTGAATTAAATCTTACAGAATGAAGTGTCTGTCGATATAAATTTTATGAGATATATCTACGATTTTTAATTTTTACCGAGATTTTTTACTTTTACTATAAGTCAAATTTCTTGTAATATAAATTTAATAATTATTATTATTATTTTATAAAATTAAGAAATATATATATATATATATATATATATATTAAAAAAATAAATTCATGCTTCATTTTTTGTTTTACAGAATGAGATATAAAATAAAATTACCGCATACCAAACGTCAAGTTACTCTTTCAAATTTCTCATTTCACAAATTAAAATAGAATGCAACTTTTAGCTCAGATAAGGATGACCATTATTTTCAATATGCTATATATTTACAGAAAGTTCAACATGTGTGAATGCATAGTTGAAAGCAAAGATGGCCAACGGTCAAAGAAATGAAACCTGACACAATGAACCTTACGGGGAAAAGCGTCTCAATGCTGATTTTGACCTTCGAATCGGAGTCTCTATATTTGCCATTTGCTCATCATCTCCATCATATCACCCAGCCTGAGCCATCACTCAGTTGAAAGTTAACTTATCATCAAAATCCTCTTTCCTTTATCTCGATCTCTTCCAAATAATCCATCAATTATCAATCACTACCCCCACGATCTCATCACATGGCAGCTCATGATGCTTCAAGCACTACTCCTACCAATATTCCATCTCACACAAAAGCTTGGTTCTACTCTGTACATGGGAGTCCAGCTGATATTCTCAAGTTAGAACCTAATTGGCCCTATACCACAACTCAAAGACGACCAAGTCCTCAAGTTGTTGTGTTCGTACTAACTTCATAAGGGTCTATCTTAGAGAAGCTAAGACCTTACTTGGAGAGTGGCCAGGTGAAGCCAATACTCGATCCAAAGACTCCGGTGCCATTTTCTCGGACTATTGAAGCCTATTCCTACCTGGAAACCACTAGATCCACTGGGAAAGTGGTCATTTATCCCATCCCCTGAACATCATTGGCTGATAACTAATAATTAAGCATATCAAAGTTTGTTCTAGCTAGTTAATATGAAGGCTTGTGTCAAACTGTGTACTTTACTATGCTTCATGTTTGTGTATGTATAGCTGCTACCTAGCTACATTCTGGTCACGGCTGGGAAGAATAAAGATTGGTAATAAATCTCTTACAGATGTAGTTGCCAAGGTCTGGTACAAGTACCCATGGACATTCTGTTGAAACTAGATCATGTCCCAAGAACTTGTTACCCTGGACAGTCATAGTTTATTTGTATACTTTATATTTGATTTCCATATGTAGGAGATTGATGTAAAATTTTGTTGAACACAATTATATTAGTACGTAATGAAAACACCTTTTTTTTCTTGCTCTCAAATATTTTCTGACACACTTCTCTTTTCTCACGGCACTCTGTGTCCAACTCTCATTTTACCTTGAATTGTATCATATCATGCAAACCTCAGCAAAATAACTCCAAGCGTCTATTGGTCCGTTATCTTCAAATCTTCACCTCCATCAACTTGGAACTTGCCATGATCATATACCAGCAGTTGAAAAAAGAAGCATCGTCCGAAAAACCAAATATCAAAACCCATCCCCCAAAAGTTAACACAAACAACATCTAACGGGGTCTAGGAAAATTTGCCGATAAGCATAATGGATTCACAAAGATAACCCTCTGATAAATTCCCACGAATACAATCAATCAAATTCTCAAAAGAACCTCTATAGAAGATCAACCTCTTAAAACCTTAACAAAATACAATTAATCATCAATAAAATATCTCTCACAGTGAAACTCTCAATTACATCCTAAATTCCCCATACAAAATTACAAATTAGAACAGGTAATTAACATACAAGTCCCAATTTTATATAACAGTGGTACATTTTCACATTGAATATATAATCGTACAAAAGTGCTTAATAATCATACATTTAATGTATTTTGTCCCAGTTAATATAAAATTTTATAAAAATAATAATAAAAATGGCAAAAAGAAAAAATAGATTATTTTAATAAATGAAAATATTTCATAAAAAATACTATATAGTTAGAATTTTTAATAGAATAATTTAATATATTTGTTGACTTTGAATAAATAAGTGATTCTTATCACTTAATTTTATTTAATAATTTTTTTAATTTTAATTGAATTATGTTCATAATTTTGTTTTTTTTTTTTAATTATGTAACATTGCTTTTTTGGTAAAAGCACAAGCTTGGCCCAATTGCTAAATTCACTCTTTGAGCCGCCTTTTCTCCACCTGATGTTTGATAGGCCCATCTTGGTGCATGCGAAGCCAAGGAAATCATTTTGGTTTCTAGCTTACCTAAGCCTTCATTTTTTTTTAAGACCCAAGAAAGAGCCTTCAGGTTTTTGGTTCATTAATGCGTGGTTCATTCCCTCCCAAAAAAAGAAAGAGTTTACCAAAAAAAAAATTTCCTCCAAAAAGAAAAGCTTAAAACCAACAAACGCAGGCGGGAAGAGTCTCTTACAGGCCAGCTAGCGTAACATCCTCTATTCCTTGCGTTTTGGAGCAGCCAATAAAATTCTGGCACACACAAGAACGGCTCGGGAATCTGGAAAGAGAGATGGGAGGCATTGTCTTATGCAAGTTCTGAAAATCAATCAATCTTAAATTAGTGGGAGAATTGATTTATAATTTAATAATTTTATTTTAGTATATAATTAAATATATATTTATATTTTAAAATATAATATTTATATTAATTTAAAATTATTTATATATTTTAATTATAACAATGTATTATATGTTATAAATATTATATTATAATAGTGACAATATTTTTTATATTTGACTTCTTATTTTAAGTTTAAATTAAGGATTTTTTATTAAAAGTTAGAACTATGTTTTTATTGTATATTAAATATATAATAAAATATTTTAAGTAGTGAAAGTTTACTTAGTGTAGTGATAGAATCGCTTACTGTTCGATCTCACGTCCTAGGTTCGAACTAAGCCAAGAAACTTTTGTTCAACTGGAAGTGAAACGCTGAACACCAGTTCAACGATTCTCTATCTGGTTTTCAACACACCGGTCACAGAGGCTTGATCGGACTGACCAATAATCTGATTTTCAGTTGAACCAGTCCGACTGACCAGTCTAATCTGATTTTTAAAACTCTAATTTTATGACAAGGGATGAGAAATTTTTGGGCTTACACTATATTAAATAATTTATAGATATACAATTTGATATAATTATATTATAAATATACATTATTTTTTAAAAAAAATTATCGTATATTTTTAAAAAATTATTAAAATTATATTTTTATTTAATTATATTTTAATATTTTAATATTAAATAATTACAAATATATTTATTAATGTAATATTAATAATTTATATTTTAGAGTATATATATCTTTCATAAGTATTTTTTAATAATTTAATATTAAAATATTAAGAAATAATTAAATAGATTATAATATCAATAGCGCTATAAAAATATGAAAAATTTCTTCACTTTATATGTTGACTGTTCAACAGAGTCTCTAAAATAAGTATGTCTATCTAATAATTTTCCGCAAGAAAAAGGCAACCAATAGCACAAGAAAAGAGGGCGTTGAGACTTAGAGTGGAGAGAGAGCGAGGGGATGGAGCATAAATATTTTTCTTTATGTTGTATTTGAACGAGAGATGGGAGAAAATAAAGAAAGAGAGAGGTTTATGATAAGTAATTTTTTTATATAAAAATTCAGAAAAAAAAAAAGAAAATAAAATGAGGATTTTTAAATTATTTTTTATAAATATTTTAAAAAAAATTTAATATAAAAAATTTAAAATATCTAAATAAAAAAATAATTTATTAGTAAATTTTTTATTTTCTTCTTTATTTTTTTTAAAAAAATTTTCTTCTCATTATCTCTGAACTTTCATACATAACCTAAGAGAACTCAAGAGGCAACAGAGCAGAAAGGGAACAGAGAGGAAAAGAGAAAGAAAAAAAGGGGAGAAGAGAGGAAGCACGTCAGAGCAAAGAACCCTAAGGGGAGAAGAGAGACAAAGCGAAGAAGAAAGGAAGAATCTCCTTACTTCTTGAGGCTAGCTAGCTAGATTTAGCCCCAAGCCTGCATGCAGCAGCTTCACCTCAAAACACCAACACAAGAACCAGTTCCATCTCCAAGCCGCACCCACCTCAGAGCAATGCGTCTCCACATTGAGCTTCACCCTCAAACAGCTCTCCATCTCTGTACACAGAAGCGATAAAAATATTTCATTATAACAAGCATCAAACCCTCCTTATAGTATAAATAAAGAGATAAGCAAACATGCTTTAGGTGTCCCAAACGCTCTCTTAAACGTACTATCAATAACCTACGCCATTATTTTTAAAATAATTTTATTACAATATATAAAGATTTATTTATATAAATAACTTATACATAATTAAATTATCACAATATATAAGATTTATTTTATAAATTTTTTGAATATATAGTTAAATTATTTCAATATTTAATAAAACTATTAAAATATTTTACAAATAACAAACTGATTAATTTATAAAAAAAAATACAAGTCGTCACGGACGACATCATGTAATTAATTAGAAACCTCAAGTCGTCCAACGTACAGACGATACGCAACAATTAAAAAAAAAAAAAAAAAAAGAGAAGTAGCACATGCTGACAAATAAGATAAAAAGTAATGTAGATAGAGAATTAATTTTGAAAAGTGGTACAATTGAATCAAAAAGCCCATTATTTTTTATATAATAATAGCATATATTTCCAGAAAGTTCGACATGACATAAAAACATAAATGCAAAGTTGAAAGCGAAGATAGTCCACGGTCAAAGAAATAAAAAATGACAAGAGTCATGACGAACCTTACGAGGAAAAGCGTCTTAACGCTGATTTTGACCTTCAAATCAGAGTCTATAAATTTGCCATTCGCTCATCGTCTCCATCATATCATCTCGAACTTGTCATAAACAAATCCTCTTTCATTTTTCTCGATCTCTTCCAAACAATCCATCAATAATCAATCACCGCCACGATCTCACATGGCATCTCACAATGCTTCAAGCACTACTACTTCTACCAATAGTCCAACTCACACAAAAGCCTGGTATTACTCTGAACATGGGAGTCCAGCTGATGTCTCAAGTTACATCCGAATTGGCCAATACCCCAACTCAAAGACGACCAAGTCCTCATCAAGGTCGTCGCTGCATCCCTTAATCCCGTAGATTACAAGAGGATGCATGCCTGGTTCTAGGACACTGATCCTCATCTGCCAGTACGTCCTACATTAATTCTATTACCTTGTTGATTAGTTTATATATCTAGAGTTTCAACCCTACATATAAAGAAAATGCATTCTCCATGCATATATATGGGTGCATAATTATTCTTTTTTCCTTATTCATTTTTCATGCATATTATAGACATCATTTTGTATATTATTATCTAGAGTCAATTAATTGTACTAACTCAAGTGATTTATTAGCTTGATTGTCTAACGCAATTATATCATTCTTAACAAATTTAAAATTCTTTAATGGTTTCTAAAACTTGGTGCGTCTGCAATTGAAAAATCCGAGACATGCCTAGCTAACTTGTTAATTATTTTCTTCTTGATTGTTTGCGGTTGGTGTGAGAAGACTGTTCCGGGATATGATGTTGCTGGCGTGGTAGTCAAAGTGGGAGGTCAAGTGAAGAAATTCAGGGTTGGGGATGAAGTATATGGTGACATCAATGAGCAAGGCATAGCAAACTTGAAGATCCTTGGCACTTTGTCAGAGTATACTGTTGCAGAAGAGAGACTATTGGCTCACAAGCCACCGAATCTGAGCTTCGTTGAAGCTGCTAGCATTCCTGCAGCTATCGAGACTGCTCACGAAGGCCTTGAGCGAACTGAGTTTTCTGCTGGGAAATGTATCCTTGTTTTGGGAGGAGCTGGTGGAGTTGGAAACTTTGTTATTCAGGTATGAAGATACATATATAGCTTCTCCCTTTTATTAATTGTATCTTAATCATGTATACTCTAATAGAGAGCTAGTGACTGCTATGTATTTGTTTTGGGGCAGCTTGCCAAGCATGTTTATGGCGCCTCCAGGATAGCAGCAACTTCAAGCACTGGAAAACTCGAATTTTTAAGGAAGTTGGGAGTGGACTTGCCTATCGATTATACAAAGGAGAACTTTGAAGACCTGCCAGAAAAGTTTGATGTAGTGTATGATGCAGTAGGTCAGATCCTTAAACCAAAGCATATTTGGTTCATTTGAGAAACATATGAAAAATGGTCATGCATATAATAAAATAAAACACTGATTCTCTATGTTAATATACCAAAAAAAACAAAAAACAGGGCAAGCTGATAGGGCGGTGAAGGCCGTTAAGGAAGGTGGGAAAGCTGTGACAATAATACCTCCTGGACTTCCACCAGCTATTCTGTTGGTGCTCACTTCAAAAGGTTCTATCTTAGAGGAGCTAAGACCTTACTTGGAGAGTGGCCAGGTGAAGCCAATACTCGATCCCATGACACCGGTGCCATTTTCTCAGACTATTGAAGCCTATTCCTACCTGGAAACCACTAGAGCCACAGGGAAAGTGGTCATTTATCCCATCCCCTGAACATCATTGGCTGATACCTAATAATTAAGCATATCAAAGTTGTTCTAGCTAGTTAATATGAAGGCTTGTGTCAAACTGTGTACTTTACTATGCTTCATGTTTGTGTATGTATAGCTGCTACCTAGCTACTTTCTGGTCACGGCTGGGAAGAATAAAGATTGGTAATCACACTCACAAATGTGGTTACCATGGTCTGGTGTAAGTACCATGGGCATTCTGTTGAAACTAGACGTCCCAAGAACTTGGTACACTGGGCAGTCATAGTTTGTTACTATGCTATATATTTGGTTTCCATGTGGTGTTTGATATAAAATTTTGAAGAACGCAATTATATTAGTAAATTATTAATACCTTCTTTTTCTTGCTCTCAAGTATTTTTGACACACTTCACATACGTTCTCACGACACTGTGTTTAACTCTGATTAAACTAAAAGTGAACTAGTAACGAGAGATTTAAATAGTATACGCAAGGTCATGTGTTTAAACTTTTGTACGGCCATTTAAAAAAAAATTCTCAAAAGAACCTCTCAAGAAGATCAACCATCCAAAACCTTAACAAAATACAATTAATCATCAATAAAATATCTCTCAGAAGCAACTCTCAATTACATCCAAATTTCCCATTACAAAACTGGTAATTAAGTAACACACTAGTCCCAAATTTTATATAGCAGGGTAAATCTTCTTTAATATATATATATCTATATGCATACAAAATTGCCGCACAACCCAAATAACAGCGTAGCCTTCCAGAATCGATCCCATGATGTGGTGCATCAAGCCTGTAAGCCTTTACCATGAATTGACTCGCCTGACCAGTCCTTACTTTTGGTTGTTCAGTGAATAATGCACGCAATGACTCTCTAGTCCGCATTTACCCATTCTAGCCTAGCTGTGGCCCAAAGTCATGCACACATATGTAGGGATATTCTATCTCAGGTACATTTTTTTTTTTTTGTGCGTGCTGTAAATTTTATCAATGAATACATAATTTTTTTTATTTATATAATTTTTTAAAAAAAGTAACTTTGTTCATAGAATACTTTTTTTTTAAATTACATAATTTTGTGAACTTACTTACCAAAAATTATAACATAGCCATAAACGTTACAACTTTCTTTACAATAATAATAATGATGATAATAATTCATTAAAAAAAATTATTTGTGCACAAAAAAAATAAACTTTACATGAAAATAAATCCCATGATTTTCTTATTCTCCTCCAAGTAAACTCTCTTTTCATCTCTTAATGGAGCTTTTCTTCAAATGCACATATAAATTTATTTTTTGCTTTATAAGAGCTTCACGTATGACAGTGATATCTTCCAGTAACATTATGAACCACCACGTAATGTATTTTTGTTGTTTTCCCACTTTTCTTTATAAAGTAATAGTAGAAAACACCTAAAATTCATCAACAGTGGAACCGGTCCAATCCCCACGCTTGGTCGGCTCTTAAATAGAACACATAAATTGTACGTTAAAATGTCACTGTTAGTTGACCCAAAAAAAAATGTTACTGTTAACTGCTCCTTGAATCTTTTGCTTGCTACTTTGTAATATATATGGTCCCAAACCAAAAGTTAAGATTTTGCTTTCGTAAGTGATTGATTAAAGTGCAAGTCTGAAGTAGCTTATTTTATTTTTAAAAAAATTATAATGAAATACTATAAAGAAATTTTTTTGATTGAAAGTTATTTTGTGTGTAAAATAAACAAAACCAAAATCACACTAATTATAGTACTATGCTTGTTGAGTTTGGATTTGGAGATGGCCCCCTGTCCATCACATATTGGTGTCGTGTCATTGAATATTATTACATAAAGATGTTATCCTAATCAGAAAACAAGCAAGATAATACATAATACATCACATGAAAGTTGTTCTCTTATGGTTCACATTACATATATTGTACATATTCATACATAACATAAATATACCTTGGCTATTATGCTAGCTATCATACCAGTGCAATCTGCATGCTACATAAATAACTAATTAGTGACTAGGAAAAAACACACATCGGTTTAGTGTACTTTATTTTTTAATTTTTAGTAGAAGTTAATGTATCAGACTGGCAATACTCAATATACTCATTAATACCCTGATGCGCATGCGCTTCATATCTGGTTTGTTTGGCTTTCTCCATTCAGGCACCATATCAGGAATCCAAGCACCAGCAATAGTAGTCAGACTTTGACATTTTCAGCATTTGTTCTGGGGTCATTTTCTCAAGCTCACTTTGCCTCCATGAAGCAAAATTATTCCTGTTTTGTGGGTCAGATGCTAAAGGGTAATCCTCCATTTTGTGTACTTGGGATCTCATTCTCATGTAGAGCCTCATTGTTGCAACACAATCATCGAAAGGATCCTGTATCCCATTTTGAATGTCATACCTGCATATACATACATGCATATCAAAATGGAAGCTGCATTATTTTCTCAACATATATATAACGAATTCGCATCTAAAACATCCTTTTTTTCTTTGTTAAAGATACTTGCCCAAGATACGCTTGTGTCAAGTACTTGAGTGAGTTGCTCAGCTTGCTCGTTCCCATCAGTGGAGGGTACTTTGCAGTGTCCCTGTTGTCATAAATATTTGTTCAATATGCATTCAAAATTAGTCAGTGTTTGAATATGGGAATTGTTAAAGTAACTTCTAGCTAGCTACTTTATCTATGTCATCCATCTTTGTTATTGATTCTAAAGAGGAGCTAAATATAACTATATAAGTGAATGACCATCAGACCATAGGCTAAAGTGCTCTATTACCTTAAAGTTACACGAATATCTTAACATATGAACAGAAGATTATTCGATTTGAGATGCATGATAGAGTGTATATCTATTATTCCTGTTCTTCCTAAATGTTCAATTGGATATACCTTATTTTTTCTGCTCGATATTCTATGTGCAAACATTCTAGGTCGTGATCTAAACCGTGACCCACAAGAATCCTGGCATTTCCGCCTCTTGGTCGAATACTCCACATAGGATCTCCATTACAAAGGAAGTCTTGAATCCTCCTCTGTACTTGCCTCGCTGGCATTGCATCCCTCAAGTATTCTGGTCGAATACCTGTCGTCTCGTACCTGTTAATGAATCAGCAGCTAGCCCAGTTCAGCACACTTGTTATATATATGGTTCAAGTCTTTGAGAGACCTTTAATTTAACGTAACTAAGTATAACCAACCTATAGTGTGTGACCAGAATTGGTGGCTTCACATAAGAATGGAAGATCATGCTTTCATGCTCGTCGATTATGCAGACTCTTGCACAGAGATCCAGTGAGCCATCAGTGCCACCACCAACCATTTTACAAGCAAGTGCAACTACTTGTGGCCCTCTTGCTCCCCCACGGCCAATAGTCAAATTATCACGGACACCCAAGTTTGAAAAGCGAGCAATTAGTCCCTAGAACAACATATTGTGCAGAAAATTAGCATCCAATATATTGTTTGTATAAAAAGGATTTGCAAATTCTGTAGTTGCCAGGTGAGAAATTGATACAGCATTTATTCCGGAGAGTTTGCATCTTTCTTGGTGGATCCTACGAGAGTTTGGGCTATCAAGGACTTTCAAGCAAAACTTGCACCCCTGGTTAACAAAAATATCTCTGCATTCCTGTTTTGGCAATGGACCTGGAAAAGCAGAATAATTAAGTCTATCAGTCACAATCTGTATGTTCTTTATGAAAGCAAGTCCTTGTAGTTAATTTGCTCTACAATTCATGAGGAGATTACCCATAAGATGATCCCTTAGAGACTCAAATGACCTGCAGTGTTTCCTGCAAATGCCACAGGTGGGTTCATGAACCGAATGATATGAGATCCTCATGTGCTCCACAAGGTGCTCCATTTTGTTGAACTGTCTGAAGCAAGCTGCACACTTATTCCTATAGTGATAAAAGCCATGTTAGTCCTTATATTCATGCACTGATACATGAAATGATTAAAATTTCATTCCACTCAATGTTTTTACTTTCCAGTTAAGATTCACTAGTGTGGTTTGTGTATGCACGTGTGTATGTTTCTGCATGAGTGTGAGAAAGAAACTAACCTGTGTGTTTCTGCGCACTCAATTCTTCCGTCCATGATTCTTTACACTTATCTCAGTGATCTGTACGTATTATGAAAGACAAGAAAGACTAAAGGGAGCTGATGTCTAAGGTTGGAGTAATGAGATGGATTTATAGACTAGGGGAAGAAGGAAAACCTACTGCAAGTTGCAGATAAGGACGATTCCTAAAAGCATTAATTATTAACATTTCGGATTCTCCCTCTCTGCTCCACCCTTTTCAATGGTTGGCCATGCATTTTCCCCTTTTACCTTGTAGCTTGGTTGTATACATTAATACGTAATGATCCACATACCAGATTCTCGGGCCCATTCTTCTTGTCCCTTTCCGACTTTGACTATCATATGGCTTTAAATGGTTGCAACCAGAATTTTCTTAAACTTTTGTCAATTCATTCATGCTCGTAATAATTCTTTCTTTTCAACAATCAACATTATTATCAAGTTCTCAGCTCTTGGATAATGAACTACTCTCTTTCTGGAGATAGTACACCAAAGACATCTTTATTATAACGGTAGCTTTCATGTGGTGATTTGAGTTCTCTTTCCTTTCTGCTATCTTTGTCTCTCCTAGGCTACATGGGGAGAGTGCCGTTAGAAATGCGGCTCATCATTATGGATAGTCTCACCTACTTGCCTGTTGACTTCAGACCCTCCATCTCTATGGTCCAAGTCCTAATGTTAGTAAAGCAGAGCTACATTTACCACATACCTTCCTCTCAGTTAGAGCCTTCAGCTAATTAGATCTTTCATCAACACACTGAAGATAGTAGAAAGGAGAAATTTTTAGGCAAGCATGTCCTTACCCACTTAAATTAACATTTGACATGTGTATTCTAATTTTTAAAAAGAGGTGCATTTATAACTTAATTTACAAAATTTTACACATGTAAAATGTTAATTGTCTACTAAGAATTTTTCTTATAGAAAATACGTGGATAAGACACAATATTATATAATCTCACAGCCATCAATTAATGAAATGATTATTCTTTTAAGTTTAATTTTTATCTAATTTCCCTATAAGAAAATTGTTCACTATCATCTTATCATATGCATGTTATCATATTATTAAAATAGTTTAATTATTTATTTAAGAATCAATTGCTTTTAATATTATAATAATATATAATTAGGTAATAATATAAAAATTTTATACTAACAATTAATTAAATTGAATTCCATTCTTTATACATTACTTTCTGTTCAAAAATTCGAGCTGACCAAAGTATATTGTTCATGCCTTTGCTTTTCTTGTTCTCGCATCAGTCACAAACTAACGAGATAAAGACGATTAAGGTATTTTGGATATGGAATCCTTTGGCCTCGTATTAGAAGAATTGTTATTCGTTCAAGAAAAGGAAACAAAATGCATTACATGCACTTTCTGGTTGAAGTACTTAGTCAAGATAATGAAGATAAAATTCACCGAAAGGAAAAAAAAGATAATGAAGATAACGGGAAAATCTGCATGGATTTAGTACGTCAAGCCTGATCAACATCACTTTGTGACAAAGGTGTAGGGAACTTCTTCATGCAAATAAGCTTTTTATACTCATAAAGGTACGGTTCTGAGTAAATAAGTTGGAGTTCTAGCAAAAGACAGTTTTAATGATCAAATTATACCTATTAATTAAAAAAATAAAAAAAAAAGATTTTTCTAGAATTCTGGTAGCTAGGCTTTTATCTTAATCGTAGGGCATCTATTTTGTCTTCAACCTTGTTGCATGTAATAGCCCTCATGTTCATGCCATGGGTTGGTTGACTGACTCGGAAACCCAGGGAATGTCGGCAGGACCTTTTGACTATGAAGGGCTCCCCAAAGTGGATTTGTCATTTGTGCAGTAGGAGAGCACCCAAAAGAAAGTATCATCGAAGAGAATATCTTTCATAAGATTTAAGACCACTTATAATGCTACAATGCAAGCGTACAGTTCTTCTTCATGAATATTCCGTTACCCTCTTTCTCACTTCTTCTCATTCATGTTTCCATCTTTTGTTTGGAAGACAGAAAGAACGAAAATTTCTTAAGAAAGTATTAATTAGTATTGGAAATAGAATTAGAACACAAAAGCCTTTAGAAGTTTCAATTTGAATTTGTATTAATTTGTATATACATGATCATTAATTTCTTTAATGGCGTTGTTTACTACTTCAGTTCAGGTAGATTTCGAGCAAAGCAAATATGGGCCAAAGCTAAAGTTATATAAAAACATGTATAATATAACTCTACGTAGAGATTTTAAGGAGCCTCTTCCTCTTCTGTATAATATCCATCATTCTTCTAGGTAAAGATATCCAAGTTCAATAGCCCTTGAAGCATTAATTAGAGGGGATTAGCATTCAATTCAACAGTGATATATTGTTCTAAAAGCTAGCTAGATATATTCGATCATGTTGGAGATGCCTTATGGATTGAATTCGAGCATCAACATGAATGGATGAGTGGGCATGTTTCCTCTTTGACATAATACATTGTTTGTGTTCTTTTTTTACTTTTTTTGGTGAAAAAAAGACTGTGGAAGAAGCCGGTCCAGCATTTTGCCCTTCTGTTAAATCAACTTTCTTTGATTCTTTCTGAGAAAAGAAAAAGGACCCCAGTGCACCAGAGATAGAGCTGCTGCCGAATTCGATGGAGGTTTCTCAATAATCAGGTATTCAAAAGTCAAAAGTTTTCACAGGCCCACTTGGATCAAATTCTAAATTATTTTGTCATCGAAACTATGGTACAATCTAAAAAATCAACTATTATCATGTTTAAGAAAAATTAATTTTTAAAAAATAATTAAATTTTAAATTTTTTTTAAAAATATTTTAATTATAAATTAATTTAAATACACATTATATTTAAAAATTAAAATTTAAAATTATTAGGTAACAGCCTGTAAATAATTTTTATATTTAACAAGATTTCATAAAATGTAGACCAAATCATCAGTTGGTCAAATTTACTTTGACGATGTGACCCCATAGGTTTCATAAAATGCATCGATCCTCCTCTTTCTTACGCCATAGAATCTATACGACAGACAAACAAATATCAAACATAAAAAGCTGGGAACCTTGCTCAGAAAGTGACATGAACATTTCAATGACTTACACCTATGGTAAAAAAATGTTAATATTTATTTTAATTTCTGGGGCATAATTTTTTAAAATAAATTAATATTAATATATTTTTAAAATAAATTTATACTGTCTATGTGTGAGAATAAACATTGTTTAAATAACGAGACTATTTATTCTCATAAAATAATTTTTAACAAAATTAAATCTTTAATAATATAAATAAAATTCATTTCAATAAAATTTTAGTTTATTTATCACTAAGTGACCGCACTCTTGTGAGTAAGTGTAACAATATATACTTATATATTAACAAAAACATTCAAATACTAATATGCATGTATAAAAGCCAAAGACAGCTTCTCTTTCCCCAATGCGTATTATCTCTGCTACTTTTCAGTTTCAAGTAGAGAGGATTAGTGGTACCTATATTTTTAGCATAATTAATTATTAAATATTTATTAATTATTATTTATATTTAATAAATTTTAAATATTTATATAAAAATTAATAAATAATAAATATTTGATAACTTATCAAAAATATTGATATTTAGAAAAAATTAAAGTATATGTAACTTATTTTTCAACCATTCCATTTTTCTTTTTTGTTTCCTACTTTTACTGTACCCAAGCATAGAGGCTTTTAATGATTTTACGTCACATACAATTTATGCAATGTCGAACGAGGTTGGTTTCAACGGATGGATTGCACTTACAAGATTTATGTTCAATTCTCATTAGTAAAAATTATTTTTTTTACTAGATGATTTTTAAGTAATATTGTAAGTTTTTGTTAAAATCTAAAACATACATTTCCTGACTTTCAAATGGGATAAACTCCTTTCACCTTAACTTAAAAAGAAAAATCAATCTTTGCGTTTTTTATGAACGCAATCAATATGACTATCGGAGCTCATTCCATTCAAAATGCAAAATAAACTTCAGTATCAAAATGAGTATCTGGATCATCCACTTTTGATTTATTGTTTGGAAAACAAAAAAAAAGATTTCATAATATATAGAATGTATTATTAGATATAATACAAGTTAAGATTTCATAACCCTCAAATTAATGCAAGAAAAACTTAAAACGTAGCTTCAGCAAGTCTTATTAATTCTTAATGTCATCGCTCTGGGCCTTGGGAGAGTTTTCATCTCCATAGCTGGGCCTTTGTAGAGTTTCTGCGTCCAAAGCTTGTCCCTCCCAGTTAGTGTTTGTGGATTTCTTCTTTCTATTTTCCATCAGCTTGAAAAGTAAAGGGCGGGGTTGGCGGATTGTATCAACTATTATGTATCAACCAACATCCTCACCAAACCAAAATTGGGAATTACAGAAACCCATTTACGAGTTGGTTTGAAGAATTTGTGGCATCAGTGCTTTGTTGCCACTTTGTCATAACTTTAACCTGTTCATCCCCACATTGGATCTTGGAGTTCCTTTGTGATCAAAAAAGTAAAGTAATTGTGTTATTAAGTCTACTTGTTTAGCGAAGGACACTGGACACAATAAGAAATTAACTGCCATTTCAACCTAATCTGTTAATAAGTGAGACGAAGGGGAAAAAAATCGTACCTAATTTTAAAGTTTAAAAACGAATTAAATTAATGACAATAAAATTGGAGAGAGATATATATTGAAATACATACACTATATATTAAGGTAACTTCCTCATAGGCCTCTCAAGTAGTCGTTTCAAGTGATTATTTTCTGTTCATTAATAGATAGATAAATTTATACTAATTTCAGTGTATGAACTTAGATATGATTAATTATCCTTTGAATTTCTACCTATTAATAAATATATGTATTTACACAAATTAGCATATATGGACTTGAACATAGTATTATGCTACACAATCATAATTAAAAATTTGATATACAATCACGATAAAAAATTTTAGTATTTTTAATAAAAAAATTTCTTTAAA
The DNA here is from genome assembly GCA_019955255.1 of Castanospermum australe. NCBI lineage: Eukaryota > Viridiplantae > Streptophyta > Magnoliopsida > Fabales > Fabaceae > Castanospermum > Castanospermum australe. The sequence goes on from NSJW01000661.1 coordinate 230,663, forward strand.
ATTATATGTTTTAACATATTATTATATAATTTCACTTTATTATTTAAATCTATCACATAAGTTCAATTAATAAAATGCTAATTGAAATTAAAAATATAATAATACAAGTGCCCACGTAACATGAGGGCTAGAAACTAATTTAAAATAAAATTAAAGGACAGAAATATTTTTTTTACATTTGAATATATTGTCATTTTGTTTTATTTTTTTTGGCTGTGACGTGCTTTTAACTATTTTTTGACTTTTTAATTTAGAGCAAGTTCCATTTCCACCCTTGCACCCCGTCTACCGGAGGAGAATTTCTCTTCAACATGGGAGTAATGATTATGTGATTGATAGCTAAATTAATTACTCTGCTTTTCAAACTAAATTAGGCTTATGGTCTATTCCAACTGAGAAAACCCTGTTGTTGAAATAAATCCTTCTGTTTTAATTCTACTCACTACACAGAAGCCTTGCAGAATCTTTATTTGATAGTGAATAGATCGTAATTAAATGAGTTCTATGAAAAATTATTTTATTAATAAAAGGGTTTTTTTAATAAAATAAGGGTATTTCCAAATCAACTTTTGTGTTAACAAAGATTAAGTTTCTCTTGAAATAATTTTAAAAATGTATGCCTACATTGCATTAGTATATTTAGAATATCCGTCAAATATTAACCCAAACCCGAATATTGACAGCATAAAGTGCACTTTCTTAAACAATTAGAAAATTATACATCAAAGAAAAAAAATTTAAGATTTAAGGTTTAAGATTTAGGATTTGCGAAAGAGCTGCCGTACCAAGCTTCTCTGTGTGTAGAAACATTTGCACTCGTTGGAACCAGATCTTGCAGCCGTTAAGAAGAGAGCAAATCAAGAGTAGTGCGTCATGCATGGCACTGCAATGGCATTATAGTATTGTGCAGATAACATTTTTCTAACCCGGAAAACCAAAAAAAAATGAAGAAGAAGAAAAGAAGAGTAAGCATTTCATGTATACTATTTATTTAAACGGATTCCATTTGTTTTAGAAAAATTTAGTAGGTGCAGCCATTGTTGTTTGTTTGTTGTTATGGATGAGACAGGCCATTAAAATCCAAGAGAAGGTTTAGGTAAATCTGCATTCAAAATGAACTTGTTTGTTGGTGCATCATTTTTAGATTCCCTATCGTGGAATTGGTGGATCGTCTACTTCCCTATGAAAAACTATGCATCACCAGAATACGATGGTGCCTCCTTCTTTAGGGTTATTTATTTCTTTAAGATCACAACTCGTTAAAAGAAAAGTATTAAATAAAAAGTAGCCCAAGATTCTTTTCAAGTCCGTTGGGGTTCAGATTATTTTTAATTTACCTTCATGTTTGTGCCATAAACCCAATGGGGCCACTTAAGTTGTTCATTATTTGGCATGGGGTCTGTCTTATCTACTAATTAGTCCTAACCACCAGAGGAGGAAGGGTTGCACCATCAGAATATATATATATGGGTATGAATTTTAGAAAAGAAACAAACTAGAACAATGTTCAAATTAGAGTATTGTGGAGAAAAATTGGATGTCATTTTTGTCTTCAAGTCCAGGTCACAAAAGTTCATGTTTCCCCAACAGCACTAATGATTTGATTTGTCCTGATTTTGTTCCTTTGACTCTTGCATAGAATCTTTTTTTTTTCTCCCCTTATCTAATTAATTTACTGAAATTTAAAAAAAAATGGTTACTGGCTTCCTTTCCTATAATTGAGACAGGAGGCTTTACAATTACAGCTATGTTTGGGTTTGAGAAATTAGACGGAGGACGTCTAGTGTAGATGCCATGAATTAGGCTATTTTTTTCTTGGATTTAGAAATGGACCATCATTTGAGTCTTTGACTTGAACCTATAACTTGTACAAATAAGAAATGAGAAAGTACTTTTATGTAAAACTTTGATAAAATTGAATTAAATAATGAATCGTCGAAATTTTTAATTTAAATTTAATTAATTTAATCATTTAAATTATATAATTAAATTAAATAATATCATAAAAATAATTTATATATAATAATATAAAATTTATAAAAAAGTATAAAATATAAAAAATATTAATATTTTTAAAAATAAAAAATTAATAATTAATTAATTTAATAATTAATTTAATCAACTTATTCAAACAATTTTAAATGATTTTATTTAATTTTAATTAATTTAAATTAATTTAATTATAAATTAATTATAAAATTAAATTATAATTAATTAAATATTCAATTCATAGTCGAAAATATCTTATAGTTTTCACAACAATGCTTCCAAGAGCTCTTCTAATTGTCTGCTTTTTAATTCCTTCACTTTCTTATTTTGAATCAAATCCAGTTTAAACTTTTTAAGTCCCTGTATGCTTTTGCGTTCATACGCCCGTCTGCAAAGCAAAGCCACCACAGTGAAGATGCTTGTTTGTTTGAAATGCAGCGTAACACTTTCCAATGTCACAAAATCACCTTTGCTTGCAGTTGACGGCGTTAACTTTTCTATTAGAAAAAAAAAATCAATTTCAAGCATAAGATTCAGCGATTTTTTTTAAAAAACATTTTTACTATCAATATTACAGGATTAATTTTAGTGACTGAAAGTTAATAATTTTAAAAAATATTTTTATAATATTTTAATAAATCTAAAATTTATAATTATTTTTTAAAAAATATTTACTATCAATCACAAACAAATAAATACTAAACCAACTATAGGTAAGGTATTGATACTTTTTTCTAAAATTGCGAGAGCATCAATACTACTTTAAAGGGAATGCATAATTTTTTTAAAAGTGTTTTAAGGGAAATATTTAATACTAGAACATGTGCTATATTATGAGAAATTTTTCTGATAAAATAAAAAAAAATTTAAAAAAAATTTAAAAATCAATTTATTTTCTTACAGATAAACATGCATTTTCATTTTTTAGCTTATTCTTTTATTTTCAATAAATTTTATCAGTAACATATGAAGTGTTAGCATAATAAAAATAAGTTACATCTTCAAACATGATAATTATAATTCGATTTCTGAAAATTATATTTTATGAAAAGAAACATATTATTATCATTTTTAGTTCAAAGAGATTAAATTTACAGAATAGTTCAAATAAATCGAACTCTATAAAAATATTCTTAATTTACACCCAACAAATAAACTTCATCAATATATATGGTTTTCCATAATGAGGAATATGATTCTAGAATTAAATTTATGAAGTGACATGGCATAGCTCCGGTGATTGAAATGGGAATGATATAGTAAAGATTATAAGTTCAAATTATAATACTTATTATTAAAATTTCAAAAATAATAAGGTTGCATTTAGTTTAATAAAGAAGTTTTCTGCAAACTTTTTATTTGTTGTACTGTTTACTCGTTTTTTTGGTAACATTGTATGTTTACTTTGATCAAATGGGTTGGACTGTACGATTTGTATACTTGAATGGACACTTCACATAATAAATAAAGAATATTTCATTACAAATCTTTTAAATTATTTTTTTTAATATAATGATGATAAGGGCTTGGATTGATCATCTTTTGTAAATTACTCAAATATCTTATCACTAATTTAATTTTATTTGCTTATTTATTTTTAGTATGGGACTTTGTTATGAACACTATCAAATAATATAATTTGAAAAGTAAATGAAATTTTGTAAATAAATATTAATATATATATATACACACACACACACACACACAGAAAGAAAGCATTTCTCTCTTATTGGAAACTTATTATTGAGCTTATAATTTTAAACACGTTCAATATTAAATATGCAAGTCTTTAAACATTTAAAAACACATGTTTATTTTTTGTATTATTCAATTACCTCTAAATTTATGTAGAGGTCTAATCAATTTTGTTTTGTACAAATTACAGACAAAACTAATAACTTTACACTTAGTTATGAATTTATATATTTGAAAAATTAGCATTTTCTTTTAAATAAAATGTCCAATAATTCCTGAAAAATTATTAAAAAATTTAACCATGTCAAGATGTTAAACTTATAAAACTAGTTAATGACAAATGAACAATCAAGTCATAAAACTAGTTAACAATTCATCACTTAATATTAAAAAAAAAACAATTTCCGGATAAACAAGAAAGATTGGGTCTTATCAAATAATTGTTGATCAATATCTTGATTTGCTTGATCTTTTCCAAAATTCTCCGAATAAATTTTCATCTTCCTCATTTGTATATAAAAATAATAAATCGTAAGGGAATATATATCTTTGAGGAAGTGGGCCCAGGGCTGGCCCACGTCAGTGGCTCGGTGTGAGGGGTCCATCGCTGTTGACAAATGTTGACATACTAACCAGCCTCAATGCGATACCGAAAAAAAGAAAAAACCAGCCTCAATGCAGCTGGATGTGGTCCACGTGGAACCAATCATTGCAACCCAGCTGTGCCTTCATCGTTTTTACACGTGTTAGCTTTCTACTAGAACTTTCACCTCCTCACAAAGCATCGCACTGTCACTCCAACATGTCTCGAGTCTTGTCGCGTCGAAAAGCCGTTAATCCCGCCACCCTATGCATTTTACGTCTCAACTGCAAGATAAATATCCGAAAATAATTATCTTTTATTTTTTCATTTTCATTAAAATTATGACTCATGCTATTAACTTATTTTATATTAAAAAAAAATTTCTACTAAAAATCCATTAATTCAACCACATATTAGGATTTAGACAATCAGTGATACATTTTTATTTAAAAAAGTTGTGTATTTTTTTTAAAGTGTAATTTCTCTTAAAATATTAGGAATGTTTGTCTTATAAAATGTTGTTTAGTATAATTCGAATATTTAATATTATAAATAATTTTTTATACAAATAAAGTTCGTTCTGCTTATCACATAGGTTATATAATATCTTTCGAAGCGTAACTCTTTGATGTTTCCTTTTTAAAAAAATTAATTGAATTAAAAAATAATTAAGTAGTTAATTAAAAAAAATGAATAATAGAGCGGTTGAAGTTGAAATTGAAGATGAAAGAGTGGGAGGGAGGTCACCTTCCTGGTTTTGCTTCGACATTCCAACTTTCTGCTGCAGGCACAACTCTTACACATGCATCATCTAGAATTTCTCAATAATTTCATTTAAAATTCCCATTCTGCCCTCCCGTTTCCCCAAAATTCCATTACCTACCACAAGGCTTCTTCCTCTTGCTCTTCTTCCACACCCCCACATGTATATAAATGCAAACCAATACAAATCAAACAGCTATATTGATATCTTTTTATCTGTACAGAACACCCATACAACCTTCGAAGTTTTAGCCTTTTCATTATTCGGAGATTACTAAAGGTAACACCCATTTATTGTCTCTCTTGTTCTTTTCCTCTGGTTCCTGTTTCTGTTTTAAATGCGTTCATCCTTTGTGTCTGTTTTCAATGAGGTACAGCATTTTTATTGGTTTCTGGTATTTGATGAACATGTTCTTGATTGCTGTTCTTGTTTCACGTGGTCTTTTTGTTGTCCTGAATTCGATCACTGAGAAAGATGGAATTTCAGAAACGCTTTTACACTGTCGTGTTTGTGATGTTCACAGCAAGGAGCATCTGGGAAGAAGTAATGTCACGCAATCGGATGGAATATTTTTAGTTGCTTTCTAAAGTTTGATTCATTTCTCTTTCACTATTTGTTTCTTTTCCGTTTCTTCATAGATTTTACATTCCAATCCCCACCTAACTTGGATTCCTTTGGTTTTCTTGAAATTTCAATTACAGTAATGAAGCCAACAATGGTTTTGTAGCCTCTCTGAGTGAATTGAAAATTGGTTTCTATAATGGAAATGGATATGCCCAGTTCCTAATTTTGTGATTGAGACCCCAAACATTAATGTATAGTGTATTCTGCGTTCTTCTGGTTCTTGTTTTCCTATTTTGAAGAATTTCAACCGTTTTTTTTTCTTATGAATTTTAGGTGAGCTTCTGATTATACTATTCGATGCCTGGGTTAGCTATGGATGAATTAAATGCGAATAGTCCAGCAGACGAACGAAGTGGGAGTTATACAACTCATAAGGAAAACTTTACTCAGCAAGCATCTCCAAGGAGTACATTGAGTCCAAGAAGTATTCAGAGTGACTCAATTGATCTGGCTATTGATGGTGTGGTGGACACCTCTATTGAGCAATTGTATCACAATGTGTGCGAAATGAGGAGCTCTGATCAGTCACCCTCCAGGGCTAGTTTTTACTCGTATGGTGAAGAGTCCAGGATCGATTCAGAATTGTGCCATCTCGTTGGAGATGTTGTAGATTTGGAGATTACAAAAGAGGTGGTTACAGAGAATCAAGAGGACTGCAATGCCAATACTAGTGCGTCAACTCCTGAGAAAGATATTGTCTCATATGGCAAGAAATCTACAAAGAAGGAGAAGAACCCATCAGCAAGTCCAAAGGTCATTGAAGGATCACCCAAGTCAACTCCCAAAAGCAGAAATTCACGTGAGAGGCCGTCCATTGACAAGAGGAATGAGAAGGGTCCCAGAAAAACAAATGCTCTTTACAATATGAGGAAGCAGAGGAACCTTGGTAGGCTTGGTGTGAAGTTACAGAATGGGATTGGGGATCGTATTGCTGCTGAGTTAGATAAACCAGACCTGGGTCCATTTTTACTTAAGCAAACAAGAGATATGATCGCTTCAGGTGAGAATCCCCAGAAAGTTCTTGATTTGGCTCTTAGGGCTCTGAAATCATTTGAGATGTGTGCAAATGGGAAACCCAGTTTAGAATTGGTCATGTGTCTGCATGTCTTGGCAACAATATACTGTAATTTAGGACAATACAATGAAGCCATTCCCATTCTTGAGCGTTCCATTGATATTCCTGTTTTAGAGGATGGCCAAGATCATGCACTAGCTAAGTTTGCAGGGTGCATGCAATTGGGTGATACTTATGCAATGATGGGGCAGATTGAGAATTCAATACTGTTTTATTCAGCAGGTCTAGAAATTCAAAGGCAAGTCTTGGGGGAAACAGATCCACGATTTGGTGAGACATGTCGCTATGTGGCTGAGGCCCATGTTCAAGCATTGCAGTTTGATGAGGCTGAGAAGCTTTGTCAGATGGCTCTTGATATTCACAGGGGAAATGGGTCTCCTGCTTCCCTTGAAGAAGCAGCAGATAGGAGATTAATGGGGCTTATCTGCGACTCAAAGGGTGACTATGGAGCTGCGCTTGAGCATTATGTTTTAGCTAGCATGGCCATGGCAGCTAATGACCAGGAACTAGATGTGGCTTCAGTTGATTGCAGCATCGGTGATGCCTATCTGTCATTGGCACGCTATGATGAGGCAGTATTTTCTTATCAGAAAGCACTCACTGTGTTCAAATCAACCAAAGGGGAGAATCATCCAACAGTTGCTTCAGTCTATGTCCGGTTAGCTGATTTGTACAACAAAATAGGGAAATTCAAGGAATCGAAATCTTACTGTGAAAATGCACTAAGAATTTTTGGGAAGATGCATCCTGGGATCCCCTTAGAAGAGATTGCTAGTGGTTTAATAGATATCGCCGCCATCTATGAATCGATGAATGATTTGGAGAAGGGATTGAAGTTACTCAAAAAGGCCTTGAAGATATATGGCAATACCCCTGGTCAACAAAGTACTATTGCAGGAATTGAGGCCCAAATGGGGGTTATGTATTATATGCTAGGGAACTATTCTGATTCTTACAACATCTTCAAAAGTGCCATTGCCAAGTTTCGCGCCAGTGGAGAGAAGAAATCTGCTTTGTTTGGGATTGCCTTGAACCAAATGGGTCTTGCCTGCGTGCAGCGTTGTGCAATAAATGAGGCAGCAGATTTGTTTGAAGAGGCCAGGACTACGTTGGAAAAAGAGTATGGCCCATACCACCCAGACACCTTAGGGGTCTATAGCAATCTAGCAGGCACCTATGATGCAATGGGCAGGTATTATGTTCATTGTCCCTTACCTATCTCGAAATTCTATTGTTCTGGTCTGAAAGTAAGTGTCCAAGAGTGTTATGGTATTTGTCACTAGTAATTTCTTCAGCTCTTTTGTCTTCACCTTTTATGCAGTGTAAGAATACTCATTTTTCAGGCTTTAATTGCTAATACTTCTTGTTATTTCTAATGATTTGCAGAGTCAATGATGCCATTGAAATTTTGGAGTATGTAGTTGGCATGAGGGAAGAGAAGCTTGGAACAGCAAATCCGGATGTGGATGATGAGAAGCGTAGGTTGGCAGAGTTGTTGAAAGAAGCAGGCAGGGCTCGGAACAGGAAATCAAGAAGATCACTCGAAACTCTCCTTGATGCCAACTCTCAGATTATAACAGACAATGGCATTAAGGTTATATAAATCAGGTGCTGTACATAAAACACATAAAATTAGCTGGTTTGCTTATTTTGATCATTGTTTGCAAATTTGGCGGAAAAACAATAACAAAGTGGAAATAGGTTCCACTTCCAATTGTTCATTGCTCAAGGATGTTCACAGAAGTTACCTTTGTATTTCTATAATTTCTCTATTTCTCATACTCTTCTTTGTATAATTGAATTTATAAATGTTGGAAATTCAATTTTCTATGTAAACAAATGGATGGTGAAACTTAATTTTCTCTGCTGGTACACCGAACTGCCTATTTTGAAATTCAGTTGCTTCTTAACACGTTTGAGATGCAATCATATATTTAATAAGTTTCTTTGTATGGTCAAGGATCTTATGAATGACACTGCAGAGCAATTGTTGTAAGTGACATCATAGATCAAAAGAAACGCAAAGGAGGATATATCTAATTATCTATACATATTTTTCTACTGCATAATAAAGTACTCGTATATCAACCATTTGATGTGATTTTTCCAGTGAATCAAGGGTTGGATGTAGGTTGCAAACAAATCACGGAATTTATTTGGTTAAATTCTTATCTGACCAACACTTGGGCTTTAGAGATCCTGTAATATCAAGTTAATACTGAAGAGCAAGTGAAAGAAACGGCAACCAAATCCGCAGCTTAAAAGAGATCTAAGCTAGAATCTTATTATATAACCTGACTGAACTATTAATTCTTGTCTTCCATTCTTCTACAGAAATAGATATTTTCTGGCAATTGAGCTTTTACAGTTACCAGGCATTTCCAAAGTGAAATACATTTGCTTTTCTTACAAGAACATAAATTATGATGTTCTTACTCATTTACACAGCTCCCCAATTGTTGAAGTAATCAAAACCCTCAAGTCTTGCTTATTGAAACGACATGAAAACTCGCATAATATATGATGCTCTATCTCATACTATGGTGACTAGCTAATAGCACATCAATTGAATTATGCTCAGAAACATGCCTGCCCAATTGGAACTGGTGGGTCAGAGAAGGAGCCATAGAGAATGCGTTTAGCAATCCAGAGGTTTGCTGCTTGAGAGTAGTGTATGCCATCCCAGCTAACATGTTGAGATGGATTTTTGCATGGATTGCCATAAACCGTTCCATTTACTTTGGCTTTCCTCCCACAATCTATGTGGTAACCGTAGTAACTGCCACAGCAGAACTCCAATGGATTTACAAAACCTGCCACAAAGCAAGCATAAAAGTTACTTGTGCGCTAGTTAATTTAAGATACCAACACCCTGCAATCCCCTCAAATGTGTTGGCTTAAAGACTTGAAGATCACCTTGGTTCCTTGCATTGCTGACTAGTTGATATTTGGCTGAGTACACATCAACATATGTAAATTTGGCTAGTGGGAGCTTCCTCCTAAGCTGAAACACTTGGTCCTTGAGCTGCCAGTTAAATTCTTGAGCGATCTCGTTCTGAGGTTTCACACAACCATTTGCATCCAGGTTACCCTGCTTTGACTTGTAATAAATGAAATTGTAGGGCAAGCATCCAATTGGGCCTGTGTTGTGAATCCAGAACACTCTTGCCCCCTCGTTGTATAGTTGCTAAAACATAGCCATGACCATGAGAAAGTATTATTTCTAGAACCAAATTCATGTCTGATTATGCCCAGAAGGCCTTTAGGTTGCTTACCTGCACTGCTTGGGAGAACTGGCTCAAGATGTTAGGAATAGACCCTCGAACTTGTTCCTCTGAAGTGTGCTGAAGACCATAGGCAATATCGTTTTGTCCAATATCAAAGGTGTAAAGGGCCCTGGAGAAGTCATCAGGCCTTGGAAGACTGCTTTTAAAAGGTGGTCCTGTTCCTGGAATATCACACAGGTGCAGGTGTCATTGTCATCAGGTAAAAAACATCTACTGCTTTGGAATAGTGGGTTCCTCTAGTGATTAAATTATCTAGGATGTCATCAAGTTTAGCAAATAAATTCTGATTCTGCTTCAGGATGTTCACAGTTCCCAATTGTTGGCAACAATATCTCTGCGCATGCTTCTAGCACACTAGCAGAAGGCAGAAACATGAAAGGAAATGCAGAAGGGTAGAGAAACTAACTGTAGTCGGAGAGCTGATTGAAGAGAATCTCGGTGCGGGACTTGAACTGTATGAACTGAGATATTTGAAGCCCAAGATGGAATGGACTATAACCACCCGGACGAATCGACGAGCCTCCAGTTGCAAAGTTTGCACCATTTCTGTAACTCGACCCAACTGAGTTCAAATATGCACCAAGGTATGGCAGCTTCAATTCTTCAGCTGCATAGTTTCACAAAAAAGGAGATACACATAAGAAATATATAATCTACCCAAAAACCACTTATATAGTCCAATCAGTGAGTACCCAGCTGGTGAAAAAAGTTGACCATTTAATTGATATACAAATAAAGCTCAATCAAGCTTGATTATAATCTGTAGTTGTGAATCTGTGAAAGGGAGAGTACAGAGCATGCTTTGCTTACTTATGAAATCTATAATGAGACGGCCATCGCTCGCCCTTCCTGAGAGGCTTCCAAAGAAGCTTTCGCCGTTGGGAGGATGCACCCCTGTGAATGCTGCAGATATGGCTCCGGTGTCTGAATTTGAGTCCCCAAAGTTGTAAATTGCTGGGAACCCACATTTGTTAGAGCCATCCCCTCCCGAGACTTCAATGAATGTACAGGTCAAACACAGAGCGAAACACCCAAGCACATAAATCAGCCTCCTAGAATTCATGGTTGGGTTAGCTGCCACTATATGTTTTTGTAAGAAAAATTATCTAATAGAAGTGGCCCTGTGGCTGTGCCACTCGATAGTGCTCATGAAGCTGCTTGCAAATGCTAGCAGAAAGGCTCATGGCTCATCTGGCTCCAGTGACAATTTTATACTAACTCTTAAGAAAGCAGAGGTTAATAATACCGAGAACTTTGTCCCACGTCTTTATTGCGGTAGCTTTGTTTTATTTGCAAGACTGTTGAATTATTATTGCATAAATCCCTGTGTAAAATGAATGATTCATCAGTATTCAGTGTGTGAGTGTGAACACCATATCTTGTCATATCCTTTTTTTATAAATCAAATAAACTCAAAAAGAAAGAATACAGTAATCTCTCTCTTAATTTAAAGAAAAACAAAAATACACAATATTGAGGACATGTTCTCCTTTTGACAATTTGTTTTCTTATTTTTGCTTCCCCGCATACCCTTTTGCCTTCATATTCAATTGAATTTTCTCTCGTGCATCTGTCCGAGCCCTCTTTCAATTCTCTGTTTTCCTTTTCTTTTGAAGCAAGAGACATGCTGCACACGCGCACGTCACAATGAATAAGCTTTTGCTTTATTGCTGTCTTGCCCTTCTGCTTTGTTCCTTACCCTTTTCTTATCTCGGTTACTTTTACCATGCACACTTGTGTTATACAACACAGAACCTAGACAGTGTTGTATTGCACCCACCTGCACTCTGGTTCACACGGCAACACAAACCCACTTCGTTGCCTCACGCACCACTCAACTGCACTCATACACTGTAACCTAACACCTCTATAAATACCTAGGTAGGCAATCAGGGCGAGACCCAGCTTTGTCTCTGTTTCAGATCTGCCGAGACAGTGCTTCTGCTTCATGAGTGTTTTCTGATTTGGACAATACGTTCCTGGAAGCATATTTTAACGTTTTATACCATGATTAAAAGGATAGGAGTTTGTAAGGTAATGAACGGTTGAGACATGAAAGTGGAAATGAAGACCGCGGAGGAGAAGAGTAAACCTGAATTAAACTTTTAAAAATTTTGTTGATATTACTTTGTTTTAAAATTATGTTGGCATTACTTTAATCTTTTAAAAAATATTAACATTAATTTAATTTTTAAATTATTTATAAAAAATAATATCAAAATTATCTTTCAGCACACAGATAAAGAATAAATTAATAAAATTTTTATAATTAAAGAATTAAATTAATATTAATTTTTTTAAAAGATTAAAATAATATTACTTTTTATAATTTAATAACTAAATTAATATCAACATTGATATAATTTTTGAAGAATTAAATTGAAGATTTAGTCTGGAAGAGAATGAAAAATCTTTATGTCGACTTGGTATATTCCTAAAAATAAGAATGAAAAATTAAAAGATGTGTTTTCAATATAAAATTTTGCATAAAACATTTTCTTTTTGGTACATCAGAAATTAAGAAAAAAAAATTAACTCCTAATGTGAAGCACACCAAAAGCATCAGCTATAAGAAAAATAGCTAAATCAAGTGGAGCTTGTTGTAACAGATAAAATTCATTGACATTATATGAATCCATTTTTGCTAGAAAGTCTGTGCAACTATTAATCTCCCTCAATATATAGACCATTATCAGATTCCAATCTCTATTTATAAGATTTTAAAAATAAAAAATAATAACATCATAAATATGAAAGTCTAAGTGTGAGCTATTCACCAGTCGAACAGCGTCTAAATAGTCAAACTCACATATTACATCTATAACCAGCATTCCAAACCAATGTCAAATCATTCTTAATAGCTACAAGCTCAGCGAGAAGAACCCCATCTTCGTCAGGGGAGTATGTCTGGAGGTACCGAGCAATTTTTTACAGTCATTTGTCATGATCAAAATGTTTTGAATAATCCTCTGTCCTCCAAATATTTTTGAATTTTATTATTATTATTATTGTTAAGAATATACTAGCCTGACTTTTAATGTTGATAATTATTAGTGTTTAGGTGTTGAAAAAAAAAAAGCACACACATAATACAATAAATTAACGAAGGCTAAACGTGAAAAAAAAATGGTTTGATACTTTGATTTATATTTAAAACTTCGCGTGAAAATCACTTAGAGAAAAATTAAAAAAAAACAAAACTTCAAGTGAAAGCTCTTTCATTTTATTATTTCCATTATTTTAATTTATTTTATTACAATTATTTATTTTTTGTTTTTTATTCAATATTTTCTTTTCTTTTATTTTTTCGTCTTTTTCTCTTTTTTGTCTTTTACCTTTTCTAAGTTCAGTTTTTAGTTTATCATTTTTTTCTTTATTATTGTTATTTAAAAAATTAATTTTTAGTCACAATTAAATTTGAGTAAAGTAATTTTTATTAAAAAAATTTTATTTTAAAAATATAATTTTAATAAAATAAATATTATCTAAAATTATTGATAAAAATAATTTTTGAATGTATAATTATCAAAAAGAATATGAATTATCTTGAGTTAAATTAAAAATAAATTGATCATGAAAGCATTTTTTTAAATTTAAGTTTATTTGAGTATTGTAAAATACAATTATTTTTAAAGTATAATTATAATATATAAAAAATATTAAATTATACTTATTTAAATATTATTAAATTTGTGATATAATATCAAATTATATATAATAGTATTTTTGTCAATACACTAACAAATAGATTTTTTCTTATTACAAAAGTAACAAAATATTATTTCTACAATTGAGGTGTTATAATATATTTTAGCTCGGCTAGTGTCAAACAAATTAGCATTACCTTAGAAACACTTTTGTGCTGCAAACAAATTTTCGGATTTTAGCTAATCCAGACATGCTAGCGGGGGTTTTCTCGCATGGGTTGTCCAATGAATGATAATACAAGCGTGCGTCGCCCAAAAAACTGAACAAAGTTATAATAATTATCAATAAGATTTTAATATTTTAAAATAAATTCATAATATATTTTTAAAAACTTTGATGCATGATTGCTTTACAATGTAAAATTATTTTAAAAATATACTGTAAAAAATTCATACATTAGAGGCATTATTCTTATATAAAGTCTCACACAGTCCTCAAATTTTATAATTCATTTACAATTTGCACTATCTTTTATTGACTTTTTTCTTTCTTACTTTTATGATATTATTATGACATTTTAAGCAATTAATTATGGTTATATATATACCAATATCATAATAATAAAATTTCTAACCGTAGGTAAAAAGAAAGGTAAATACTGTTACATCAAGAATCACATACATATGGGTCCAGTTTTTTTTTTTTTTTCATTAGAAAGATACTCTATTTTGTGGGGACACACTGAGCAATATCTCCCTCAAGCATTGAGTTTTGTGTCTCTGTAATGTGTTGCCTCTCCAAGTTGCAAATGGTCCCTTCTGCAATGAATGGATCTTTCATAATTCATTGGTTTCAAAATTTCACGAGTACTTATGCAGAGTATGACTTCTGTTTCATGTACGAAAGACTTAAATCATTGTCGTTAAAATTAGATTAGACGGTCCAATCAATTTAACTGTAAATTAAATAATTAATTAATTATAATTTAATTTTATAATTAAATTTATAATTAAATTATTTTGAACCGATTAAAACTGAATAATACTTATCAAAATCATTTGAACTGACTAACTTAATTAATTTAATCAATTAGTTATTTTATTTTTTTTAATTTAATTTTTTTAATATTTTATAAACTTTTTTATAAATTTTATGTTATTGTGCTATTCAATTCAACTAATGCAAGTTTGATTTTGAGAACATTTATTAAATGACTTTTTCACTCTGGTTTTCGAGTCTGGATTGCCTAATCTGGAAAAGCAATATGCACAAGCAACCTCAATAACGGAACAATATTTTTTTATTGAATGCTATGCAGAGGAAATTATAGCACATTAGGACATGTATTCGTCCTTTATAAGCTACCCCTTTTGTTTTTTAAAGTATATATTACATTTTATTTACGTGTTATCATTAAACTAATAAAATTAATTTTCAATTTTATTTTTATTTTTATGTCGTTTGAAATATATTATATAATTCACCCAATAATTTTGTCCTGATATAAGTAGCCCAATTATGATGTTGTTTGGTGCAAATCCAAAGTGGGATTTTTATGGGTCTTCATCTAAGTGCAACACGTCACACTTGAATTTTTATTTATCAAACTCAAATGCAGACACATTAACAATCGTGCTAGATGTGACCTAAACGTGGATGATGGACAGAAGATCTAAACTTCCTAATTGTGGATGAACTTTACGATGTTAACTTGCACGAGGTTGCATCAAACCTCATACAAACCTTCATTCATAATCATTCATTTGCAATTACTAGTTCATACTTATTATAAGTTCCTTAACTAATCGTGCAAATGTAGCATATGGATTGTTCCTGCTCTTTTTTCGATGGTAAGGCATCACCAAATTCACAACTTAGGAGTGAAGGACAAGGTTCCATGATTAGCAGTGGCGGGTCAGACTCAGACGGCGAGCCATCAATCATGCAGGTTGCAACTTGCAACCCACAGATTCGCTGCTTCGGTTCAGTTAAATGAACCATGTATGGTGGGCCCATTTTAGGGCTCTTCACCGCCACAAAATATGAGCAAGGTGAAACAGTACCGTAATAGAAGTTCAGGGCTCTTAAAAACCTGCACTTATAAAGGGGTTGAAGAGCCATATGGCTGTGACCAACTCTAAATGTCGACAAGGAACATTTATGCCCAATGCTGCATTGCTACCTTTCTCGTTATTCGCTTATTATCATTCTCATTGTTCATCTATCTGGATCTTGCAACAAAACATGAATTTTGAAAATGCTAACTTGAGTACGTGCTAGTTATGTGACTTGCAGAGGTTCATACATATTGCATGTACCGCTGAACCTTCAATCACTACCAAAGCATATTTTTATCATTGTTATGATCTTAATCAGTCATGACTTTAAAGTATCATTTGGTGAAATTTGGTGAAATCTTGAAATAACCAATCCACCCCCTAACTCTTATCATATTGACAGTAACCTTTTCTAAACTCAATGTCACTGATTACTGGTTTGCACATCTCATTAGAAAATGAAATGGGCAAGAGATGGTCTCTTGCACCATATCTTGTACCGTCGTTATACTGGTACAAGCCCAAGGATCGTAAGCCCATATTGATTATAGCGGAATTTCAGAGTCACTTGGTAGGTCATGGCTGAGAAAATAAAAATACGAACTCAGAGAATCACAAAGTTTTCCTCATACATGATCATTCAGGACAATATTGATCAAACCATTTCCAATAGTGACGGTATTTGTGGTCTTATAATACTCTGATTTTCATGCTTTTTAAGTCCCATGTCGATTTCACTACTATTTCTAACGACCATTAATAGAGGGAGTCCTCTATTTTTATATAAGAAATATGTCTGTCTCAGAATTAGGTTCCTGCGTTATTAAAGAGTTGCTGCAACTGACACCGAACTGGTAATGGTGTGCACAAATTAGAAAGATTATAGCATATCAGTACCAAAATAAAAATATTCAGATCCTCAGCTCGGTCACAATGTGAGTCTGTAACCGGGTCAAATACTGTATTAAAAGATTGACCCAAATTGTTTAAACATAAGAATCCCTGATATAAAATTACCTATAGTGAAGATGTTTCTTTCTATATTTAAACTGAATCAGTTGAACCCCCCCCCCCCCAAAAAAAAAAAAACTGAATCAGAAAATAAGTAAAAATAATTAGAAAACTAAAAGAAGGGAGAGGGAAGGCATCCTGAACATTTGATTCTAAGCAATGGTTTTTCCCTTTTGGTGCTGATCTTACTAGATATCAATTAGAGTTCCCTGTTCATATATAATGACAGAAATTGATGTTTCCGCACAGCCCTACATTGGCTGCTTGTGTAATTGTCGAGAACTCCATGTGCTGTCTACAGGTGAACTTGGAAAAATGATTGTTGGTAGTCTCTCACTTTCCTCAAGATGAGGAAAATCAATTGTGTAATGTAGCCCACGGCTCTCATGCCTAGAAAGGGCACCGCTGACCACCAGCTTTGCACAACAAAAGAGGTTTCTCATCTCACATGTCTCAGTGACCACCATTGTCGGCTTCCATCCATGTCGAAATAAGTACTCCTCCCATTTAGCCTCCAGATTACCAATCTTTTGCTCAGCAGTTTCTAGTCTCACTGTAGACCGAACAATTCCTACATAGTTCCACATGACAGATTGCAGTTCTTTCCTCAATTCCCTTGTCATTGGTAAAATTTTGTCCGTGACTTTACTTCCAAGTGACAAAGGCACAATGGGTCTGGGCCACAAATTTGAAGCAGTCAGATCAAGGCTAGAGATCTTCATTTGATCAACTGAGGGCTGGACAGCTCTCCGTGCAAAAACCAGTGCCTCAAGCAGTGAGTTGCTAGCAAGTCTATTTGCTCCATGCAAACCTGTGCATGCTACCTCACCAGCTACATACAGACCCTTTACATTTGTCTCACCTTGGAGCCCAGCACGAACTCCTCCGCACATGTAATGAGCAGCTGGAACAACTGGGATTGGATAACGAGTTATGTCCAAACCATACTGGAGACACATAGAAGCAATATTGGGAAAGTGGGAGAGAATTTCCTCCTTGGGCTTGTGACTTATATCAAGGAGCACATACTTCTCATCACGCTTTTTAAGTTGGTCATCTATCCTTCTTGCCACCACATCCCTGGGAGCAAGCTCTGCCCTCTCATCATACAAGGGCATAAACCTTTCCATGCCTAAATTATAAAGGATGCCCCCGTCACCCCTGACAGCTTCAGATATCAGAAATGCATTGTCCCTAGGCTTGGTTGGTTTCATAGGAAGCCCTTCATCAGCTAAGGCAGTTGGGTGGAACTGTACAAACCTGGACCAATCATGATAAAAAAAAATAGAACAATATCAAAATACTATAAACAAAGCCCCAGCCACACACACACACCCGAGGGTAAAGTGTGCAGCTAATAATAGAATACTATATAGCTCATCCCATATTAACAGCATGTTTGGGACAGCTTTTTTTCAGAGAAAAAATTGCTTCCTTTTCAAAAGCTCTCTCAGAAAAATTTTAATTATAAGCTATTTTGACTATAAAATAAGCTAATCCAAACACCTACTAACTTCTAAGCTTTGCAGCTTATATTGCCTATTCACATTTGTATAAGAAAATTATTTTGTCAAGTGTTACAGAAAGAACAGATTTGTCAAGTTTTACAGAAAGAACAGAGCCTCCGCATGTGGACTAGAGTCTAACAAAATTCTGTAATTGATCTTCTGTATTAAAGGCAATTAAATTGTTCATATAATTCTGCACTGAAATGCAATTAAATTGATTATGCAAGTTTCTATATCTTCAAAAATACTGCAAGACTTTTCACAAATATCCTTTATCGGTGGCACCATCTATTTATTCAGTATTACTAGTATGAGAAATACATTAAACAACAAATATTCAGAGTTCTGAAAATAATCTACTCACTCCATGTTGGAAATCACAGCTTGAGCTCGGTGTGCCATTGCAATTCCATCTCCGGTGGCTACCTGTGATAACAAAAAGCAAGTCAAATTAACATGCTAATAAGACTAGCCATATAATGAAGGTCGTGCAGCATGGCCAGTCTAAAAACAGGTCAAGATATTAAGTACGTAACCAGAATTGAAAGTTTATTCAACAACATATGCTACAATAGTTCAATAATTGCAGTGTCTTTGAAATTTGTGAGTTCATAACCCAAAATGTGTGGCTGAATCTAATGTTTGGTTTCATGGTGGCTTAACCTATAGCAACACAGTAACCTAATCATAATGATACCAGAAGATGGTTTACAAGAACATTCCTAACTCCTAGGAGATAAAGGTGGGAATGAGCTTAATTGAACATTCCTATCACGTAGTACAAGTAGTGTTATAGTCCTGAAATGAACCATCTCATTTTACTATGAACGCTAAATGAATTATCAACATTTTTAGCTTCAAGTAGACTGCATCGCTTATAGATTTTTATTTAAACTTTAATCATTGCATTACTAAACTTATATACTGCATCATCCAAGTAAAAATGATATGTTATGAATAAGCGAGTAACTACAACAATGAGTCATTATAAACTCAAAGCAGAATATTCCATTTCCATCATGATTTATGTTATAACATACTTACAATAGAAGATAAACCAAAAAAGTAAAATGGGAAAAGATTATTCAAGCTCTGGAGAAAGAGGACTACCAGAGGATTTGTAGTTGTAGGATAAATATGTCCAGCACCACCTGATGCAAGTAAAGTCACCTTTGAAAGAAATCTTACCACCTAAAAGCTAAAAAGATGAAGTTTTAGAAAATATATTCAATGAGGGCAGTAATTGCCTTCTCAAACAATCACTTATAATTGCATTTCCCACCTCTAGTGTTTCAGTATTCAGAGTGTCAACACCAAGACAAACCATATCAGATCCATCCTGCAACTCCAATGACATGTTTTAGTTAGTGATTGCATCAAAACTTTCAAAATGCTCTGGGGTCAAATTTGGATAGTGGCAATTTCAAAAGAGCAAAACCCATGAAAACTTCAAAATTTAAACTTCCAAATATTTCACATATCCCAGCTACAACTGTGCACTAGCAACACCAAATATGCTAGACAACCTTTAGTATAGCAAAAGAAAAGAGAAAATAATTGCAGAGAGAACCAACCTGACAAGTGAGAAGATCTATAGCAAAATGGTGTTCAAACACAAAAATATTAGGATCATTGACAACTGCCTTCAGTAGAGCCCGCTCAATCTCTTTTCCAGTCATATCAGCAGAATGAACAACTCTACGATGTGAATGACCTCCCTCCCTCACCAGATGCAAGTTACCATCTTCCCCATGATCAAATGAAGCACCCATAGAAATTAGTTCTCTGACTCTGTCAGGTCCTTCTGTACAGACAACCTGGAAAAAAAAAGTAGAAGTTAATAAACCTAAATACTGTAGTCAAAGAAATTATTAATTCCTTAAATATCATCTACAGGTACATGGACAATTCTTGCATGTTCAAAACAATCATTCGTTAAGAATAAAAGCAGAATGACATTTGGTTCCGTAAATTAAGCATTCACTAGATTTTTGTGCTTAGCAATAGCAAAAGGGAGTTGAGTGCATGAATTGCATTTTAAATTGAAAATACCCTGTTTAAGTAATTTCATAATTACAAAACATCATTGTCAGAAAATGGAAATATAAATATAAAAACATGCAAATTCAGTTCATAAAACAACTTAAAAGGAACCGTTCTTCTGCAGCCCATGGCATATTAGGATGCATTAGGTATAATGTTCCAGTGCACAGATCAGGTTCTAAGAATGATTGACATGGTAAACTTAATAGGTCTGGAACATACTCTAACAGTCTCCTCATCACAAAGATAAGCCCCAGCCACAATGGTGTCCTTCATGTGACTCTCCACAGAATCTGAAGGGCATAGCACAGCACTAACACCACCTTGAGCATAATTAGTGTTGCATTCGTGAGACTCAGCCTTTGTGATCACCGCAACAGATCCATGTTTTGCCACCTCAAGAGCATAGCGGAGGCCAGCAATTCCACTCCCAATGACAGCAAAGTCAAAGTATTTTGTGGAACTATCTTTTTTGCAAGAGGAAATGACTGATTTGAAGAGTTTCTGATTCTTATAAAGTGGAGATACAGAAAACTCACATCTGTGTATCTGCTGGACCTTGGATACCCCTTGAGACCTAAAATTTTGCACCCAAAAATGATTGAAAATCATTAATTTAGTTAAGAAGAATGAACCAGTGAAGATCAATTTCCATTCAGTGTTTCTAATCAAGTTTCCTGAAGTCACTTCAAGATACTTCAGTATAAATAGGCAATCAATGTACAATAGTGCAACTGTTTTTCTTTAGAGGTAGAGAGATTTCTAGCCGGCCTCCACAATGATTTGCTTCGAACAGTTTAAATAATCACAAACTGTGCATGTGCTATAAACCATGACAACTTTATCAACATTAAATTGTCTTTTGCCAACCCTAAACAACCAGCCAAAGCTGAATATGTTTCAGATTTGACAAATTTAACCACTATGAAAACTGTACAATATTGTGCAAAACAGTAAAACTTCATTAAAAACAACTTTAATCTATAGCAAAGTAAACAATAATTTGTTTTTGGGCATTTTATGAGATCACTAGTCACTACTAATATTTTTCCTGGATCCTGAGAGAAATATTTGTAAATGTTTTAACAGCAACAAAAATCACGTGATCCTGTGTGAAGAAGTAAAACTTCATTCAACCTAAGTCTGGAGGTGCAAACAAGAACTTCTTTTTCGACATCTTAACCTAACAGATAGTGAGATATGAAATCACTACTAATATGATCCCTGGATCAAAATCTTTAAGACATACCATGAGAGCTCGTTTTGAAAATTTCTCTTGATAGACACATCAGAAACCCAAGCAGTCCTTCTACAGCTTTGTCCCTTGCAATCCACCACTTTATAAAGTTTGCCACTTCCAGCAGGTATACAGGTTGCCATTGCAATGCCTCTGCACAAAAAGCAGACAGAGATTAAATTAAAGATGAACTTCAAAACCTTGACTTCAGGTGTTCTATGCGTTCTCTGCTGCAATTAGTCAAAGAATGAACATTTTCCATTCAGAGGAAAATGAGGATCAAATCAAGCAATAGCAACACTTGGTAAAAACCAGTGAATAACAAAGTTAATAGTGACGCAAAAGGTAAAGATCTTACTAACGTAAATAGTTTTCCATTCTGGAAATAGTTAACAACAACAATGAACTGGTGAACAGCTTATACAGAACAAGAATCTTAGCTTAGCATATGCAAACTCTTACGTAATATATGAGCGTTTAAATTTATGTGAAATATAGGCAAATTAATTTAGAAACAAGCTCAAAATCCATTCTTTTTGCCTCCCCAGGTGGTGGAGATCCAAGAAGAAGAAGAAGTGGGATAAGAAACATCCGACAGATATGGAAATTCAATTGTTTACCCTACCCGAATAGCCAAGTACTACTCAAAATTCAGAACAACATACAACAAAGAACAAGTTTTTCAAACAAAGAGGAGTACTGAGAAGAAGGGGATGCAGTTGAACAAGGCCAGAAAACTAAGTCACCAACCAAGGCACACAACCTTGCCGACAGGGTAGGATAAAAACCAACATAGACTAATATTTTTCCCAACCACAGAGGCGCGTTTGGCATCAACGTTAAAAACTAAAGATACACACATTCATAAAATTGAACCAAGAAATGCTAAACACTGACAAAGTTACCCAGGGGAAGTTCCAAAAGCAAGAAACACCAGCGTACCTTGTTCTTCTCTGAATTTGCGGACAAAGAGCGAGGAAACCAAGGAAATTAGAATTTGGGTCGCGTTGCTTCGCAGAAAATGAATCTAAAGCAGTAATAGTCCAAGAATCTGTGCTCACAGCGTAGAAAATGTAAAGCGATCTTTGAAAAAGAAACGAGCCGCGACGAAGACCAAGGCAAGGATTCAGCAATTGTTATTATTATATTATATTATAGTGCAATATTATAATGACAAAAATATATTTAAAAAAGAACAGATAGGATGCAGAGAGAGAAAGAGAAGGGTGCTCAACATTTCCGAGGCGCCACACCCAAAATGAACGTCGAACCCCAGAACCCGAACCAGAAGAATAGCGGAAACTCGTAATCGTAGTCTTTTGTAATCTTTTTCATTTTTAACTCTTCCAAATATATATAAAAGTCATTATTTTAAAATTTTAAAAAATTTTAATATTAATTTAATTTTAAATTATGAGAAATAATATTATTTTAATTTTTAAAAATTAAAATTAAAATTAATTTAATTTTTTAATTATTAAAAAATATCAATTTAATCTCTCAATTATTTAAAATTAATATTAATTAAAAATTATATTAATTTAATTTTTATTCATATATAAAAAAATAATTTAATATTATTTTTTATAATTCAAGAATTAAATTAATATTAAAATTTATTAAAAAAATAATAATAATAATACTTATATCTTTATAAAATTAAAAAGAAAATTTGCTCGCCAATAAAAACCTTAATTTAAGTGAACTTTTAGGCTTTGGATTGAGATTTCACTAATATCTAGTGTGTTGGGTGGGGGTAAAATTTGAGTAATTTACTTATTTGGGAGACCCTTATACCATTTGTGTGAACGTGAAAATGTGATCAACAATATTAGAGCATGTTTGGTATTAAGAAAAATATTTTTTTAAAAAACTTTATTAAAATTTTTTTGATTATAAACTATTTTAATTACGAAATAAATTAATTTAAATATACACTTAGCGATAGTCTACTTATATAAATATATAATCTCATGCAAGAGATTATTTCAGTATCCTTTTTATTAAATAGACATCCGTGTCTTCGTTGATGTACTATGATATTATTGGTAAGAAATATAAATAAATATATATAATTTGTTGGATAAACAAATAAATTATAAAAATAAATTATAAATAAATTTATTACATCATGAAACATAAGAATAATACTAATACCCTTATTAAAAGGATAGATACCAGAAAACCTTCATTTTTAGATATATTTGATGTCAAATTAAAATTTTTTAAAAAAGTTTGCGTATAGTAGCAACCCTTTACACTTATTATTTGTTTATTTTTTTCAAGTTTCATATAGTTTTTATCTTTTCACAATAGTTTGTAAACCTCTTGTCGATCATATTCTTTTGAGTTTAATCACAGACACCCAATTTGTTGAAAAATGGTGCGGATGAAATAATTGGAAAAAAAAAAAAAAAGCCTACAGACTTCGGTGGGTGGCTTATAAATTAAAAGCGTTAAAGCGTGAAAGCGCGAAAGCGCGAAAGCGCCCGCCAATTGGAGTAGTGGACAAAAGCGGTTGGATCTCTCCCCGTAGAACACGAAATGCTGTTTTTCTCTCGTCAGAGCTGAGAAACTGACAAATCAAGAAAAAGGACTCGCTCTCCGAATCTGAATCTGAAGAAGACAAATTGGATTGGGCAACTAGGGCACCATTTATCTTTTTACGATTGATAATTGAACGTAAGGGTTTGCATCAAATAGTTAAGATTAACTAATAATATATTTATAATTATAAATTTATAAAATACAATGATAAATAATTGATGACTTAAACAAATAATTAATTATATATAGTTAAGTGATTAACTTCATTTAATATATAATATATTTTAAAGGTAATTATATTAATTTTTTGTGATATTAACACTTATTATATTTAATATCTTTTTTATTTAAAAAATTATATTTACACATCTTAGTTTATAGACTGTTATTATAGTTTATATTTTTTTATTTAAAAAATATACACTTATTTTTTTTATTTTATATATAATTTTTATAATATTATTTTTTATAAATAATAAAATAAAAAAAAGTAAATGTAATTTATAAAAAAAATTATTGTAATAAGTTTTAATTTAAAAAAAAATCAGTGTAATTATCTCTAAATTTTAATTATGTAAATTATTGAAGGCCAACTATTTTTCCCTCGTGGTTTTGTCTTGGGGCCTTCTACTTTGGACTGTGGACTTTTGAGGGATTCTATTGGACCCACCTCGCTTCACTTACGCCTCCTCCACCTCCCACCGATGCCACCACTTCATTCACCTTTTCAATTAGAGAGTTTCAATTTATATTTTTGATTAGGTAGATCTAGAGCTTCAATTAAGTGCAAAATATGTTGCTGTTATCTAAATTAATTTTAAATTAAAACATTTTTTTAATTTTTAAATGATACATCATTTATCAAATTTATTTTGTAGAGATTAATTTTATCAATTTAATTCTTTAAATTATAAGTTACTCATAAATTTTATTTTTTGTTCTTTTTAATTTTATCAGTTTAGTCTCTTAAAAGTCAAAAAGATCAAATTGTTGTGATTTTAAAATTTAAAAAATTAAATCAATAAAATTAATTTTAAAAAAATTAAATTGATAAATAATATATATTTTAAAGACTAAAAGTATATTTTATTCTTAATTTTATTATACTAACTTTCAAATTTTATAATGTATATTTTTTTTAAGTTTTAAAAGTAGAAAAGGTCTACTATCACTCTTATTAAACTAATTTTGATTTGATATTTCTATAATACTTTTCTTATTTATTTTTAATCAAACAATAATCTATTACCAGTTTTACATTTATGTACATATTTAATATATATATATATATATATATATATATATATATATATAATTATATGAGAATGATATAAAAAATAAATAATTATTAATTATTTTTTAAGTGCACAAACAATAAGTTCCAATACTCTTATCAATGCATATCGTCTCTGAAAATGAATTTTAGCAACATTTATAATTTTTTCATCTGTTTGATTTTCCATCAATTTTTTTCTCATATGAAATGAACTAATGTGTTTTTATGAAAAAAAAAGATAAAAATTGTTCATGAAGAACAGAGAGTGTACAGAGATTTTGTAGAGGAATAATGGGATGATTAGAATCTATTAATTAACAATAAAAAGATATTTTTATTTTAAAATAAATTAAAAAATAATTAATGATAAGTTTGGATAAATATGAGAAGGATGTTTGACTATAAATAAGAAAGAAGCTTGTTTTGAAAAGATCAAAACAAAATCAATTTAACAAGAGTGACAATAGATAATTATGAGTAACAATAGACTCTTTTTTAAAAGTATGAATAAATTATTCTAATCTCTCATCTATTTATTTATTTTTTCATAAATCACCATTTATTTTCAAAACGTATGCATACTCTCTAAGTATTTTTAAAAATCTACACATATCCTTAAGTACTTATACACATCCCTTATATTTTAAAAATGCACAACACATATTTTATTGGAGAAGAGAGGTTTGTGCAAATTTTAAAAATAGATAAGTTTTTTGTAAAAAAAAAGATAAATAGAGAAAATGTTAAAGTAATTTACTCTAAAAGTATACATAAACTTATTGGACATTCAAAAATATTAAAAGTGATCATTTTTTGTCTGATTCTTATAAATTTTATTAAGATATATTGAGATTTTTCTTTTATAATACACTAGTAGAAGAGATTGAGTTTTGTGCATAACCAATAAACAAAATGAAAACGGAGACGATTGTGAATGATGGGTGTATATATAGATGTTTATAATTTCATTTTAAATTCAATTTAGTCTTTATAATTTAAAATAATTTGAAAAGACTTTTATAATTTTCAAATAATACAAAATAGTTTTTATTAGTTTGATTTGGTATTTATTTGAAGTGAAACTACATGGACTGTGAAACTATATAGATTAAATAGGAATTATTTTGTATTATTTAAAATTAATAAAAATCAAATTTTGTTTCTTACGAATTATTCACAATCTTTGAGTATGAAACTAATTTTTGCTCAAAGTGATGAGATTATCTTTATCCACAAAGTATTTTTCAATGAGATTGTATCTAACTTACTTACCACTAAACCATGAATTATTTAAAAAATTATAAGAATCTTCTTAAATGATTGAACTGTAGATACTAAATTAAACTTTGAGTGAAATTATAAAGAATCAAATGAATAATTTAGAATTGGTTGTGGAAAAATCCCCTTCTGGTTTGAAAAATGGCTGGATATGGGCAAACTATGCGACCTTGTAGATTATGTTGATATTAATGACTCTGCTCTTAAACTGAGGGATGTAACAGACACTAATGGTTAGAATCTTAATAGTATCTACACCAATTTGCCAGTGGAGAATCGCAGAATTATTATGGAGACTCCTTCCTTTATCTCGTCTCGTGTTGATGGCTGCATGGTACGGGGTGATCATTCTCTAGGTGTATATAACACCAGAAGTGGGTATCACTGGCTGGTTTCAAAACACAAAGAGCTAATCCTACATAGTCATTGGTCTTGGATCTGGCAAATGAAAGCACCAGAGAAAATCAAATTCTTCTTGTGGCAAATTATGCACAATAGTCCCTCCACCAATCAGGTATGGTATCATCGGAACCTTTCCCGAACGACCAGCTGTCCTCGTTGCAACAACACTGAGTAAACCATCCTTCACTGCTTAAGAGACTGATAGGACTCTCACTATTTGGCAGGGACTAGGACTCACAAACCGTCCTGACCTCCACTCTAATGAAGTTTGTACTCAGATTCCATGCATCTTTCGAAACGATGACTTTGAACTTCTGTCAGGTATTTTTAATAAAAAGACATAAAGTTTGAAATTAAAAAATAAGAATATCGGGATAATATAAGAGTCACAAGTCTTATATTGAATAGAATTATATTTAATTAAAAAAATATAATTCACTCTTAATCATATTTAAAATAAATAAACAAAAAATAAAGTATTCGTACGTGCATAAAAAATTGACAGGAATTAACATTTGTGAGATAACACGTGAAAAATATGTAGAATACAATAAAACTCACCTAATCAGCAGTAATTTTAAATTTCAATTTCAATTTTAATAACTCACTCTTAATGAACTCTGAGACGGGATGACGGCTCTTGGATTGATGGTTTCTTGGGCCATGTGGGCCTTGCGAGCAACCTCCATGTTGGAACTTTATGGAATTATGCAGGGTCTTATGGTTGCTTGGGATGAGGGCTACCACAAGGTGGAGCGCGAAACTTCCTGCCAGAAAGCTTTAAACCTTATCTGAAATTGTCTAACTCCTTATCACCACTATGGTAGCATTTTAGCTGAAATTCCTCATCTTGTACAGTGACACCGGGAAATCAAATTAGAACATACTTCACGAGAAGGAAACTTTAGTGCTGACCTCTTGGCTAAAAAAGGTTCCCACAATGATGACGCATTCAAGCTGCGGCGCACCCCACCTGCAGATATTACTACTAGCCTTGTCTCAGATATGGCCAGGACCGTTTTCTTGAGAGGGTAATTAGTGCTTTTGTTTCCTTTCTTTTTTCTTTCCTCTGATGTACCAAAAAGATGAATAATTAATTTAATCAGAAAAAATTATATGTTCTACTGGTGATTTTTTTTGTTAAGAAAATTATAATTTTTTTGGGTACAAGAAGAGAAAATTATAATAGGCATGCTGAATGATCTCTCTATTATCAATTTTTCCAAATTTTTAAGGGTGATAAAGTGCATGTTTCTAAAATATGAGTGAATAAAATGTAAAGTTTAAAATTTGTGTTTTAAAATTAATTTGACAAATACTTTGACGTAATTAAAGTTTAATTTATTATTATTATATATATATTTGTTCAAATAAATACATATTATTATAAAATTGCAACATCCTACCTTGGAACTGCTACATAGTATAAATGTTAATTAAATTCTTAAACTAAAACAACTATTTAATAATTTTTTTTATCTACGTGACACTAATGAAATAAATCAGTCATGTGACATGAAATTTTGGAGGACGAAAGTATTAACTAAATTATTTCTGGCATACTTATATGCAAAGTATAAAATATTGTATGTTTTAAGATTTTAGCCCAAACTATTTCTAACATACTTCTATTTGTGTATCATATAGTTTATACTGTCATACAGATATACACATGCATTTTTGTGAAATATTTTATGCATCTTTTAGCATTTTGCAGCATCCTGATCTATATATATATAGCAGAATGTTTTTAAATGGTAAACACTAAACATCAAATTTGTCTTAAACCCGTTTTATCAAATGCACGCACATGCTCCAAACAAATTTCATCTGATTAATAATCAGACGCAGGGCATGAGATTGAAACCTTAGCTTCAGACCTTGAGAGGAGTGCGACAATGGCTCAAAGCCCGCTAAGCGAAGAATGGCAGTGCTGCTGCTCTTGGCATTTGCTTTGTTAGGAAGCAACACATTTTAGAAAAAAGCTCGAATATATATAGATTTGCGAAGTTATTTGGTTTGATTGGTTCTATATACTTGCATGCATATTTAGGGGTGTTCAATATGTCAATTTAAGCTATGACCTATTTAAATCAACCAAAACTAAATAAGTAAAAATGAATTAGGTTTAACAAAAAAAAAAGAATTAGGTTGAGTAATCAAGTCTATTCGAATAAACCTCGATCAAAACTAATTTTAATCAGTTTGAATAACAAGTTCGCTAAATGCCAATCTGATAACTCAATTACTCTTTCGATGATCTGACTTCCTTATTTTATTTATTTATTTATTATAATAACCTCCTTGAAATCATAATTCCTTGGCCTTAAAACTACATTTTGACTATTTTTCCTTAATCTCTTATTCGTTTTTGTTCTTCCAGAGTCAAACATTTCCTTTATTTTGGTTCTTTATTTTTTTATTATAATTGATTATGATTTTCTCATTTATAGTTTGTAAAAAAAAAAATCATGAGTGACCCAACTCAACTTAACTTTAGTTGGTTTAGTTTAGTTTGGATTGTTTAAAAAAAATTACAAAATCAACCCAATTCAATCTAACTAAAATGGTTGGTTTAGACCCTTTTTTTTTTTTTTTTCAAAACTCAAACCATCCGAACCCTTGACCAGCCTACTATGTGCTAAATGAAAGCAAACACGTAATTCAGATGCCTTCATAAACTTGTTTTATAACATCATTCCAAAGGCATGATCAACCAGTGTTTCTAACATACTTACTTTATGTACAAAGTAAAAAGGATTTGGGGGCACATAGTCACTAATACACACGCCAATAATGCCATAACCAAACTTTAAGTTGACAACTAAAAATAAAAATTCTTTTCAATGTGAAGTATGAAATTTAAAACTTAAAAACAAAATTGATAAATTCAAGAATCACATAAACATGTAACTGTTTTCCAAACATAGAATCAGAGACATGAAGTTGAAATTGTTCGCCTATATTGAATAAATAGGAGAGAAGTAGATATGGTTATTAAAATTACAATTTTATCCATTTAAATACTCACATTCCATTACACTATAAGAATATATAAATTATTTAACATAATTATATCTTTTTTCTCAAGACTTTTTTACATATCTAAACAAAAAAGAAAATTATTTTTCATTTTCTTTTCTATTCCTTTTTTTCTTTTCCTCTTAACTTTTGTTTTATTTTCTTGCTCTCCATTTGTCCCAACAATGGGTAACTGTGACTCCCAACATTCCAAATTCCCAAAATTCCTTCTGTCATCTTGTATTCACCGTTCTTGAGCTCATTCATGTGCCATATCCTTTAAAACTTAAAAGCTCCATTTTTTTTTGTTTTGGAAATTGAAAGTCCATTCAACTCCCCATACGCTTACAAATTACAATTGTTCGATATACTTGCAGTGTCTTTGGAATCCAAGACATTTCAATTTCAGACACTTATTTTGAACTTGTCCTTTTTGTACAGTTGCAGTTGCAGAGGTAGCTCCATCGGTAAAAACATACTGTAGATGGGGATTGAGGACGATGGTTGGAACGAGAATGAAATCTTTCGTTTCGTATATAATAAGGATAGGGTCTCTCCATTTATGCGGTGACAATGAGGTCCTAAAATTTTGGGTATTCTAGTAAATGCGTTAAGGCTGTTTTTAAAGTTGAAACCGTCTCGTAGCTGCGAGAATGGCGCGAGCGCCGATTCGGACTCAGAGTGTTGAGTTGGGTGCCTTTTACCTTGCTTCTCATTCCCAATTTCTTCACAAACTCTTCTCTTCCGTCCCGTTCCTCTCCGCTCCAGTCTGTTGGCATTGAAACCCTAGAAGACTCAGCACAGAGCAATGTGGAATTGGTTTTTTTCCAAAGACCCAGAGCCACCACCTCCCGTGGTGCTTGTGCCACCTCTCTTCGATTTCCCTCCCCTTGCTGCTCGCACCAGGTTCCCATTTACACGTTTCTGCTCAATTCATAACTCTTCCACCCTACTTGCTGTGCATCGACTATTTGTTTATTTGTTTGATTTTGAGCCTAATTTGTAAACTTTTGGGGGTTTCCTTAGTGGGATTATGTATCTGTTGATAATTTGGAATTAAAACGTTAGATTTTGATGTTTCGTTACGCAAGCAGTCTCTACAATTTAGTTCCATATAGCAAGTATAACGTGCAAAACTATGGGGTCCGTCAGTCATAGTAAAATTGCATTTTAATTGTGTTTGTCCAATGTTTTTATTGTGCATTGTATTCCCTCTTTTCGATTTTCGCCATGTTATATAGTGATATCGGTTCTTTTATATAATGTATGCCCGCAAGAATCTGGTGTGTTTTCTGTCATAATTCTGTCTATCTTCATGAAACTTGTTTATGTTGTTGTTCATGTTAATGACATCTAAATAACTTGTTAATTGTTATTGGATAGCGTTGGTTATGTTAAACAAGGTGCACCGTGGTAAAATTCTTCATACTGAGGGTGGAAAATCTTATTTTGTCCTGCTAATTAATCTAGATATACAGAATGTGTCAACTTTTAACGTAGATTGAAAATTACAGTACTTGCCTGAACAAGGCAACCTCCATGACACTTTGAATTGAAGGGACCTGCTTGTTGAGATCCACATTGTACATGGTTTTACTGGCCTCACCTTTATTACTGCAACTTAATTATTGCATTTGATTGATTTAAATATATTTATTCTTCCCAAATGCAATTTCTTTTGGGAGTTGATATGATGTTTATTTATAATTTTTTTGAGGTGATGCAGGATGTTGGAGTCATCCTATAATTTGTTATTTGGGAAACTTGCTTTGAAATGCCTTTTTGAGGATTATTTTCAGGAAGCAAGGCATTTTACCACAAGAATTATGCTAAAGCCTATTGATGATCCTCATGTAGATCTTATTGCAACAGTATCCATACAAAACATAACTTCCCCTTTCTCTACAAACTTATGTTGCTATAGTTTTGTACCATGTTTTCGGTTAAGAAACTTGCAAAGTTGGGGCTATGAAACGTATTTTTCCCCTTAACCTGTTTAGGTTTCAGGTCCTCTTGATCATAAGCCAGAAGAGAATATTATAGGGAATGCATTATTTCGCTGGCAAAGGTATTGTCGTTTTCTTCTATTGTATTGTTTGCAGACATCAGATATGCCTTTATTCTTCTGTTTGTTAAACTTTCTCCTTTTTCTTTTTCTCTGTGGATATGCAGTGATGTTAATGATCCTCATACATTCATGGACCTTTATGTATCAACATCAGATCCGTAAGAAACTCTAACTTGAAATATGAAGCTCCAATCCTAATGTCTGTTGGTGGGTTTGCTAACTTTGCTCCTATTGAAATGGTAAATATTTTGCATTCTGTCTCTTAAGGATTTTGCAGATGAGATCATGCGCTTACTATCCAAAATATGGATTTGGGGCTTTTGGAGCGTTCCCTTTGATACTGAAGAAAAGGTGCGTTGATGTTGGCAGACATGGTATAAGGTTCTTGTTGTAGTTTGTACATCCATAGATTGCAACATAAATTGTTGACAAAGTTAACCAATTCTACAGAGAATCCTCACAAGATTATGGCCAGATGGGACTGAGATATGGTTCGGGAAATCTATCCTTTGGAGTCACACTTATGCCTTTTGCCAGTAAGTTACCTGAATTTCATGTTAATGAGGCTTCTCCTAGTTAAAATATGACTTAATGAGTTCTCTATATAATTCCTATGCTTAATCACTATATTGTTGGACTCTTATAGATTTTGTGAAAAAGCATATATAACTGATTTGCATATGAAACTTGAGATTATAGTTTTGTTTTTAATCCCTTTGTTACAATTTACAAACATTGGTTGATTTTGGTTCATGTTGCTTTTGGAGATAACTTTTGAGGCTTTGCAGCAATAGAGAAGAGGTATAACAGACTAGGATAGGCCCACTTTGAATATTCTCTCCTCCCTGGCTTCCTGTAATCTATGTCATTAGGAAACCTTAAAGATATGTCTCAATAAAAGTTTGGATTATTATCATGAACTTTAAATTGAATATCTGTTCATTAAAATGAAGATAGTGCTCTTTGTATGAATAGAAGAAATTTAGACATTACAGGCACTTTGTCTTCCTGTGTTTGAAGTTTGAGATGATAAATGTTCTTAGCAACATGATTGCTAAATTTTACTTTTTGCAATGGATTTTTTGGAAGTATTTATTTATGATCTATTCGGAGAAGCAATGATTATAAATTTTTTTATGTAATTGTCATACTTTGCAGTGAAAGATGAATTACCAAAAAGTGCATGGCTGGTAAGCAGGATAGGAAGGGTGACTGCTGGGGTGCAGTATGAGCCACATCGTAAGAATTAAACAGATTTTATTCCTTTAGCAAATATTTTAATAAATATCTTCAGAATTTATTCTTCATTAAAAGTACTGCATCAGTACTAGTTTTCTAATTCTTTTGCTTTTATGTGGTGCATGTGTACTTTGGCTCTCTTTCTGCTGGTTAAGTAGTTATGTATTGTTTTGAGCTTGTCTTTCGTTCAACATATTTGTCTAAGACATTTGCTTTAGTATTTTTTAAGTAGTCATATAAATGTTAGGCCAAGAAGGAAGAGTTATATATTTGCATTCAGCAGAAAGTTGACATCACTGCATCAATCTTTTAGCCAGTATGATTTGCATAATTCATGCCTTAGTGTTTTGCGTGCTTTCACCATATTGAGAATGGTACATATATGTTCACTTGCGAGTGACTTGTGTTGTTTATATTCTATAAGTTGCACATGCATTTAGGGTTACAATTACATGAAAGATGGAGTAACAGATGGAAAGCAATCCACGGAGGGATGAGAGTTGGTCACTGTGGGGCATTGGGGATTGAAGAACTCAATCTAATGCTTTATCGTTTTCAAGTAGTTTCAGGAATTTGGATTTTATGGATGAACCAAAACAGTTACAAAAAAACTAAATGGATTATTTCAGCATATATTATCTAACATGAGGTTTACATGTTTTGAGTATGAAATTTAGACAAATATGTATTTGATACCTGGTGGTGCTGCTTTTTTAGATGGAAATGCAAAACTTTCTAATTTGATGAACTGGAGTTGTGCCATTGGATATGGTGTGGGATCAGGCAGCCCCTTGAGTCCATCCTTCAATTTCGGTCTTGAGCTTGTTAAAAGCTCTCAGGTATGTTCCACATACTCAAATTGATTAATGTTTTTTTGCATTATTCAATTCTTTGGAGAAGTTGATATTTTTTCATGTTGTCAAGTTCATTGAATGCATTTGGTGAACTCTTTGGTATATCATTTTAAAATTTCACCAGCCACTTTTCATCACATTGGAATCAATATTAAATTTTGTACCAACCTGCTGTATGATAAGCTTGACACATGATGGTGCGATTTAAACTTCAAGCCAACTGAGTGCATCTATACATTTTCTGCATTAACATGTGATTTGTGTAGTTCTGATTAATATTTTGGGAAGCATTTTACTGAAATTTAGAAGTCTAAATATGCAGTTTATTGCCTCATTCTATCAACATATGGTTGTTCAAAGACGGGTAAGTTTATTTGGTCCTCTCTCTTTCTCCCTGCCTCTCTCCCTATCTCCCTCTCTTTTTTCTGTCTTTTCAAGGTCCTCTGTATCAATATTGGTGTCTCATTTTTCTTTTTTTTCTTTTTTTCAAAGCGCATTGATGTTTAGACTTATTTGTTGTTAGTAGTATCTCTTAAAATTAAATTTATTACCTGTGGGGTTTCCTTGGTTTGCTTTAATAATCTGAAATAGGTTCTTTTATGTGAAAGATGTGATGTTGAACATATGAACTGAATTATGTCATTCATTGGTTGGAAATGTGAAGATGCTGCGTTGTACTGGAATATAGATACACATGTTACAGAATGTGGTTGGTTGAGGGAATATCCACACTTGGGTTCTGTCCTTTAACTTGGTTTTCCTTGCAAGATAAGATGCATGGATACAACAAATTGGGGTCTATCATATGTATATCAGTCATCAGATACGTGTATGAGGCAGGCACCCTTATTTTGTCCTTTTTTTAAAAAAATTTTTTGGCCAAAATGGGTTAATACAAGGTTGAATTAGATGAATTCAAAGTGTACAAAATGCATAAGACAAATTTGAAACTTTTCAAAATGCATAAACATTTCAAAACACTACAAAATAGGTCTAAATTATGCAAGCAAAAGCATGACAATGTGGACTAAAACTCATGTGAAACCCACCAAAACATATAAATAAGTTAAATTTGTATACCTTTTAAATTGAATATAAATATGTAATATTTATTATTTAAACTTTTTATAAGTATATATATTAAATATTTTAAATATACCCTGCTGTACTAGTATTTTTTTTTTCCAAAAATTACTGTATCCTTGTATTGTATTGTGTCAGATACAATACATGTAGCTGTTTCTTAGCTTGCAAGACTACACTGTATAGTCTTGGGATATCGATAAGACTTTGGTTTTCATAAGTTGCTGACTTGGGCTAACTGCATGAAAAAATACTTGGATTAGAAGCTTATTTACCCAAGACTTTAGCCTATATTGTGAGTTATATTTTGGATGCATTTTCCTTGCAATCTGATACAGTTTTACCTTTATGCTGATTGAATTCCCTCTAGGAATTACTTATTTATTCTTGTTAAAATTTTCCTCTTCCAGTAGTAATGAGATGCGTTATTTTTTACTGTGAATTGTAGTAAATTGACATGTGATTTTTATTAAATCAGAATATATTATATTGTAAATGTCACATACTTCAATTGAACAGGTGAAGAACCCCCTTGAAGAGAATGTTGTTGTTGGAATTACAAACTATATTGATTTTGGTTTTGAGTTACAAACAAGGTATTCTTTTTTACTTCAAACATCAGCAGATATATGCAAAATAATGTGCGCCAATGTGGTACCATCTAATTTTCTCTGTGTCAAAGGGTTGATGATGCTATAACATCAAACAATATCTCAGACTCAACTTTTCAAATAGGCGCATCCTGGCAAGCCAATAAAAACTTCTTGCTGAAGGTAAAAAAAAAATTGACAAAATGTTATTCAGGTTTCTATAGATTATATTGGATTCAACTAGATTATTACTAATCTTTTCAGGCAAAGGTTGGACCTCGTAGCTCATCAATGGCATTTGCATTCAAGTCATGGTGGAAACCTTCTTTTACTTTCAGCATTTCAGGTACCTCTGGAGGGATTTGTCTATTCATTCTCACTTCAGTTCTTTTTCCCTGTTCTTTCCTTTAGCGGGATTTTTCTTTTCCTCATCCATGTGTGCTTGTATGTGTATTAAGATCTGAGGTTATGGCACTTCTGACCTAATTACTCAGTTTGTGCTTATACTCTATCCTGCTTCCATACATGAAGTCGGCTGTGTTTCCAACATTTTTTCAGGCTTACACCTATATAGGGATATTACCATGATCAAGGGTGAACTTAAGTTGAGGCGTTTTTTTGCATGGAGGGGGAAGGAGGATGGCTCCCCCAGAGATAAAAATATTCCCTCTGCTTTTTACCTGTATTCTTGTTAGAATATATGCTTGCACTTTCAAACTTTTTTGCTTTTCTTGGAAATGCTCATTTTGTTTTTATTTTGGCCCCTACAAAGTTCTATTCCTAGTTTTGCCCCTGCCAATGTTAAGTATTGAGTGCATCAGATGGCATGCCTACCCCCAGCAAAGTATGTTTCAATGTGTGGCGTATTATATCTAGATGGGTACCACCTCAGGAATATCATTTTCTGGATGTATGGCGTGCGCTACCTCATTAGTAGTTAAATGGGAGGCTGTAGATATAACTAATGGTCTAAGATCTATAATGTGAAATAGTTCTCAATTTCTCATCCTATGACATTTCATCATATGTGAAATCTGACAATTCGTGGTATTAAGCAAATAGAAATGAAAATGGTAAGTCACAGTCTGGATTCTAATTACTATGTCATTGTTACTAGGTATACCTTCGAACATATAAAACCACCTGTGCTCTAAAGTTCTGTTTGGATTGAGGAGAATGGAGAGAAAGAGAAGGGAAAGGCTAATTTTAAACATTTTAAACTTAAAATTTTAAAATAACCTTCCATTTCCCTTCATTCTCCTCCAATCCAAACATATCCTAAAAGTATTGATTTGGGCCAACCGGCCAAGGAAGACAAGGAACGGAGTTGCTTTTGTCATTTTTTTTTGGGGGGGTGGGGGGGGGGGGGGGTTGGGTTTTGGGTTACATGGTGGGTTTGCTTCTAAAGAATGTGTCATCCTGGTATCGGATGATTGAAGTGGCTGAGGATGTCCTGTTTTTCTGCAGCCGCTAGAGATCGTGCTGATGGTAAAATGCAATATGGATTTGGCATCCAAAGTGAGAGTCTCAGAGAAGCCAGGTTCATTTCTTTGCAATAACTTCTGTGTTTTGATTCAATAAATTATCTGCTAATAAATTTATGGTCAATATAGCATGACATGTACACGTGTTGCTGCATGTTGAAAAATGAGAACCGCTTTCACCGTTTCCTTTTTTATATTGGGCTGATGGCTTAATAATCAATATGTTGTTATTCTTAAAATTGTGCCTCACATTGGCACTTCCTGTTCTTGTTTGCAGTTACCAAAGAGCTGATCCCAATTTTGTAATGCTCACGCCAAGCAAGGAGCACCTGGCAGAGGGCATTGTTTGGGAAACGGGGAAGCGACCTATGCTACAATCTGACATAGATGCCGGAAATTTTGATGGCTTACCCACAGAATTAAGGCCTCTGGATAAAATTTTGTAATTTCCTATTTTAGCTTGCTTTTTTTTTCCCTCTTGCCGATAATGTTAGACAATGTTTATTTTTAATAGAACAAGGTGAAAACGGTCATAAGAATGTAAGATGGGGCACTTCTTCAATGAGTGACTAGGCACATGTTTGATTTTGCATAATTTTTATGCAAAAGCAGCTTTTTAACTAGAAGTTCTCTAGCTGTTCTTTTTTCTGTCAAGTTCTCTAGCTTTTCTAAACACAAAAGTTGCACTATTTTTTGGTATAGATCTTGCTTTTGTTCTCCAACTTTGATCTATGTTATTTTGGACCATAGATTATTCATAATTCCTCCTGGAATAGGATCTATTGATAATAAGCTGGGTTTCTTTTGGTCATCTAAACCGGGTTGTCGGGTTGGATGGATTACGGTCCAAACCAATGTTCAAAACTAAATAATCAGCAAAGTAACCCGATTGGACAGAAACAAAAATCACATATTAGAAATAGGGTTCAATCCAATGGGTTCTGAAAAATGAGAAAGTAAAAACAAATTTGAAAAAATGTATTTAAGGATGATAAAATTCAGACAAATAACAGAATTTTCTTTTCATTTTTTTAGTTTTATTATAAGAATATATTTTAAGCTAATTTTACATCAATCAAAATTGAATATTTTTTATATAATTTTAAAAATACATTTTTCAGATCAGTGTGAGACACAAAGAAAACAAATAAATAACCACTTTTACAAATTAAAGGTAAAATTATTTGTCTTCTTGCACCGAGGTGCAGTTGAGGGGGAAGATGGCAATCCCATGCACCCTTTACAGTAACAACCAAGGAAGGCAATATTATAGTATTATTATAGTATCTGTTGTTGTTATTTGTTTTGTTAACTCAGGCTCCATCACACAACCCATGACTGAAGGCAATCCTAATGTATTTCAATTCCTGCCAGTCAACCCCATTGCATTAGCGTCAGTACAGCAGAAAATGGCTACTGCCTGTTCACTCATTTCCAAATTCTGCCATTGTTCTTCCACATACTCCACTTCCACCCCATTTTCTCGCTCCCCAAACACCAAGCCTCCTCCAACCTACCTTTCCAAATCCCTTCATCTCCACAGAACCATCCACCCCATTTCCCCTACCCTCTTCCTTCTTCGCTCTACTTCACCCCAACGCTCTCGCATCGCTCCCACCCTTCACAAACCCCACCTTACCAAGAACCCCTTATCTTCCGCTTTCGATTCTCTCCTCCTTATCTGCACTTCCGTCGCTCTTTCCTTCACCCTCTTTCTTGCCGATATTGATTCCGCCTCCGCCTTCGTCGTCACTACCCCAAGGAAGTTACAGTCCGATGAGCTCGCCACTGTTCGTCTCTTTCAAGAGAATACTCCCTCTGTTGTATACATAACCAATCTTGCTGTCAGGTAATCATGGCTGCTAATTCCGTTGAAATTTTCTCTCTTTTCTTTTTGGGTTATTTATTTACATTTATTATTGTTGTTTGAAAAGCCTTTTTTTTTTTTTTCTTAAACTCTGTTTTGGGTTTTGGATGAGGATTTTAACGTTTCTGAAGAGTGGCGGGTTGTATAGGCAGGATGCGTTTACGTTGGACGTGTTGGAGGTTCCGCAAGGTTCTGGTTCTGGCTTTGTTTGGGATAAAGAGGGTCATATTGTAACCAATTATCATGTCATCCGGGGTGCTTCTGATCTCAGGTTGGTTGGTTTTGAATCTCTTGATCAAGTTTGTCAGTTTCCCAAACTTCCACTTTAGCCCATGGCTTGTAGTTAGAGAAGTGGATATCTGTTGATCCAACCCTGAGATATCGGGTTTTGAGTCTTATGACGCTGGGAACTTTAAGTTATGCAACCAAATCTGTACAGATCATGTATAATGTGACTTACATAATATTAAATGTATAATATCTTATATTAAAACAAAAGGGAGGTGAAAAAGATACGTGTTACTTTGCACCCCCTTCAATATGGGTAAGTTTGCATTGAGTTAGATATGTGATATGTTGGATTCCTTTTAGTTGAACCCATTGAGCAGAAAATATGAAAGTGGATACCCATGTTAGGATGGTTTATATTGCGTGAGTAAATAGATTGCTCGTGTTCAAATCGATGCTAGTTATGTGCAGGGTTACTCTTGCTGACCAGTCAACTTATGATGCAAAAGTTGTTGGCTTTGACCAAGACAAGGATGTTGCCGTGTTACGTGTTGACGCACCGAAAGACAAACTCAGGCCTGTACCTGTTGGCATCTCTGCTGATTTGCTTGTTGGTCAGAAAGTGTATGCTATCGGGAACCCGGTGAGAATAGATTGACACTGTCCCTACAGATTGATGCATATATTGTAAATATGCATTATCTGTGGATTTTGCAATCTAGATACGATTGCAATCCTGGTTGAATTTACTATTGTTTAGAGCTGTGAAAATGAGTTAAAAATTTGATGATCAAGGGGGATTTTAATCTTCCTCGATAATTTTTTAATTGGTGTCTCCTTTAATCTGATGTGTAGTTTGCATAATTATATGGTCATTTTTTCAGCATTGCTTGCTTCTGTTATAATTCCATTTTACCTCTGCTTAAGTTTGTGTAAAACAAGTATGTAAGATCTGCGAGTTGCAAATGCTTAAGATGGAAAGCCAGAACTGCAGGGGTGCTGTTCTGTGGATCTTTATCTAAAATTATAGGTCGGTCTCACATGATGTATTTAAGAGGGACTCACCTACTAAGAGAGGTATAAAATCAAAACCAGAAAAGGTTTTATCAGATGGATAAAGAACAAAGTACTAAATTGATAAAATGTCACGGTTGGTACTTAGTATTCTTTGCTCTTTTGACCTCGTAATTGCTTTCAAACTTCTTTATGTAGCTTTTAATCATTCAAGAGTTGAATGCTATTTGTTGTTGATGATTGACTGTCAAAGTAACTGATTGTTTCATGAATCTGCCAATGTGATTCTTATCTTTGCAGTTTGGACTTGACCACACTCTTACAACTGGTGTCATCAGGTATGAAACCTGTAAAGTGAATATTTTGATGCAACCTTTTTTCACAAACCTCAGAAAAGAGTTCCTACTCGATTACTCCCTTTCCTTTCCTCATGTCAGATTATACATTTGTGCTCAAACCTTTTATTTAGGTGTCTAACAATAGCAACAATGGTTTTCTCGTTCTCAATTTCACACTTCCTGGAGCAATTTTCAAGATGACATGCACCATATTGTAACTTTTGTATTAGAAGCATCGGGCAAGATGAATGAAAGATATTAATTGTCATTTATCACTTTTGTCAATGTCTGTCTGATGTTTGTGCAAAAGCTAAGGAAATTGATAAATAAATGAGACTGCATCCAATGCGATGACCTGTTGATATGATTATTTATAACTAATATGAATAAGGGAGAGAAGATTCCAAGAAAGAGACAAAAAAGCATGGCAGAAAAGAGAGGGGGGGATAGGAGGGGGATTAATCTAAAGAGACATTTTTCCTGAACCCCCTTTCAGACCGAAAACAAGGTCTAAGATTCTGTAACATTGAAATTCATGGGAAAATCCTTAGTATAGAATCATATTTATTCTTCAAATGGATGCCTTTAATCCATTTCCTGAATAAAAGATGCTTCATACAACTATGCTCTTTCCTTTTTGAAACTTCAAATTTTTAAGCAAGACATTTCATATGGCAAATACTGTTTGTTTTACAAATGTGCACATCATAAACAAATTCTGTGCTGATACTTGGAAGTTGGATACTTTTGCTAATCATTTTATGCCCCTTTTCTGTATTGATTGTGTGTTTTACTAATACATACTTTCTCAATAGTGGACTTCGACGAGAAATTAGTTCTGCTGCAACTGGTCGTCCAATTCAAGATGTTATACAGACAGATGCAGCCATCAATCCTGGTAACAGTGGAGGGCCGCTCTTAGATAGTTCTGGAAACCTCATTGGGATAAATACAGCTATATATTCTCCATCTGGTGCATCCTCTGGTGTTGGATTTTCTATTCCAGTGGACACTGTGAGTTCTTACTCAGACCTTTCTTTATATGATGCTACCTTCGTGGAGACACTGTCTGACTTTCCTTGGAAACACGGAGCTTTCTTTGTTCATATCCTCTAAAATAATAGCTCACGTGCATCTTATTTTATATATTTAGGTAAGCGGCATTGTTGACCAATTGGTGAAGTTTGGGAAGGTTACAAGACCTATTTTAGGAATCAAGTTTGCTCCAGATCAATCTGTGGAGCAGTTGGGCGTAAGTGGAGTGCTTGTCTTAGATGCTCCTGCCACTGGTCCAGCTGGGAAAGCAGTAAGTTTATTCTTATGTTAAGCTTCATTTGTCATGTCTTACTAAAACTAGTTACTGTTACTCATTGAAATGCTTCAGCTTTATTTACATGATTACAATCTTTCAATGGTTGGGAATTTAGCTGATGGAGCTGGTCAAATTTCTATTTTGTAGGGCTTGCTGCCAACAAAGCGTGATTCCTATGGTAGACTCATTTTAGGTGACATCATAACATCTGTGAATGGAAAGAAGGTTACTAATGGAAGTGATTTGTACAGAATTCTTGACCAGTGTAAAGTGGGTGATAAGGTATGGTGCTGATGCATTTCCTCCATTGATCTTTTGTCTCCCGGCACTGTCTTTTTTTGTAAATTCAAATATAAAGGTATAAACTTTACCATTTAAAAGACTTCTTGAATCCTGGAATTTCCAGAAAAAGATGTAGAAACATGTTCGGATTTGGTTGGTTTGCATGTTGAAGCATACAGTTGGCATGGTAACCACCATAGGGCAAACATAGGTGCAAGCAACATGTTCGAGCATGCTGTTCACAACTAATTCATTTGCATGTTCAATTAAATGCCCAAAAGTCATGGACTTGTCATCCAAACTGTTGGCTGTTAACTTTTATTGTCCTCCCTTCCCCAGCAAATAATATACAGTGTGCACTATTCCAGCTATATTATATTTGGCCAGTTAGACACAGATCAACTGTCAATTCAGACATCTCATTCACTTGTGTCCATATAAATTTTTATTGCAACTTATGTATCACAAGTTTGTCTGAACAGGTATACTTGTGAAGGCGAAATTTTTTTGGAGGAATGAGCCAAAACATTTATCTATTTTCTTAATCTGTTTTAATTTGATGTGTTTTTATAGTGATGTCTCTGGCTTAATCTCTCTGACTTTTGGTTAGTAGAAAT
The DNA here is from genome assembly GCA_019955255.1 of Castanospermum australe. Classification (NCBI taxonomy): domain Eukaryota; kingdom Viridiplantae; phylum Streptophyta; class Magnoliopsida; order Fabales; family Fabaceae; genus Castanospermum; species Castanospermum australe. The sequence goes on from NSJW01000661.1 coordinate 273,683, forward strand.
GTCTCTATTTTAGGTAAAAGCATTTAAAGACTTAGCCCCAATTTGAAGCTGATTTGTTATCCTAATCTAATATTTGATGATGTTGATATTCAGGTGACTGTGGAGGTATTGCGAGGTGACCACAAGGAGAAGATCCCTGTAATTCTGGAGCCAAAGCCTGATGAATCATGATATGCAAGTACTCCTACATGTATATACATTTCATATGCCAGGGAATGCAGAACTTTCTGTGTATTCTTTGGTTGTTTCTTGACAAGAGGCAAGAGGTCCACCTGTACATATATATTATGGGACTGGCAGTTGATCATCCTTGAAATTTCACATTATTGAGCCGTGTAGTTTAACTGGCCACGTCCATCTTCCTGATACAAATACAGAGCAAAAGGGGGAGCCCCGGAAGAAGCATGCTATTGTACCATTAATGCTCATGGTGGTGCACATACATTAACATTGGTTTAATTTGCATGCGTTTTAAAAATTGTTGTTTATGTTTCCGTTGCCATTTTTAATTTTAGTAAAGGGTGTCAGAGAGAGTGCACCTGAAAATGATAACATGAAGCTGTGCAGCCAACGAGGGAAAATGGAGCCAACCATTTCTCTTCCGTAACTGCCTTAACGGACAATATATATGAAGTATGCTTGGGTGGAGGAGAAGAAAATGCTTTTAAGTAAAACTTCTTTGTTCGGGAGTTTTCTGAAATAGGAGAATGAGGAATTATTGTATACCATTTTAAAATTTTTTATTTATTTTTATAAATATTTTAAAGTTTTTGTTAATTTGGAGGATTTTAAAAAATTTTAAACATTCAAATTCAAAAAAATGAGAAGATTTAATTTTGATTTATTATTAGTATAAAGTTTTTAAATGTTATTATTAAATTATATTTAGTGTTTGATTTTTTAAATAGTTATTTTAATTAAATTTTTTTAATGATTTAATAATTTATAATTAAATAATATTTGAAAACTTTTTAAATCAAAATTAAATTTAAAAAGTTATCACATAATTCTTCATCTTCTCTTCTTTCAATTCTCCTCATTTTCCACTCAACTTTCAAAAGGAAGGGAAATGTTCCTTGTATACCTATTATTTACACTAAATCTTATATCTTCTTGTTTGATAAGAAAAAGTTAAAAAAATATGTATTGAAATGTGTGTTTTTTTCTTTTATTATTAAAAAAAAGTGATGTAAAAATAATATAATAAAAATAGCAAAAACACATCCCACGTCTCCTGCAGTTGCATACAACCTTTCTCGGTTATTCTTCTCATTTCTTGACACCAACTCAGCTCAATGATGACCACAGGAAATAAAGATCTTCGTTACCCCACAGCGTTGTTCTATGTCCCGCGTGGCATAAAATTGTCCAAGTAGATACTTGATTTTCCTCGGCTTTCGTTTTTTGGGACATTCAAGCTTGTTAAGTACAACTCGTAATCTTGTCCACAAGAATTGTAAGTCCCGACCCACCAGAACTGCAATTGGATCTTGCAACTTACAAGTACTGTGGAGCAAATTACACAGTTTTTAACGTGAAGAAAAAGATAGTAATTTACCCTTACGGGGAAAAAAAAGGATAGGAATTACTAGTTTCTTTTAAAGCTAATATGTCTTTCATAGTTTCTCACTCTAATTTTAGATTGGTGGCATCATGAATGATTGCATCTTCGGTATCATCACGCTCCAATTTAGAAATTAAGGTCATTGTCAATTGAATTACAAGCTTTTTTTTTCTTTTTAACTCATTGGTTTTCATTCAATCGTTTCTTTTTTTTTTTTTGTGTTTGCCAATTCAATTTTAAAATTTTAAATTATCACGTCATCATGTATTAAAATAAGATTTACAACTTCTTATGACCTTTACTTGTAGTAATAAGATTTTATATAGAGATACCAGTGAGGAGAGAGAGAGAGAGAGCGTTTGGTCAAAAAATAAATTACACGGTTTACTTTGTTTATAGAAATTCTTGCTTCCTTCAACAAAGTTTGAGGGACTCTTGTTCAATTCAAATCATTCAAATCCTTTTGTTAATATAGAAAGAAATAGATAAAATCAATACAATATGTGTGTGAATAATTTACGTCCAATAGAATTTGAACCTAGACCAAAGGTTTGATGCTTTTCTTTTGAGTTTTCTTTTAATTAAACTTTAACTAAAACTAAAAAACGAAATTTATTGGTAATTAAGTTATCATTTTGGATTGTCATTACCATATTATCAAGGGTAAATTGCATCTAACACCCTTTAATTTTAAGTCATGTATAAATTAAACATTAAATTTTACAAATGTGCAAATAACTCTCTGAATTTCATCATTTGTGTAAAAAACACCTTTCGTAGTAAAACCATTAACTTTAACAAATTTATCATATGACTTGTATATGATAATACAAAAATAATTAAAAATTAATTACAAATTTTTATATAATTTTGCTTTTTTATTTTTTTATTTTTCCTCTAGCATTAAATTATTATTATTATTTTTATAAATTTACTTAAGTGAACAAGTAATATGTGCAAATACAAATATGCACTTAATAGAATATTAGATTAAAAACATTGGGAGTAGTCTACCAAACAAAGAAAAAAAAATATTTAGAGTTGAATGAGCTTTCAGATCGATTCTTAACTTTTTTCCTTAGATGCACTCAATTGAATTAGAAATTATTCCTCTTTAACTGCGAATTATTCATGTTCATATTATGGTAAGCTTGGAGATAGAAAATCAAGAAGTTATGAACGTTGAAGTAATTTGTCGCTAAATTCTCATGTTAGAAGAACTTTGTTTATGAGTCTTTAAATTTATCATTTTTCTTATTTTGTTAATTGGATCATGCCTCTCTCAAGTGTTGTGAAGTTGAATATTAATAGTTGAGAATCAGGGTAGGGCAAGGATAATGGATGTCCTCGATAATATACATGGGTCTTGGATTTTATAATTCTCCTGTTTTATTGGTATTTTGACAAATTTGTTTGTTGAACTTTATACATTTATAAGAGGTCTTTCTCTGTCTTGGTCAAAAGGATATAATAATATATAGTGTGAATCAAACTCTATGAATACTGTGAATATTTTAATATATTTTGGTTATTCACTTTAAAAAAAAATTTCAAAGAAAAATAATTGAATGCTAGTGAAAAAATAAAAAAAGAAAAAGAAAAATTATATGATATGGTGTTTGGTTTGTGATATTTTTTATTTTTTAATTATTTTTGTGATGTCACATGTAAGTCACATGAAAAATCCATTAAAATTAACAGTTTTACTAATGGAAGATGTTTTTTACACAAATAATAAAGTTCAAGGAGTTATTTGCACTTTTGTAAAACCTAAAGTTTAATTTGTATATGACCCAAAATTAAAATGTTTTATATACAATTTACCCTATTATCAAAGATAGATTCGCATGCAATGCTAACAATAGACTGAAAAAGGGATTGAATTGTATTATTTGAACACTATGTGAGTAACATTGTTGTAATTAACATTATGGAGACCAAAATTGAATTTTAATAAATCTAGGAGGACCAAAAATATAATTAAAACTAGATGATTTTATTTTTTATATTGATGCATGCCAATAAACTGTTTTAATTTTTTTACAATATAAATAAATCAAATATTTTTAATAATGACCAACTAAATATAACTTACACTAAAGTCAAATTTCTTTCAGAGAAAACTGATGAGTTTTATTTATAAAAGAATGTCCACTTTCACCAATCTGACGAAAGTCTTATTTTATTGGATGAGTGGGTATTTTCTTTTTCAAATAAGCACAATTTTAAAAATAATCTTTTCAATAAATCTGTCTCAACTCTACCATAATAAATCTACATTGACATCCACACTTTTTTTTAATATTTTTTATTCAAAGAGTTGGGAATGAAACTTCATGTAACCATCCATTAATAATTTTTTATTTTTAATATAAAGAAGAGAGAATAAAAGTTTTAGAGTAAATGTGTGTTTGGATTAACTTATTTTGAGTTTAAAATAACTTATAATCAAAATTTTACTGATAAAACCTTTTAAAAAATATTTTTTTTAAAAATAATCAGTTACCAAACATATACTAAATCTCTAATTTAGTCCTTTAAAGATTGTGTCAATATTATTTTAATCTTTTAAAAAATGTCGATATCAATTTAGTCCTTAAATAATGAAATGTGACATTAAAATCATGCTTCTATGTATAGATAGTGACTAAATTAATATAATTTCTATGATTGAAATATTTTTTGATTATTCATGAACTAAATTAATATCTAATTTTTTAGAAGACTAAAATGATGTCACTTTTTATAATTTAAGAATTAAATTAATTAGATATTCTTTGAGAAACTAAAATGATATCGACACAATTTTTGAAGAAATAAATTAAGAATTTACTCTAAAATTTTAAATAACTAAGGACTAATAAAAAAATATTTGTCGTTAGATAACCTTTATATTTTAGAGAGATAAATATACTTGTCAAATTTTCATGTTTTTAATAGATATCTTAAAATTTTGGTTATACCGATTAATGAATTCTTTTTTTTTTGGGTGCACCCGGAACCCTAACTTGAACCAGTGCATATTAGTGATTAATGAATTCTTTTTAATTGTTAGAATTAGACGTAAGCACACACCAACTCGAAAAACATCGTACCCTTTATGTATGGCCGTAGTTTTGTCACTGTTGTGTACATTTCTAAATTCTAATTTCCAAACATTTTCCATTGTATGCTGTAAAAACTGGTAGTTTTCTGGTATATAAAAACCAGGCTGAATTGTTGAAAGAAGCTAGAAATATTTTTATTGGGAATGGGTGATGTCGCCAAATAATGAAAATTTCGTCCCAACTCTCATTAAAAAGAAGATTTCCTACATAATTTCAGTTGATGGTTTCATATATATATGAATGTCATATATATGGTGAAGGTAGCTAGCCCTCTTCATTGCAGACACACGGCCTCTAAGCATAAGCATGACCCTATAGCTTCCAATGCAGAATCGTGGCCACATCTTTTACCTAACAAAGAAGAAAAATGCAGTGGTGAAAGACCTTAAATTAGACGTTGCTCCTAATTTCTTGCAGAAAAGGAACTTTATTAACTTGGAGCTATTGAGAGTGGTGGAGACTGTCCATTTACTTTTATTGGGAAATTTAGCTCATAACAAGGGTAATTACAGAATACATTTTATGGGGAGAATACTAGTTAGGGAACCAAGACGAGGGAGGTCATTGATAATGGTTTGTGTTCATACGGAGAAAGTAGAAGAAAGGCCAAACTGAAGGCCCCAGAGCTCAAAACCTCCTTTCACAAAGTCATAGTATCCTCCCTTCAGTGCCAAAGTTTTGTTCACTAAGCCATCTCTGACAAATGGGTAGGTTAGCAGGTTTCCAAGGGAAACATTCACGGCTTCCTGCAAATAATCCAACTTAACTTGTAAGCATCACCCTGATGAAGCCATTGCAGATTTGCAGTTGACCATTATGTAAAAGTTAAATTCTTTGAGTTTCATACAAAATATCCAGCTGGTGGCTTTTGTTGTCTCATACCTTCTCACAATGTGTGCATAGCTCTGCGAAAGATGCATTACCATGTGCTGCTTTCACCTTTGCCTTTGCAGGTAAACCAATTTTGACCCAGTCCTCTATAAAATCACTGCACAGCACAAACCAGAGATAAAAAGTAAAAAACTCATACTGAATCCTGAGGAAATCAGAGATACTCCAATTAATTAGAAGTAACCAATTTGAGTGAAGGCATTGTCCTTCTTTCCAAGTTCCAATAAAAATTTAAGGGGATGATAGCAATTGGAAACAGGGGCAGGTAAAATGATTGAGTAGCACCATTATTTGTTTAATACAATCATGATATGAGAATTTGGTTTTAATCTCAACAAGCTAAAATGAAATGAAGTTTCTTTATTATAATTACATTGGTCTAGAATTGGGTACAGGTCACCCAAAAATCTTCTCCCACATAGTCTTGCTCTGCTTTGTTTGAGCTGATACCATGGCAGTTGCATCTTAATTGGAAGCTGTATATTCCTAATTCTTTGTTCAAAACAATGCAAGATTGCGTAGTTTATTTTTCCTATCACTACACCTACATTATCATCGATGGGAAAGTGTACTTTTTTATGTAAAGGAATCTGACTTACGTAGAAGTGCTTCCATCATCCGGAATGGACAAAAGGCCCTTAATACCACCACAAGCACTGTGTCCAATGACCACAATGTTCGACACCTGTAGGAAAATTAGTTGGGTTAAAAAATCTTGACTCTTGTTAGAACTACGAGTTCTCAGACTAGGCAGCGCAGGGAGCAGACACGCATAACATTGTTTGCGGTTCATTTACCTTCAGATGCAAGACAGCATACTCAATGGCAGCCCCAGCTCCTGAGTACCTTGTCTGATACAGCAGAGTAAATCAAAGAAAGTAACCCTTTGAGTACCGAATCGAGCATCAAGACAAGGCAATAAGAGACGTTGCTCTGCTTGTATTGGAAACAAACCTGGTCATATGGTGGGACAATGTTAGCAACATTTCTGACCACAAAAGCCTCTCCTGGCTGGAAATCTAGCACATGAGATGGGCAGACTCTAGAGTCTGAGCAAGCAAACACCATAAACTGCAAAATCAAATGAGACAAAATCAAGCTTCAAGAAAACAAATTTCAGTGTAAGTCCAAAAGGGTTCTGTATATAATTCATCACAAAGTACCCTGGGGCTCTGGCCTTTGGCAAGTTCACCATACAAAGCTGGATTCTTGCTGTGGAAAATGATAGGAAATGAGAACAATGAGAAAGCTTAAGCTAAAAGAAAGGAAGCTGATGAAGGTACAATGAACTGACTCATATTTCTCTTTCTTGAAGTAAATGAAACCAGCTTTGATCCTCTCCGAGGCTTCTGATGGTGGGATGCCATCAGATGATTGTGTACCCAACTCAGCTGTTATCTGCTCTACTTTTGCAGCTGCGGTGGCTCTCAGATCACCCTTCTCCCTGCATGTGGACACATTGCTAGTGAATTTGCAAGGAAGAAGAGTCAAGTGTGAAATTGCATATATTTCCCAGCAGAGTTTTTGAGACTCACCTTAACAGTTTCTGGAGTTCTTCAATAGCTTCCTCGTAGTCCTTCCCCATATCCTCTCTCTTCAAAAAAAGAAAAAAAAAAAGGTGTCAGTTGAAACTAGTAAGTTACCCGGAAACAAGAGTAATTTTCTCAACATAGTGGAATTTTAACACCTATCTATAACTATGAGAACAAAAATGGAAAACTAAAGGAAAGTAATCTTTAGAATTCCACTATATAAGTAAATAAGTAGTGTCGAATTTCAGTAAAAAAAAATGGAAATGATATATATTATGGTATGTGAGGATTAATTAGTAGCCAATTTGGATGGACCTTTTCTTCTGTTAGTAGTTTGAATTTACTACTTTATGGAGCTTAGAATTTGCCAAATAACAGCTCCACCAAACAACGCAAACCCACGTTATATATAGTTTTACTTTTTGGTTCAAATTTTCTTTTTCAATAGAAAATTGGTTATTATATGGTGCTGACAGCTGACACATACTATCTCATGAACAAATCCACACCACACACCTGTCGCTCAAACCTAAATACTCTACCAATATGATGGATGCCATAGAAAGATCAAACGTTGGTTCACGTGAAAACTCAAACTTTACAAACACAGCGAAACGTTTGTCTTCCAAGTAGCAGCCAGATTCACCCCATACGTGGACACTGAGATTGTGGAGCACATGAACGCCCAAGCCAAAATCTATGGCACTCCAACACATCATGACCCAAAAGTGCAAATAGAGTTTTGGGTTCTTACACAAAATTTGAAAGACAAGAAACAAACAAAATTAACAAAAAATGTAAATTTTTAAGTGATCAAAGTAGTGTATATGGTATATATACCCAAGTGGGGGTGATGATGGGAGCAGGGGCAGCAAAGACAGGCCTGTCTTGGATGAGAGAAGGGAGAGAAGAGGAGGAAGAAGAAGAAGAAGGTGGGGAGCTAAGGGTTGCAAAGAAAGAGGGGCGTAATGTGACTCTCCTGAGGGAAGTTTTGGACGTAGAGATGGAGGAAAGACACCAGCTGTTGATGGAAGAGGTCGACATTGTGCAGAGGAGACTCGAATGGGATTGATATATAGCTGTTAACTGACTCTAGCACATCATGGCATGGCTCTCCCCATTCTTAAGTGACCAGAATGCAGATAACGAAAGCGAAAGCCAAGCAACGGAGGGCTTCATTTCTATCCTTGTAGATGAGGTTTGAGTGTTGGAAATTAACTACGAGAGAATGACCATAACCCAACAAGACTATGGATCACCCAACTTGTGTTCTATTCGAATTTCCCCCGTTCACCTACATAAACATATCACATACACCCAAAAAAAATTGCTATATATATATTTTAGCTGCTTTAAAATTTATTTTTGAGTGCTTAACACATTGTTATATATGTATATGGACCGTTCCAATGTGTAGATATTATCTATGAGACTCACGTTAATTTTTATGAGCATTAAATATAATATGGAAATTGTGGGACTGGGTGTTTCGAGGGATTTAGAGGTTTATTGCTGTAGGGTACGTTTGTGGTTGTCCCATTTTACTTTTTGTGTCATGACATGCACGCAATGGCAGTTTGCCACGTACCGGAAGATGCAGCCACTTGTAACCCAGCTGAAAGGTACAAAACATTGCATAGTATATGTCAATGTAACTTGGATAGATGCATATTCCATTCACTAATTTCGCTAGAAATGGGGAAGATACATTCCATTCATAACATACACTCTTCGGTATATATGATGCAATATTGTGACATCTCTTTTCACTTAGTGAAGGGTTGGGATCGCTCTATATTTCCTCTAGCTGGCATCACCTCCTCCGTCTCCTTTATGAAGCATCAAATGAAGAATATGGTTGGTTGATACAGAGTGATCCAACCGTTCACTAAGTAAACGGAAATATCTGGCTTTCGCATTAATGTTGACAAACATAGATTTTAATTTGGAGATTCATTTTTTTCTTCTTCTTCTTTATATACATTAAGTTTATTAAGTTGACTGTGGTGAAATTTCTAATTTAAGCATGATATGTAGGTGATCACAAGCTATACTACTTTTTTTCTTCACACCCGATATCGAATATTATATTACTTCTGCTTCTTTTATAACTGAAATTAGGAATTCTGCATATCCTTTATTTAGTCAAAGAAAAGGGAAAAGACCCCAAAAAAACAAAATGCAGAAACCATTTACAGAAAAAGAAAAAATATATAAATTAATCAGGTTATTTATTAGTTCCAAAATCTAACGACGAAATAGACCAAAAAAAGATAGAAAAATGCTGGAGACAAATTCTCAGTTTTAGCATTAATTAAGTTGCAGATGCTAGAATAAAAAAATATTGAAACTAATTTTATATCTTCCATCCATTGGTGGAACCGAATGGTTCATATGTGACGGACCTGACATGCGATGGATTTTACAGATAAAACCCTATCCTCTTGAAGCCTGGAATTTGTGGTTCTGAATCTAAATAGATGGTGGGATTCCTCTCCGCTATATGGGTATGGTATTTAATTACAACATGAATAATTTCTGACTTCTGAGTGTGCCACTCTGTGTTGGTGGTGGCCTTTTGTGTATATATATATATATATATATATATATATATATATATATATATATATATATATATATATATATATATATATATATATATCATTTTTCTGCCATATATATTCAGCTATCATTACTAAATTATTCATTTTCGTGGATGAAAAAATAGAAAGGATAAAAAAAATTGTTTTCATTATGGGGAACGATAACAAATTAACCTTCCTACACAAATTAAGTCACTATTGAACTTGTGTTCATTCCGTGAAAATATTCTTCTTTAGTAGATTAATAATAAGGTATATTGCTTCTGCTTTTCTATTTCTTCTAGTTTTACTATAATAATTCGAGAACGGCTTGACATAGTGGTGTATGCATAAATTAGATGTGAATCTGCGTATAATAGAGTTATGAGCAAGTCAGCGAGCGAGGGAAAGAGAAAGAAATATACATTCTTACCCTTGGCTGCACCAGAATCAGTGGCCATGTGCCATATCAGGAATGTTTCTCGGCTAAGTAGGGTTAAATTTAGTTTGTCTCCTTTGAGTCTAGGTAATATCACTTTGTCATCATGCGATTTCAATCTTGTCACTTGATCCCCCAATGGTTAGTTTTTGTTAGCATTTTGTCCTCTTATGATTTCATTACCTAACATATTTAAGAGACCTCCTTGTATTTTTTTTTTATAAATACAATTTATACTTTTGAAGTTTGTCTCAATATCATATTACTCTTAGAGTATTTTTTTTTCTTACTAAACCCCATAAACTTTGATTTAACTTGAAAATATTAATTTTTTATTAAATAAAAAGAAGGTTAATTAACATTCACTTTCAAGTTAAACTAAACTTTAGGAGTTTTAGTAAGATAAAAAATTTTGTGAGAGTAACTTAATACATGGATAAACTTTATGAGTGTAAATTATATTTTACTCTATAAGATCTTTTAATTAAATAGTCACGTGATGTACACATAGAGGTGACTTTCGTTTTATTTAATAGCAAAATTAATATTTTCAAATCAACTCAAATTTTGGAGGTTTAGTAAGATTAAAAAATTTTAAGGAGTAATTTAATATTGGAATAAAATTCAGAGTGTAAATTTGAAGTACTAGTTTATGTTATAACCTATTCAACCAATAAGTTTACACATAAAAATTTGTCTAATTTACGTATTTGATATTTCATTTAACTCAACAAAGCTTACTGTCACAAAACTAAATTTTCAAATCATTTCTACATCAGTCTACTTATCTCAAATAGTATGTAGTTAAGTTACTATAAGTTTTTATGGAATTAAAGGACTAAAGAAATCTTAATTGCATTAGTTAAAATTAATACGTTTGTAGTCTAAGTTAATAGACTGAAATCACATAAAATAAAGTGCTAAAATGACTTTTTATCTAAAAAAAAGTATTAAAAGAACTAACCACAGAGGGGTAAAGTGACAAAGTTAAAACCGTATAATGGCAGAGTAATTTCACCCATTATGTCAGCAAAATTGGAGCAGCCGATGGAGAGTTTTGCTTGTTGAGAGATTGGCAGAAGGTTAGTGCAGTAGGGAGGGAACTGGAGAGGAGGTTTGGGTTGGTTCTGTGATGAGTGATCCCCAATTTCGCCGTTATATATTATACACAGGCACTGTTTCGTCCCTCGACTGTGACTGTGGCATCTCATTTTGATGTCAACATTTCCAGTACAGAATGAAGAAATCATGTCAACATTTTCCTGGTCCCGTTTTTGTCACTACTTGCTCTTGCGGTTATCTTAATTCTTAACGGGTTGTGCGGGCCTTACATTAAAATATCAACTTTAGAATTTGGATATTCTATAGAAAGTAATAATATTTCTTAATTTTAAATTTATTTCAATGTGCACACGACATCACATTTACATTTAATATTATATATACATCTATTCAATTATTTTGTTTATTTTAAATATGGCTATTTCAATTTTTTTTGGTACATAATATTGCTATTCCAATTTAAAATGTACTGTATCTTTCAAAATAGAACAATGTTACAGATACAAAAACTAGGGTGACGCTACAGCTACACACAGATAATATTTTTCATTTGCAAGAACTCACATCTCTTTCTTCACTACTTTTTTTTTTTTCCGAACGGTGTCACATATATTTTCTCTCACAAATTAACATAAAATCTAACGGTTGTACATATTAATTGTCTCACTTATAGGTGTCCGTAAAAATGAAGAATACAAAAAGTCAAAAACTCATTCCTTGTCACACTAATAATCAAACTTCGGATAAACATTTTTCAATAAAAAGAAATGCCCACTAATAATAATTTACAGTTTGAAAAGTTTAGAAAATAAATAACTACTAACTAAATTAAATTAACTATTGACATTGAAAAGTTTATTACAACGGGAGTGGGTTAATGATACGAGATTTTGGTAATTTGCATGATATTACAGGTTCAAACCCTTATGGTACCATTATGTCAGAAAAATTTATGTGGACATGATGAACTCATCCTGAAACATTTCAAAGTATCTACATCTTATCTCCAACTATCCTATTGCCCCACACCTTTAGTTTTCCGATCCTACCATTACATATCCCAGACTGTCAGTGAGCCTCTCCCCCTTTTCTGCTTCATCGTCACAGGCTACAATCGTGTGGTGATTGTCTCAACTATGGTTACAAACTGCAACAAGGATAACTAGCATGCATGGTGGTATGGCTATGCTAAAATTTACCCAAATGAATACCTCAGCTTGAGATTAACTCCTCTGACATAAACGGAAAATCCTTTTGCGAATTGATGAGAAAACAAAGTACCACGATTAAATGGTTCATAGTTTCTCCATCTTAACGTGGACCGATAATAGAAATAGCCGCACTATCATGATTCATGAATAACAACAGCAATTCTGTACATGATATTTCTATGCAACATTGCAACTATTGGGAGCTAATCTGATAGGACAAACAGAGAAAGCAATACAACAAGCTGCTTTTGCTCCTTTTCGTTCAGAGGTCTCTCGATTACCTTGACCACGTTGGTGTCCCAGAACAACAAAAATCAAGCAGCAATTAAGTGATAACCATTAAACTTGCTGTAACCAAAGTTCACTAAATTTATTATATGAATGCAACAAACGCAATAATTCTAGCTCTAAAATACGTATGAAATATCACTCTTTCACCTAACTATTTTTACAAGGGAAAAAGTAGAAGGAGCAAGCAAGAAATTATCAACAGACTATGGGATTATGTTATGCTCTGCTGAGCGATCCTACAAAGACAATTTATTGTTTTAGGTCAGCTAGGTGAGGTCGTAGTGCTCAATTAATTGCAAAAGAATAATAGCTCTCTAAGGAAACAAGTCATATGGGATTATGAATAGACAAATCAAAATGCAAAAAGCATACATTGAATGTCCAAAAAAATGTACATACTTTCTGCTGGTCCTGGACAGAAGGCCTAATGATGGCAATATCAGCAATCACAATTACAATGTCAACAACATCCCCCTTTCATCCCTTTCTGCTAGTGAAGCAGTTGAAGGCCTCCATCATCAACAATGAACTTGTAATAGAAATTATTAGTGTTTGGAAAAAATCACCTTCAACGTAAAAACAATATATAGTTGCTTCGGAATAAATAGATTTTGAAGGTCAGAATTACATTTGAGAAATGGTGAAAACATTCACCCAAACATGCACTTAGTAGGTTAGATGACATGTGAAACTGTTTGTTTCACATGTTATTTTGTTTGGCTGGATTCCTTACTCCTTAAGCATGAACACAAGATCACAGTGCCCAAGCTAAAGCACACCATGGGCCTTTTCCAATAAGTTGCATGGGTAATATTATATAGACAAATTTTTAGGTAGGCATATACCCATATAGGCACGAAAATCAGCATTTAACATATGTAAAGTTTTGTGGGTCATGTTATAAATGCATCTCTATCTAAAGACCAGAAAAGCAGACATGTCATATGTTAATTTGAGTGTCTATGTAGGCATTGTGCCTATTTAAGAATTTCTCATATTATATATGCATACCCACATATACCTCACATCCAACCAATCATCATCATTTTTTCTCCCCTTCTCTTTCTCTTCCTTTTTTTACCTCAACACCATTGGTCCACATGTGTAAAGGATGTGAGGGAAAGATTATGTGATAAGTATCATTATTCAAGTTGCACAGCGAGGAACACGTCAATGGGACAGTATTAGTTAGGAACTCAAGCTCAAGGGAGAAACCAACCCAAAAGACCAGCCTAATAGGTAGAAGAGCCCTTGAACTTAAGTACCTTAGGTGGTCAATCTAAGTTCCTAACGTGGGACCTAACATTGCCACCTCATTAAGAGGAGTCGTCCCTGGTGGCGTGGCTTTCACTCTATCGACACTGACCCAATGGTAGCCCTTTCCTCTTTTGGCGGCTTCATTCACCTATCATTATTTGATGCAGCACCCCCTTCAAAGGAAAGTACACTACATCTTAATCCAGCCTATAGGTAGCCTTTTTTTGTAGCTCAACTCTCAATGAAAGCACCAAATGTTAGGAACTCAAGCCCAAGGGAGAACCCAACCCAAAAGACTGGCTTAAAAGGTGGAAGAGCCTTCAAACTTTAGTACCTTAGGTGGTCAATCTAAGTTCCCGATGTGGGACCTAACAGTATTCTTTTTGAGTAATGAAGGCAAAGAATGATGTCACGTTCATGTATACATTTAGCTACAAAGATCTTGCAGAATGTAGGAAAGTAGGAAACCCCTACTTTTTCATTGTATTTGCGGGGAAGTTAGCCACCCAGGTTGTACTATTTTTCATACTTATCAAACTTGTAAAGTAAATATTGTGCTTCTGAACTAAAAATTCAAATACTGAAAATATAAATTCAAATTCCACTTACATGATACATCTAATAAAAAGTTAATTCTCAAATGTTCTAGACACTTCCAATCCCTGTGTTAACAAACTGCAAAGCCCCCTCGCCTCTCTCTTTTCTTGTTTAGGGAATGGAGAGAGCTCAAACCGGTTAGAATAAACGGCACTAGTTAAAAAGTAAATTCATCTTCTTGTTTAGTTAATGGCCTCCAATTCCAAATAAACGCCACTAGTTAGAATAACAGAAAATGACTCCAGGGAATTTTTAGCTACTTAAGTCATCACAGGAAGCCAAATAAAAGAAAAAGCTTAGACTTGGAATTCATATAAAGAATTATGGTAAAAGTAGCATGCATACATTCCTTGTGGAAGTTTAACTTCTACTTCATGTCTTGATCCACCCTTGCGCATTTCCCTTAGTGATTTTTTTCCAATTTTCAGTAAAGTCTCCCATCAAAGTTATATCCTCTCCCTGAAACATAGAAACATAAAGGACTGATATGAAGAACTGTCAAAAACTTGAAATTATGGTCAATCTGATTAAGTAATAAAATAGATGTAATCTCTTAATCCTCTTTAAGAATCAAAAGATCAGTTAGCTGCAATGGAGCTATAACTGACTGGTCTGTTACCTCGTGGCCACTCCACACAAATGAGATGGCATGTGTGGGAGGTCCATCGCAATTGCCCATTTCAACCATTGCTATAAGATCCCATGTTGCCCATGCAATTGCTGGCCTGCAGGTAGGCCTCTATGAAATGCTTTTCTAAGAGAAAATATAAAGAATGACAAAATGATTTAATTAAAAGGGGGACAACAGTGGGAAAGATAGAAGAATATATTCTTGTGACATAAAGCAGAAATCAATTCCTCTTAAATTGTGGGTTTTCTAGATTTTTGTCCTTTCTTTATTAGTTCAAACTGGCGATTAAGAAGGTGCTCATATGGATGAGTTGTCATTCCATTCCAATAGAGTGAACCCAATAATGCATGTCTAAATAACAAGCATACACAAACATAGACACAGAAGATTATGAGACAGATAATATAAATAGGTAAATGAAGCACCTTCATATCAGAGCATTCCAATTCAGCTATGTCATTCCTATGGCAACCTCAAATTGTTCAAAATACTATCCTCCTAATAATCCACACCCTTTATTATCTTCTGCCATGTGCGGCACATGTAGTGAAAGACTTCAGTTTCCTTCTTTCATTTCCATTCAACAGCTTTTACCTTGATCCACTGAATTCAAGATGATAACTCACTGACCATTTCATCATTAATAACTCAATCCACCTTTAGGTTTCACTGGCCATTGTATGAATATTTGATTTCATCATTTAACTCAAAATAACACAAAATATCATGCCACAGCATCCAAAATTTTCATCATTAATTTTCATCCCACAGCATGCCTTTAACTCAAAATATCATAATTAAATGCTATGTTCATTTCAACTATGTCATGGATTTTACTAGCATAATGCAGTTAACTAGATTTTTTTTTCCGGGCGCACTGTTGTAACAAATTAAATTGCAGAAATTGGTTGATACATACAGCATCATTTATTCAACAGAGAATAAACAAAAATAATTAATTAATTTGTCTTTTGACATAATCAAGTTTAGCAACTGATGCTTGTATCAAGCCTTTCATTTGCAGTAAAGAGTGTTATTGCATAAAACTGGGGTTTGGGAGGCTTTAGGAAGTCCTTTCCTCAAGTTTTGACAGGGTTTCCGCGTCATCTTCTGTTTGTACTCTTCTTTGTATACAGGATCCGACACCTAATTGCTCCGTAATCTAAGAGTTTACAAGATCTGAAGATAGCAATATTTTACTAATTTTGTAGAAAGTGTGCTAATAAACTAAAAATTTCTCAACAACCTAAGTGAATGCATCACATTACAAAATACAATAAACTGCACACCTAACCTAACTATAGCGCATACCATGGGAGTGATTATAGTACATCTCATCCTTCCAACGATCCAGAGCCTGAATATATTCCTCAACTGGGAAACTTGCATTGGCCCAATCTCCATATCCACATGCTTCAGTAAAAAAACACAAGCAAGTTGACCTCCATTAAACAATATTTCAAGATCATTCATCTTACGCAGTAGTTGAATGGGAAAAAGGAGATGTGGACATCTTTAGAACCAAGCAAAAGGAACTTATTTGCTCCTGTAGCATCTTCCTGAAGAAACCAAAACTAAAGACTGAAAAAAAAAAAAAAAAACAAACAAAACACTGATAAATCAAATACTAACTTCGTATCTTTTTAAGATATCTTAAAATTGAGTGACTATTCCTAGGAGACAAACAATGTATGCCGATACGTAATAATACGTCACTATTGACAATTTTCTGATTGAAATCATCAATGATTGACATAATGCCAATTTACCTTCTCTTGTTGCAATCAATTATCTTTCTTGAGAGAATGAAGGATGATTTCGTCGTCGGCGGTGAGGCGAGAGCTAATCGGATGCAGAAGGGTTTCTCCAGAGTGACGAGATGATTTCATATTGAATGCGGAGGAATTGGCAGACATTGAGAAAGCCCTAACAAACAGGGACAGTTCCGCCATTGAATCGAAGGTTAGCGTTTGCGGAGCGGAAGAGAAGCCAAGCCACGGTGATTGCGTAGGACCTGCGCTGCACGAGACGCGGACCCCACTTTCCGATCCATGCTACGGGGAAGTATCTTTTTGAGTAATTTTGGCAATTATCTCAAAAGGATTTTTGAAGTCTCAAATTAATTTTTATTAATTTTTTATATTATTTTATTTTAACGTTTGAATTATTTTTAAATATAGTTTTAATTTTAAAATTTTATTTATTTATTTATTGCTTTGTATTGAATATATTTTTTAAATATAAATCACTATATTTAAATTTATTTTTAAATAAAAATAAATTCATCAAAAATTATGACTCCAAAATTTAATACAAACACGTACCTAATAGGGTGGATGACCCCTGAGAGTGTTTGTTTCACATGTTGTTTTGTTTGGCTGGAGTCCTTATTCATAGGCCTTTTCTAATAAATTGTACGGGTAATAATATATTATATACACATATTCATTTGTTTTACATTTTTCACATTTAATTGATTATCATTATTCTGTTTTCCCTCTCTTTCTTTCTCAATACTATTAGTTCATACAAGCATATATGGGGAATGTGAAAGAAACACTATGTGTAAGTATCATTATTCAAGTTGCATAAAGTATGTGGCAATTAATCACTAGATTTATTTGATCAGATACTCAACTGTAGATGTAAATAGAGAGATAAAAAGAAAGCATGCAAATCTCATAATTCTAAAAATTACAAAATCTACTAAACCTAACTTATGTCACTCAACGCAAATTAGTTTTAGAAATTCAGTGGAATTACCAAGATTGACCTGGGCAAGATTGTTGTTGGCTCAACTCTAATAAAATTCTGAAACTAACCACTTGAAATGCAATCTTATATTAAAAAAGAAATACTTGAAATGCAAATGATTTACCTAAAGAAGAAAGTCAAATACTCAAAATTTGTCGAGATGAGTTGAAGTCAATAAGCTCAAAAGTCACTTATCACATAGATGAAAATTAGCTTACTTAAGGCTGATTCAGCTAACTCACTTTAGCAACAATTTAAAACTGTGTTCAGCTGTAAACGTATGAGAAATATCCCAAAGATAGTCTCTTCACGAGAAGGAAGAGAAGCTACGGGCGGGGAAGTGGGAGCTGGGGCGTGCATGGCATTCCCTCAAGGCTCTGTCAAGTATTTTCAGTTAAGAGACGGAACTTCAATTGATATACTCGGGAAAAAGTAAAAATTTTCAAGAAAAACTAAAAATGGATTTTAAAAAATAATATTAAAATCTAATAAAAAAATTTAAATATGTATTACTTTGAGAGTCATCACTGACGTTAATGATGACGCGAGATAGACATTTTAAACATTTCATTAAAAAAAAAAGTGATAAAATATTCTCATGAAAACGTATGATTTTATTACTTTCTATGAAAATGAAAGAGCGGCAATACTCGATAAAAATTACTTTTATATGAGGATGTCTTCTTAAAATCTTGCACCGCATAAAAGTCTGACATTTTCTTGTAAAGTAAGTATTCCCTATTATCGAAAAGATATTCCACGAACTTAAACGGTTTGTGCTAAAATTTATATACCAAATCGGTCATTAGATTGCAAATAAATCTATCTATCATCCATCTACCATCTATCGTTGTTTATATATCATCTATCACATCGTGTATATGAATGTCATGTAATTTTATATACTTACACAAATTTAAATATAAAACACAAAGGAAAATTACACTTTAAAGTTGATTTATGTCCAAATCAACACCAACCTCTCTAGCTTCCGAACTAAATTATGTAACAATATACTGTAATGAATAATTAACAGGATTGAGATTATCATCGTTGAACAGGGCACTGTCAAAAATTAGGAGGCAAGAGTCCTCAGAAGTGAGGGAAGGCCCTGCCCATGCCACTGAGACTTGCACAGAACCCAACCAAGTCCCGCCTGTACGGCAAATACGACCTTCTCTTATCCATTCTCCTCAACTCTCTGTTCCTCAGGTACAATGCCTCGTGCGCCGACACCTTCTTCTCGCCGCCGGCATGACCTGACCCCTTTTTCTCGCCGCCGCCGGCAGGGCCTGGCCCCTTCTTCCCGGCCAATTGCTCTTCGGAACTCTCCGCCTTCACTCTCTTCTTCTTCGCCGAATTGCTTCCTGACGACGTCGTCGACGACGGCGTCAAGAACACGAACGACTCCTTCCCGTCGCTGTTGCTCCGCCGAAGCAAATCCAGAAGCTTCCATCGCTTCGACGAGGACGACCCCGTTGAATTGCTCTTCTTGCATCTGCTGGGCGAAGCTTGGACCGGATTGGGAGTCCATACACAGTACGTCCCCGCCGGAATCCCATCCAAATCATCCGCCTCCGACGACGACGACGACGACTGGCGGTCCTCCTCGCCGATCAACAACTTCCCCATGGGGAATTGAAGCGCCATCACATCCTCATCCTCCTCCGCTGCCGCGCTGGGATTCCGTGCATTCTCGCTCTCCGTCAGGAGGTCCCGGTTGAATATTGGGAAAACAGGCCCCGCATATCCGTCGAGGAATACCCCATCCGCAGCCTTTCGGAACGTGACGAACTCGAAATCGGTGTCGTTTTGGCAGTGGCCGTCGTCGAAATCGCTGTTGTTTAGAGAGCGAAAATGGTCTCGGGCAACCTGATCGGCGATGTGGGCGAGTTTATCGGAGGAGTAGGTGCTGAAGCTTGGACTCATGAAGGAATCCACACCCTCTTTCTGTTCTTGACTTTGTTCTCTCTGCATTTCTCTTGCCCTTTCACTTTCTCTCTCTATTTTCTCAGTTTCTTACGAAATTGGAAATGGCTTGGTGAGGTGTGCATTTATACGAGGGAGAAGAAGTAGGCGACAAGAAACTGTTTGGCTGCCAACGTGTGCAAACTTTGTTTTTAAAAATTAAGAATAATATAAAGCATTATAATAATGGTTCACGATTTTTTTTTTCCGTTTTTGTTTTTACATTCATATCCCCTCTCTTTTTTTTTTTTAAATTAGTAAATTAGTTATTTCTGTATAAAAAGGTTGATTACACACCATTTCTTTATATCGTTTCCTTATATCTTTCTGTTTAAAAATAAAAAGAAAAAATGTATTTAAATGTTTATTTTTTTATTTTTTTATTTAAAATAAAAATAATATACAAATAATATTATTGATGTTGTATTGCTTCACAATTCATGTTTGCACATATGGCTGCAATTTTTGTTGTTATCCTTTCTCCTTTTGTCACCTTTCACTCGCTATGCTTCTTTTTTCTTTTTTCAGTCTTTTTGTTGGCTTCTTTTCTTGCTTGCACTATTTTTTTTTTTGGGGGATATAATTGCTTGCACTAATTTGGTGCAAAGTGTCTTCCACTTAAATAAATGGCATAATTACGAAAATTACGTTTTACTTTGTGTTTGCTTGCCAGAGTGGTCATTTTTTTTATAGGAAGAGAGACAGGTGAGGAGGATGTGTCAAATAAATGGTCGTGCTTTCTTTTTTTAATTTTGTTGCAAATGGAAGTCTCAATCAAGAGCGGTGGGATATAAATTAGGTGTGCATGTATGTGAAACAAAACACATGAAATTGCTCATGGATGGTTGTATTTTTTCTAGATTTTATTATTAAGGTAAGCACATAATTTTGACGTGTTGGTGGATTCGGCAACTTTAAATACCTGGAATGAAAAAAAAGTAAAGCTAGTCGGGGCTTTTTTTTTTTTAGTAACAAAATCGGATAGATAATTATATTTCTGATTATGTGTTTTTCAGGTTTTTTGCTTTTTTAACTTTTTTTTTTGGACTCGTCTATAAATTCAAAAGGAAAGCGTTACTTTCATACGAGGTGCGCTTGTGTGCAAGATTTTTTAGATCTTCAAGTAATTAGATGAATTACTCTTATAAGTTTACATCAAAGCAGTGTTCATCGTTGATGTTACTTTTAGAAAATAAAAATAAAATAAAATAAAAAAATCATTTGATTGAATTATTTATTCTTTCAATTTTAATAAAATATATCTGAATCTAGTATATAGTATCTCAAAAAATTATGAGTAATAATTAAATTTATTAATTCATAATTTATCTAATTATAGTAATTAATTTAATAAATTAAATTATTTTTAATTAATGAATAATTAATAAAACAACTAAAATATTTATTGAATATTCAATATATATCTTTATAATTTGAAAAATAAAATAAATTTAAATATTATAAAAGTCTATATACCTCTAATTGATTCATTTATTATTGGATATTTATATGTTAAAATAAATGATAGATAAATTGAATAATTTTAATATTTTTTTAATAAATCTTAAATGAATTATTAGTTTACTTTTTATTTATTCACTAATAATCTAATTTAAAGTTTATTTAACCCATTCATTTACCACCCTTACGAAAAGCAAGTAATTTTCTGCTGGCCTTTAGCATTTTCTTTGATTCATTAGGATTTTAATTGGTTGGAACTTCTTCATTGTGATCACGTATCTCAAAAGTTTTTTTTTTATCTCAAATTCTCTTTTAAGTTTTTTTTGTTTTACAATAATATACCAAATTTCTTTTTTATAAATTACAACATGTAAACAAAATTTCATATGCTACAAATCAGTATCGTTCTATTTTTTTTTTCTGTAAATGTAAAATTTTTATGAACTTATTGTTGTTGCTTATAAATTCTATATAACTCAAAAAATGCGCAATCCAAACCAAATACGAGTTTATGTTTCACATGCCGAACATGGTTCATGTATAATAATATTAATTAATACGTCTGTCTGTCGTACGAAAATAATAATATTAATAATTATGATAATGATAATAATAGTTGTAATAATATTTCCGCCGGTTTTTGCGAGGTACACTTGATTTTCACGCTATGCAGATTTCTTTGCATTATGCTCAACTATTTTTTTTATCAAAGAAAATATTATCCTTTCTATTCAGTTGAGGGATTTTAGGATTTTCCTTTTATTCTACAACAAAATGGGTTCCTTTGCTTGGTTTCCTTGCACAAAATTATAATTCTCAGATATTTTGCCTAGGTGTGCATCCTCTAAAGTACACTTTGCTTCCTTTGACTAATTGCAGAATTTTATGAAAGTGGATAAACTTAGACCTGCATTTTGAATACATCTTGAAGAGAAATTTTTATATATTTTCATAATAATATATTTATTTATTAAATACATAACATATAGCATTGTCTAAAAATTATGTTTATAATTGTAAATAATAAAATTAAAATAAAATCTAAACCCTTCAATTCTTTTTTAGAATATTATACTCTTAGATAAAATTTAAATCCTTTATATCTTTTTAAGAGTGTTAATGAGGTTTTTTTTTCATATTTACTAATAATTCTATCCACAGGCCAATTGGAGCCAAGAGTAAGACATCGAATGATGGACATAAACCACAATAAATTTGATTATTAAACAAGGAATGATGGCAAGTTTTTCCATATTTCAAATAATTAGATTGCTAGTTGAACACACCCAACTTCATCACTTCAAAAGTCAGCAGCCATCTTTCAAGAGAGAAAAAAAAAAATTCAGCAGCCGTCTCACTTTTAGAAAAATTACTCAAATGATAAAAATAAATGGAGGATTGTAAGAAAAAAAAAGCACAAATTTAATAACAGTTTAAATTTAATTGATATTCAGTACAAAACGATTACATTATTGATAAATAAAAATAACAAATTATT
Organism: Castanospermum australe; assembly: GCA_019955255.1. Lineage (NCBI taxonomy): Eukaryota > Viridiplantae > Streptophyta > Magnoliopsida > Fabales > Fabaceae > Castanospermum > Castanospermum australe. Next base: position 296,528 of record NSJW01000661.1, read on the forward strand.
GTAGTAACTAAAATTCTTTTACTTTGAATAAAAGAAAGTTAACTATTTTTTTTTACACAAGTGACATAATTAATTTATTAATATCTTAGTATTCTTTGCAACTTAAATGAATTAAAATCTAATATTGTTTAGTAATATTCATAAATGCAAAAAAAAACATATAATATAATTAATTAATTCAAAAGTTTGAACTGAATAACTAATAAATAAATTGTAACACCAAATTCCGGCAGAAGAAGGATAATAAAGTGGGAAAGTGAGTGGAAACACGTGGGGCAGAGCGCAATGATGAATGAAATAAAGTTTCCACTAACCACTGTTTCCAAACAAGTTGAATTCAAAGTAGTTGATTTTTCAAGTCTTGCTTCATTCATTTGCTCATTCTAGATAGATAGATATTGTGGATATGGTGATGCTTATGGCCCAAACCGTGGACTTTCTAGAACAGAAATCCTGATGAACAAGAATATGTATAAATAAGATCACAGCGCCAGGCATGACGTTGATCATTGAGAAACAGCCAGTATATATGTATTTGATTAAACAAAAAATCAAAACCTTGTTTGGGAAGAATCAAGAAAAAATAATACAACAACTTGGGCAAGAAACGCGAGAGGAAACTTCTTCCGAGGGTCAAGAGGCCTTTTTTATTCATATATGTTGCCACTGTTGCTATTAATATTATATCCCATCATTCAAAGATTTAAGTCTATACGTGAAAAGGCTTAGCAGAAGGAGTGATGATTAATTAATTCATTCATTTATTAACCAAATGCCAACTATTTTGGGGTTTCTGTTCTTTTGTTACTATCTTCATCTTGTTGCACACCTAATTGCTGACGATTTCCTACCCTCTTCACGTGGGATAGTTAATATTACATCGTTTAGGCCAATTTCTTTTTCTTTTTTTTAATAAAATTTTCAACCCATTAGTCTAAAACTCTTAGATGAATTCAGGGCCATATAGCAACACTGTTAATTTTAATTAACTATTAATATAAAATTAAAATAATAATAATAGTAATAATAATTATTATTATTATTATATTATTATTATATGATATCATTTATATTAAAAAATTAGTTACATAAAAAGTATAAGCACCTTAATATAAGAACAGGATAAGTAATTTTACAAAGAACTAAACTTTTAATATTATCATACCTCAGTTTGAAATAGGAAATTTGGCTACAAACTCGTTGAAAATGGAAAGAAAAAAAGAAAAATGAGTTGATTTTTTTTTAAATGCAATGCCATCACCTTCTAGATACTTTCACCGAAATAAAACTGAGTTGTTTTTTTTTTCTTGCTATCAGAGATGTTTTCGTCAAATGTTCACAAGGCCTGTGTGAAAAGGAAACATTTGTTGGTAAACATGGGATAATTTCAGGATGTGAAAACTGCAAACATATCATAGCAAATTTGGTATGTTAAATCTTTTTCTTTTGACCAATGATTTTAATCAAATTCCTTCTATTTCTTAGTCTTAAAAATCAGAGAAGTACGTGATAAAGTGTTTGTTTGAAGGTGTTTTTTATGATAATTTTTTTTCTACAAATGTTTTGTGCTTTTTGTAGATACTAAATTTTTGATGATTTTTGTACTTAATATGTTTAGATGAGTTTTTTTAAAAAAATAAAACTGAAGCAGTAAAATAAGCACATTTTGTGCTTTTTTTAGAAACTAAATTTTTGTACTTCTAAAAAAATATATTTTTTATAATATAAAAAAATTATTCAAAATTAAAAAAATACTTATCAAATATTATATTTAAATATAAAATATCTTTTATTTTTTAAAAAAATCTTTTAAAAAAACTCATAATTTTTTTTAAAAAAAATTCATCCATATGAGCTCAAAGGACTTGTACTAATTATGAGAGCTGATGATTTACTATTCTTACCTTTATAATTTCACATTAATTATTGGCATGATATTGTAGGCAACTGCCTACCTAACCTTTTTGAAAAATTTATTTGCAGACCCACTTATACGTATCAGTTTTCACATACATGTACTCAAAGAGTTTGGAGCTACAACAATTTTGTAACTCTATGGGGGTAAGTAAAAGTCACCGACATTAAATGTGAAATGTTTTTGTATTGGGATTAAAATTTCAAAGGACCGTCTGCTGAAAAGGACATCGCCAATAAACACCTCATATTCGTGGAAGAATAATGAAAATGACTTCAAAATTGCACGCTGGTATTAAAATTTTGTATAAGTTATTCTTCAAATTAATTCAAAGGCCACACATAGAAATTGTAGCATTCAATTCATTCGAAGTGGGATGAGAGTTTGACCTGGTTTTGAATAATTCACTTCTTTCAATTTACATTGAGGGATGGCTTATGGCTTTACATTAATTAATGAGAGTTCATCTTCCTCTGTTAAGAGAGGTGGGACCGAAGCCTGAGTCTACGACCAAACTGCAAAATTAAGACTCTGGATTCAGCCATCCCTCCTTGTTTGTTTTTGTTTTTGTTTTTCTTCCCCTTTCGAAGGATTCATCACCCCTTACATGAATCAATTCTTTAGTTAAACACTAATTAAAGTAAGCAAATTGGCAGCAGAAATCGAAGTAAATATTTTCTTCTTATAAACACTAAATCTTACGCTAATTTAATAAAAAAAATAATTTCATTTAAGAATGATATATGTAGCCGGATCAAAAGCTTTTTCTATTAATAAAATAGTAGGAGAGTATTATGTTTAAAAAAGAAATATAACAAAAGTTTTAAATATATAAAGTGAACTTTATAATGATGAGTTTCAGTATATTATAATTTATGTTCATATCTCTTTAACAATATAATTTTATTATAAAAGAATATCTAAATCCGCTAAACCTCAAATCCTAAAAAAGAAAACTCCTTTTTATAGCTAATCATAATATCCCCGTATCCAATATTTAGTGGATAGTATAATCTTGGAGAAAAGATGATTAAGATTAGCCACCCATACTTTTGCTACCTTTATTACCCGATTTCAATAATAAATTAATGGAATAGCTGGATTAGCTAACTAACTAGTAAAGTTATTGTAAATATCATATTTTGTCCCGTCTTTTTAATACTAGTTTTATTTAATTATAATTAAATCTATATTAATTCTAACAAATAATAAAATAAAATAAAAAAATAATGAGATAAAAATAATAATCAAATTCAATAATTAAGGATGAGGGAGATTTAATTAGGAGAAGTGATAAAAATATGATTAGAAGGAGAATGAGAAGAATTTAATTTGAATTGAAATAAGATATCATATAATATCTTTTAAGATAACCTCTAACTAGATAAAAGAGATCTATATAAATAAAATAGAAAAATCTGAGAGAGAGATGAGAGAAAAAAAAAGAGCACTAAGATACAATTATATACAATTAGAGTAAACACACAATTAATAAGAGAGATGAGAGTATTTATAATAATTAAGAAACAAAGAGTACATGGAGAAGATGAGGTCACGACCCACGGAACATTACATCTTAGGTCCTTTATGTGGTTTCAATAAGGAGGTATGCCACTATTCATTTGTTACTTCATCATAATTTATAATCAGAAGAGTCAGAGCCATTTAATTGAAAAATCATAATTTTTGTCCACTATTTTTTTGAACTCGAAACAATATCATCTTCTTCTTTTTTTAAGCTTTTAAATATTGTAAATTATGTGTCCTTTATGTCGTTATTGTTTTTCATGATTGAGTATTCATGGATGTTTATTTTGTAGTTAAATGTGTCAATAATCCTTTGTTTGATACGTAGCTATGGAATTTTGACTTATGAATCATTCTATGTTAATGCTAAATAAATTGAGGGATTTTTATTTTCATTATCAAATATAACTCTCCATGCATGATATACATTTATAATCTAGTTAGATTGGTTCTGTTAATGTTATTAGATAATTTGAATTGATTTGAAGAAGCGGTTGATCTTATGTTTGAATGCATTTGTATTATCTGCATAAGCTCAACAAAAGGTGGAAGTGAATATATATAATATCTCTTGCTCTCAAACATAATATCATGTTTGAAAAGAATCTCTCATAACAATGGGTTTAAATGATAAAATGTGTAATATGGAGAATATATATGTCTCATACTTGATGTTACAATAGTTTCACTTCTGTATACATGTGATATAATGTTTGTAATACATATATTAATTTGATTTGAAAAAATAATTTTATTAGAATTAATGTTGCCGTAATAGTTCTTTAATCTTAAAGCAAATTTTAATCATGATAATTCAAATCTTTGTTGATGTGATCTACTTTGACCTTTTAATTTGACTTATCCTATGTATTTGGTTGTATTTGATTTTTATCTTAATATCTAGCTTGATTGCTTATGATAGAATTTTAAATTTGAATTGGTTATCTCTATCATAATACTTAATTTTAATTAATTTTAAAAAATAAAAAACTTTATAATTATTATATTTGAGTCATTTTAGCTGCGACAGCTTGTTTGATTTAGAAAAATAATTAATTGAAATTAATGTTATCGTGACAGCTCTTTAATCTTAAAATAAAATGTTAATCACATTTAAAAAATAATTCAGATTAATGTTATCATGACGGCTTCATAATCTTAAAATAAAAGTTTAATCATATTTAAAAAATAATTAATTAGGATAAACGTTGTCGTGACAACTCTTGAATTCCAAAAGAAAATCTTAACATCAATATTACCGCAACAGCTCTTTGATAATTTTTTTTTAAAAATTAACTAATTATTTTATTAAAATCTATCAACTCACAATTATTTTACATAGGCTTTTATTCTTCACTTTAAAGATAAGTAGGCATTTTTGACAAGTTCAACTTAAATAAATTCTTTTTTTAGTTTATCAAGATTTTAAAATATATTTTTAATCAAATTGGTAAATAGTTTATTCTTTCTTTGATTTGTACATAAATATTTATTTCTTTCATTTTAAATTTATAAATATTTTAGTCTATTATTTAATTTTATTTAATTTGTAGGGATAAATTAAATATTATTAATGTTATTAATAATTTACATAATTAATTTAAAATAATCATCTTAAGATGAATGTATTAGAGGTATAATAAGATTAAGTTTTTATTCTTCTCTTTATATAAATAGATTTTTGAATTTAATTAAATTTTAAAACAAGTTTTCTTTTAAAGAATTTTTTAAATTTTTTTAATAAATAAACATTAATAAAAATTTTATTTTTTTATTAATTTTATTGCGACACGCTCATGAGACGATCGTGAGAGGCATGGCAGTGGCTGCGAATAACTTGGAAGCAAACTTTGGCATGGCAGAAATTTCTCGTGCAGGTGCAGTGCAGACAAAAAGAAAGAAACGTCATCAGTGACCTGGATTACGCTCTCGTGTCTTCTGCTGGCTCGACATACAAAACACACGGAGGAGTTTATAATTTAATAAAGATGGTGGCGGAATCAGGATTGCAGAGTCAGCCTCAGCGGATTCTTAAAATAGTATGACATTAATCTATTAATAAAAACTTTTTTCATAGATGTCACTGTTACCGAAGTAAAAACGATATGTCAAACAGCAATGTGAGCATGAACGAAGAAAGGGAAAATTTCAAATAGCTTTAAGTTTTTATTTTCTTTTATTTCTTTAAAAAAATTCAAACAAGCGATTGGTTTGTTATAGGGAAATTAGTGAGATTCAATACAAGATCATAAAAAAGTTTGAGAGAAGTCATATTTAAACAATTAAGGTGAGTGCGGATCTAATACTGGTTAAAATGATAAAAAAGTTATCATGCAATCATCCGAATCACAGTTTGAATCCCCTTCCCCCTTTCTCCAAAATCTCCCCCTCCCTGGACCCAAAAAAAAATCAGGGTGAGTATTTAAATCTAAAATCAGCACATTTCATTATAATTGTAAAATGATGAAATTTTATTAGTGTCCACTTAGAAATTGTATTAGTTAAAACACTTTGTATTAATTAATATACTTGATTATTAGTAGTTAATAAATTATATAAATAAGACTTTAAAGACCTACGCTAGTCATCAGAAAATTAATTCATTGAAAAAGAATACGATCAAATTTTTTTTTAGATTAGAGAATAAAATTCTCCAGACCATTTGTTTCATTTAGAGCTACATAGGTTAGTGCCTTTGTTAGTTTAAAAAACTAACCAGATGTTCCAGAAATTTAAGACCGTCATATCATAGTGTTTAGGTTAAATTATTTTGTGTTGAGTTAATTTCAATTTTCATATAAAATTTGTGTTGTAATAATTTTAAACTAGTATTATGATTAAAGTGTTTGTTTGGAATTTCCACCCAATCATAAAGATCATATCCCAAATATAATGTGAAATATGGATTGCTTCTTCCATTAACAAATACATAACATTTACATAGCTAATCTACATGAGGTGACTGCTACACAAATCCTGCCTCTACAAATTATTTAAACAGAAAAATACTATAAAAAAAAGCTCTTTTGTAATGCTTACTTCAATGCCACTCCCAAACCTCAGTAAGAAACCAAACACAAGTCGTGTTCCAAGAACATGAGTTCAGAAGCATTTGCATTTCACAGCTCCCTTTGCTTCAATCTCTCTCTCATATGTATCAGTTTGCCCTGGACTCGTTCAGGTAACTCTTCAGATATCTCAATTTCAGACCCTTCTACTTGTTTTCTCTGTATAATATCATGGTACATTGGTAGAAACCGACTTTGGAAAGCCCTATAGGAGAAATAGGGCAGAAGCACGCACACTACAACCGAAAGGGTAACTAGCCAATAGAGACCACTGGGAGCACATGCTTCCACAAAAACCATGTAAGCTGTAGTGGCTATGGCTGGAGACAGGTAACCATAAAATAACAAGAATACATACCAGAAGGCAATGCTGCCCCAGATGAAAAAATGCTGGATCCAAGTGAAGTAGTTAATGGAAAGTGCCATTTGGCAATTCACGGTCCACACAACGCAAGTATACATTGTCACCCCTAGTACTTCAAAATCAACCACCTGGCCATCCCTTCTGAAGGCCTGATTTAAGACAGAATTGGTGGTCAAGAAGAAGATAACCAAGGAACTAAGGACTCCATTACACATCCAGCCAAGAATCCGGGGCCAGCTGAAGAGGGTGTCCTCTACTCCCTCTAGATATAGAAAGGGATACTGTGAAAAGACAGTAAGGTTAGCACAGGGATCCTCGGCTTTCAATTAAATAATAATTAAATTATGTGAAGACCCAACAAAAGAAATAATATCACTGATGCAGGCACATGGATACATTTGCATCTATAGAGGAACCAAACAAATTTAAGATAAATTACAGTTTAATCATATGCCTTTCATGACATTTTGCAGAGTCACATAGGGTATCTGCTATAATTTAGTACGCCTGGTGTATTTGACAAAAAAAAAATGCACGTCTCTTGCAGATATATATCCTACTTGCCAGTTTGAGAAGCTCCGACACGATAGGGAAGATATAGGAAATGGGGAAGCCTGACTAATAAGAGTATTTCAAAAGAAGGTAAAATGCTAAGATTGCACATAGTTTTCTTCGACTGAAAGGAAAAAATATTTTTGATAAAAGGGACAGAGGGAGGGAGAATGGTTAAGCATGCTATAAACCTAGAACAAACTAGTTTTGGTAAACACTAGAAGTTATTTAGAAATTACAACACTTAGATAAGAGGAAATTTAAGGAATTTAGATAACTTAAAAAGAGAAATTCATAATCACAGCTCCAAAGTTGATCATGCATTATGAATCATTCTACAGTCTAAGCAGATATATCCAGGACCATGGAGACAAGAAAAACAAATCTTCTAAGATATTAAAATGCATATGGCATGCTTTTGAGTGAATGGGGGAACCTTCTCGTCGAAAGCCACCCCTTTCCACTGTCTTCAGAAGCAGAACCATGACTTATGGAAAAGAAGAGATAAAACATAAACTAAAAGGTGTTGGTTGTATACAATTATAAAAAAAATGATAACGATTGAAATTTGATATTTAGGTTGACTAGCCAAATGGTCATAGAAAAACTGGTGTCATAAAAGTACTATAAAGAAATTCTTCAGTGCACATGCAGTTCTGTACTTTTAGAAAGAATAATTGATTAGATATCTACCCCTGGGTCCTTTTTGATTCTTTGATATGTACATGAGCAATTTAAAGAATGATATTCAGTACCTTTAGGCAAAGTTGGGCTGAAACATCCTGATCAAAAACACCAAGAGCGATTACTGGAAGTGAAGTGAAGAAGACATTGTAAAATGACATGTACCAATCATTGTACCCGGGTTGGCCAGAGAAAGAGGCATATGCCTCAAACCAAAATAGAGTAAATCCAAATGCAATGTTTTTATAGAAGAAATAGCATATCTGCATCAACAAATAAAACGTGTTAATCAGTGAGAAAGCTTTTTGTTGATGAAGAGCATGATTAACCAACCAACACATGAAGGAAAAACGCTAGCATCTTTCATAATGTTCAAACTAAAATTTGACAATGAAAGCACTGAGCAGATGAACACTAAATTTTGAGACGTAAGACTTCAAGAAATATATGCATGCATGGATTTACCATCATTGATATTCGCCTATAACACCAGTGGCCATGTACCAACAACAAACGTTCCAGAAAACAGAATTGAGCTATTGCAAAATCACTTGCCATTACAGCCTGTAAACAACAAATAGTTTTAAAAAAATCAGTAACTGGGACACAGTCATTCAAACTTAAATTACTATTAGTTTATCATATATACATTGGTGTTTATGTGCAGAAAGAAAAAAGTTCTACAAAAATACAGCAGAGAATCGTCAATGCCAATATGATCAGGTAACACATCGTTTTCTCAAAAAGCAAGTACAGAAGTTTCATTCATTAAACAAGTAAAATGCTGCAATGCTGCAACTCTCAAGTACAAAATGAATGCCCTATAATGAATAAAAAGTAAAAGGAAGCAATTGTGTGGAAAGCATGGGCTAGACTAATCAATTAGACCAAGTCCATCCACATATAGTGTTGTTAATAATTCTCACAAATTACACATCAGACCCAGTTTTAATAATGTTTCTCAGCATTTGTCCTCAAGGTAATTCATAGATGTCAGTCACAACTAACTTGTTTCAGAGTTCAGAACAAGTGCTCAACCTAAAGGTTGAGTAAAATCATCACTCCACTGATTACCAAACCCAACATAGCAAATTACAACCAACTTTCGTCTCACAAGGCTCACATTTTCCCAGTTTAGGCATAATTTACATAGCAGCTTGATTGTCACAAAACATCTTCATGGGGGTTTGTCAGCTGAAACACACTTCTTGTGAATTGCTTGCAGATGGGTCTATACCAACAAATATCAGCCTGATGGCAGCAATGAAAGGCTTTAAGCTCTGATACCATGTTAAGGTTTTATCCAAGAGAAGACGAAGAAAAGGCGCGAGAGAGAGAAAGAAACAATTGATTAATGGATGGATTAGTAAAAAGAGCCACTTAGAACAATTCTATTCCTTACATAATATTATTAGTAACACTAATAAACCACACCTCTATTGTAAAAATGGCTCTAAAAAATATAATATTAAAGAAATGAAATTCAAATTTTCATATGAAAGCAATTATTCATGCAGAAACATCTCTAATAGTATAGAATAGAATATCAACTCACAGATAAAACAAAACTAAATTATAAACATCGATCGTGATCTGATGCAGGGCATGCTTAACAAGTTAGTTAACAGGATCACTACAATCTTGTCCAGGCTCCAAGGGAGATGTAGGGGTCCGAATAGAGAGAGTGGAAAGAAAGAAGAAAATATCAGTAAGATCAGTAGGAAAACGTTAAACCCAAACCACATCAGGGTTTCTGCTACATCACACCACCCTAACTCTTAATACAGCAAGTTTAATCATTATTATGGCAGATAACTTAGATTCCATAACTGACTGTAAAAGATAAAGTTTGGTCATCCAAAATCAGGAGTTATGCTATAATCATCACTCATCAGCACTCAGCAGTAACTGATTTCTAAGCAATGATGAGCAAGAGGTAAACAAAAAGGTTTCAACAACATGGTTGTGAGAGAATCTGTATTAAAATTCTAAACAACTATGTAAATGAGAAGCATACAAGAAAAACCAGGCCTTATCCCACTAGGTGGGGTTAGGTACATGGATCAAACATCATTATTGGGCCCTATCAAAAACCAAATTTTCAATAAATCCATTTAGGGTAAGCAAATGAGAAGCATATCAATGCGAATAAACAGCACAGAAGAGTTAATATCATATGTGAGTGAGGACTTGATAGATTATGGTAAATTAAAAATTCTGTTTAATTTCTCCATTGGTTATGGACTCAGAGAATAGGAGTTGTTTTAAATAGAGGACGGATAATAGGCACAGCTGTATCTTTAGACCTGCATTCCTTCAGCACCACTAATGCCAACTCCAATATCAGCCTCCTGAAGCATGCCAACATCATTTGCCCCATCACCAATAGATAATGTTGTTTTCCCTGTTCCCAATTTCACCAATCTTGTAACCTGCATTTTTTTTTTTTTGGATGATGTGATTATAATGTTTTGACACCCCAAGAACTAACTATATACAAGGAACTTCTATTATTTATATGCAATGGAAATACAAATTGCACATCCATAATACTCACACGAGCTTTCTGTTTCGGTGAAGATCGGCAACATATGACAGAAGCACAATTAATTGCCAGCTCAAAGAAGGACTTCTCTAAATTCTTGTTAAGAGAAAAGTCCAAGGACTTCCCATCAATTATCAAGCCAAATGCAGAAGAACTTTCTTTATCTGTATTAGAGCTCTCTTTCACAGACTTGATTTGCAAGATTCCCCTTCTAATTTGCTTCTTAACGCTTTCAAGAGAGGCCTAAGAAACCCTTGTATCAAAATCCACAATAACGAGAGAAAATTAAATGCCAAAAACTTCCAAGGTCATGTACCTTTGCTAGAGCCTCCTTATCTCCTTGTTTTTCCAAGGATAGGATATCTGGTGAATCAAGAGTGATCACTATCTGTTCCATGTCTTGCCTAAGTAAACTACAAGCATACCTGTAAAATTATATATATTTTTTTAAAAAAACTAGAGTTAACTCTATGAAACTTCCATATAATCAGAATTCAGCACAAGCCTTGTTGATGTACCCTATGTTGACTGCAGTTTCCATCTTGTCCCCAGTTAATACCCATAATTTGATTCCTGCCAGGGCAAGTTTTTTAATACATTCAGGAACCTGCACTTGCCAGTAAACAGAGTAAAGTTTATCGACTAACCAAGAACATAACTAGTGATGTCAATAACTGATTTTTTTTTTTCAGTTTTTTCTCCAATTTCGGAGGGCTATTTCTGAAACTGGAGGTTTTTTTTTTCTGTTAGAAACTTCTATTTCATTATCACTGTGTATAAAAATGTGCCAGGTTTCAAGTTTGCAAGAGGAATGAACACTATAATAAATGCATAATTTATATAAATAAAGGTAAAAAATTCAAAATTTTATACTGACCCCCTTTTGCAGTCTGTCCTCAACTGCTGTAGCACCAAGAAGTATCAAATGTCTTTCAATCTGATCAGCAGCTGCATCCACTAATGCATCTCGGTCTGCAGCTAGAGAAGTTTTGGCCTTTAAAAACTCCTCTTCCCATAACTTATATTCTTCTTCACCAAGTTTGCGATATGTGACTACCAGAGTTCTTAAACCTGCCTCAGCATATCTTTGAATATGATCTTTGGTCTCAGCCTCAAACTGTGTTCCATATTGTGAGAGCCTTTCAAACATAACACTGAATATATGCAGAGAAATGCAAAATTTGACATCACAACATGCAACTTACAACTCCATATAACTAACAATGAAGCAAGTGAATGTTGATTGAAACCTGTCTGCACCCTTGCATAAGAGCAATAATTGATTTTCCTCATTCCTCACTATCACTGACATTCTTTTGCGGGAACTGCTGAACTCTAAGACATGCAGAAGCTGGTACACTCTAATCATCAAAATAAGGTCAAGGAACAATAAATCAAACACAAAATTCCAAAATAATGAAAATGTCGCAAAACTTGCAACAGATATATAAAGATTTTGAAAGCATTTTAAATCACTTCCTCATAGTAAGCCAGATGAAGGATCAAAGATATCAAAGAGTCTCAAAATTATTGACAGAAGTTGAACTTCAGAAATAACGAAAAAGAATACAAACTAGAAATATCCAGTCAAATTCAGTATATGAACCAAATGGTCTATATACTTTCAAAGTTGAATTTTCTCTGAATGAGGATTAAAGATGATATGCTTAACAGCAGGTGATTTCTCTAAGATATAAAATCTTCTGACCTTTTCTATCCTCCTTTATCAGCCCCTATTCTTCCCAACACGAAAGGCTTTAAACAAGTAAATTTTCTTCCCCACAATCTTTCATCCTAAAACCACAGCCACTTTCTGAAAATATTTTCCTTTACAGATTATTCTGCAAAAGGAAAATTTCCTCATAACTAGAATCTATATCATCCATAAAATTACAATAAAGTAGTAACTGGAGTTTTCTTTTTAATAAAGATTCAAAGTCATTATGAGTACCATAGTAAATATTTAGAAATTAGTAGTATAAATATATAAAGATGGGAAGGAACAATATATTATAACTTCAAAGGCCATATTTAGAATTAGTTATAGTGAGAAACCAGATCAAACTCTGCTGACAACAGAAGCTGAACTAGTCTATAAAATAAAAATTATAGAATCTCAAATCTGACACGAAGAGTTTAACCACTGAAACTACAGGAAGATTGTCAGAAAATAGGGTGGACCTATATATAAATAAAACAATAGTAAAAGGAGCTAGCCAACCTGTCAACCTTTTTTCCACTTTCATAATTTAATTCATGCAATGATATGCTTGCTTGTGTCCTTGCAAAAAGCTCAAAACCAAGTTCCCTTGCAGCAATTACAAAAGCTGCTTCATCTGGTGACTCAGCTTCATAGGAAATTTCTCCCGATTCTTTATCTACATCTGGAATAGCTGTATGACAAAGAGCTAAAACTCGAAAGAATTTCTGTATGATGTCTGAATGAGGTTCATTGACCCATTGCCCATTCATTATGCGTTCATCTCTGAAGTTAAATCCCTTAATTGGCTGCCGAGAGTCCACTGCATCATTGTTCTGGCCCCAGAAATCAGATGATACACTGTCAACTTCAGATTCCTTATTTCCCTCTCTCCTTGTAAGTGCCCTCTCCACTTCTGTCATACCACGACCATATGGAATGCCCGCTATGGAACATTTGACAAACTCCATAGAGTTACATGTCAAAGTACCAGTTTTGTCAGACAATATTGTATGAACCTGACCAAGTTCCTCATTCAAATTAGATGTGCGTGCATGAGCTGGCCTATCTGTTTCTTCGTAATACATTTCCTGATCTTGGTTGATGAAAATACTCTGCAAAACTTTCACAATTTCTATGGAGACATAAAGTGATATTGGAATTAGATATCCATACAACATAAGGGCAGTCAAAAAATGAAGAACAGCAGAAAGTGTTGCCCTTTTAGGGTCATAAAACACTGTTGTATTGTCTGGACGAAGATACCATCTTCTGTACCTGCCAGCACTAATATCCATTTTGGTCTCAACACCAAAAAAGACAGAACCAATAAAGGATATCAAAATCAAGGTACTGAAGAGGATGTAGATTATCTTATCCATTTTCCTCTCAATTTTGCTTCTCTTGGATGGAGGCTCCGTGGCATTCTGCATCACTTTCGTATCATGGCCAGTAAAGATAACAATGCCATAGATATATTCAGTGTTTTTCAGCTTAGAATCTCTTAAAAGAATCTGCTGCAATGAAAGAGGATATTCTTTACCCTCATAGTGCAAAGTTCCAATAAACGAGTACAGATTTTCATTAGGATCCTCACATTTGACCACTGCCCTAAACTTTTGGAGAGATTTTTCATCATGAAGATGAGTTGTCACCTCCAAGGCATGCTTTAATTTTAGATTAGTTTCTCCATCAAGATTCATTGTCTCAACATAGCAAACACCATCCTCATAGCTTGACAAAAGCAGAAGAAGATCAGCAGGAAAGTATTCGTCCTTGTACACTTTAATGATATCACCAACACGGAGTTTCTTCCATCTGGTCTGCACAAATGTATAATTTCTACCATATACCTGAACCTTTCGGTTGTTTGCCTCTATATCCTGAAGAAATTTAGCCAGGACAACCTTTAGTTGGGGATAATATATGGGTTATAAGAATAATAAAAGAAAAAATTTCAGCACATTAATAGATGGAAGTGATTTTTAAGAGAGCACAAGAATCAAGCACATCCTAAGCAAATTACCAACAGAAAAAAGAATATGCACAAGAGAAGGAAGATGAACCATTTCTGACACAAGTATAGGAAAGTACTTCAAATTATATTAGATTTATTCATGAAGAAAAAAAAAAAAAGTTTTGTGATACCCATTCCCAGTTTCAAGAAACAAGAGTATAGGGTTGACAGTTTTTAAATATCTGTGCATTGTAAGATAATGGTTCATGTAAACCTATAGTCTTCTAACATTATATTTCCAACGGAATTCAATTCGGTATTTTTTATGTGCATAATAGGAAATATGAGCATGCAGTATAGATCTTAATTGATCTAGTCTTAAATGAAAGCTTCATTCCACCATTGCAAATAAATAACAATGCATAATGAACCAATTAGCAATTATACCAATGTAACTTCACTAATTGATCCTCAACAGTAAGAAGAGGAAAATTACATCACTGCAAGCTTACTCATAATGCCAATTGAGTATTGTCCAATTTTATTAGACTTATCTATAAACGTGGACCTATAATAGGAACTTTCTCCTTGGGGGAGGGAGAATGAACATATTAAGAAGTGAAACTACAAGCTAAACAATGAATTGGTGGCGCTGTATGAAGAGGGTATAAAAATACTGAAACATTACCTGCTTTCTCCTCCTCCAATCTTCCACAGCTTCCTTGGCCATAGTAGCTCCAATCACAACCAGCAACGGTGCAACAATACTTAGAGCGGCATAAGGTGCCAATGGACTAAATGACACACACGCAACAATAAGAAAGTAGATATTTGCAACCCTCCTGAACTGTTCAAATAAAGACTTGGGGATAAAATTAAAAGCTGTATATTTGGTCGTTGAAACATAGTTGCCGCTGTAATTCAACTGAATTGCTTCTGGGTTATCAGGATCATTGCAGTAGACAACCCTAGAGTACCCTCTCTGCCCAATTTGGGAATGACCATCTCTAAAAGCAGATTTTATACACGAAAAGGAATATAGTTTGCTAAAAAGTATCCTCTTTTTGCTCCGTTCAGGCATTTTTCAAATGGGTTCTCTTCTTTTCTCCTATAAATCCAGCATTCCAACTAATCCTCTAATTTTCCAAGAAATCATAGAAATACCAATCACAAGCACCTCAAGCACAGATTTGTATTCCCCAGCACGAATAACCTTACTCAAAACAAATGAAAGCACCAAAGTTGAAGGCGAAAGAAACAAAATTAGAACAACCCCTTTACCTAAAAATGGGCACATTCAATAACATTTGAAGTTTGAACAGAACCAACATGGCAAGCCCAAAAAAAAAAAAAACAGCTTGATTTGCAAATGAGCTCTGAATACTCAGTTTCCGTGCTAGAGCAGACAACAGAAAATGGATGAAGATGCCTGCAAGCTCCTGTAAATACCCAATAGAAATTAACAGGAACACGTAACTTCAATTGCACCACAATTACAAGCTGGAAAGAGTTCTGGAAACCCCAAGCTAGAGTTTTTGGGAATTCCTTACTCTCATAGAAAGCTGCAGATGTCTCTTCCTTGCGGGTTCAACCGAACTGTAGACAGAGATAGAGAGAGAGTAAGAAAAGGAAAGGCTTTGTGTGAGTAGCAGTTAGCTTTGCCGCTTCTATAAGCAAACAAATGAGAGAGACAGAGAAACATTGACAGAACCGACTTCCGAGCAGGTTATTAGTCCTAGTATTACTGCCTTCACCTTCCATTCACCCAAGAAAAAAAAAACGTACAGAATGAGGGAAAAAGACCAAAACAGAAAAAGAAAAGGCACTAGTCAGGTGAACAGTGTAGTCTTGGCTTGGTTTGCGAATTTGCATGGTACTTCTATGAAATGAAGACTTGTTGGACTCATGGACTGAGATGGGAAGGTCGAGGCACTGCTCCGACGCACACCACAAAAGACTCTGTAACATTTGTTTTTTGTTTTCTTGTTACACGTGTTGTTACATTTGACAGCAACAAGCCCCATACAAATGGATACGCCTTAGCTGGTCGTCGTACTTGATGCATCGTGGGGCTTGGGGCAGTAATATTCTTTCCTTTTTCTCTACATTCGGAGGCATTGGTCGATAGAGATGGATGTTGCGTCGGAACTTCTATAGAAAAAAAAAAACTGATTGCATTTCAAATATGTTACAATTAGTATCGGTATATTGTTAATCGTTATTTAAATTGTTAGTATAAATAAAGATATTTTAATAGTCAAATGTTATTTTTGTCTAGGAATTATAGCTCAAATAATATTAAATTATTTTTACTATTCATTTATTACAAATTTAAATTAATTTATATGTTCAAAATAATTTATAATTAAAATTTTATAAAAAGAATTTAAAAGAATAATTTTTTTAAAAAAAATACCAATCATACACTTAATCTCAAAATCGAATCCTTAAAAAAAAAAAACATTAACTTCATCTAGTGAGAAAGATTTATTTGGGCGGCAATCACACCCATGAAAAACCCAAGGCAGAAATAGACATACAAGAGGTAATAAAGTCTAAAACTTTAAATATAAATACAGAGTTAGCATGCCAAGTATGAGCCTGTGCGTATGCGTTTACATCACAAGTACGGGCATGTGCCCGTGCATGTCAAAGCATCGGCTTGCATTAATGTGTCGGGGAAGTTCCAAGTCATTTCCTGCTAAATGAGAAATGCATACAAAAAATATAAGTGTTATTTTTCTAACGAATTTTTGGACGCTGAATAGATGTTTGTTGAAAATATTTTTTGATGAACTTTTCTTAAAATATTAATTTAAAAAAACCTGATGTAATCTATCTATAAATTATTTTTGCTAACATTTTCAGCGGAATTTGTGGCAGATTTTTTTCATTTGATTCTCCTTTTTAAAAGTAATTGGAGACTTGGCAGTTGACCGTTCTAATAAACATCAAGGCCATAAGGAAGCAACATAGCCTTTGTAAAGAGAATTTATTATATGTTTTTAAAGTTCAATTAAATATAAGTTTTACAAAATATTTTTATTATTGATTTTAAGTTATTTACATAAAATTTATATAGTTTTTTTTAAAATTAATGATAAAGATATTTTTTAAAAAATGTATTATTGATTCTAAAAACATATAATAATAAATAATTTTATATCTTCTTAATTTAATTTTTTAATAATTCTTTTAATTATTAAATGAAATAAGTTTTGAATATTTTTATATTTTTAATATATTAAATATTTTTATTTTATTAAGTATTACAATAATTTTTAAAATTTTTTAAAAAAATATAGCAAAACTCTATAATAATTTATCCTTTGCAAGACCAATCCCCATCCATCATCATTCACCATTCAGCGGGCAAAGATATATGTGGGCACTATCACAACTCGCAAGCAACAGCGGCCTCGGTGTGGCCCTTTTGTCGTATGGTAAAGGGTTTAGCATTTGAAACTCTTAAATAAATGTTTAAAGGTTTCGAAGAGTTCACACAAACACATGCTATAAATCTTGGTGACGAAATTTAGATAAAGATAGGATTCTGATAAACATATACAAAAAAAAAAATTGCATCTAATATTACTCTTTTTTATGACGCATGAGCAAATGCAAGCATGTGATAGAAGATAGAAGACAGAAGATAAAAATTTGCTGTACCAAAAAAATAATAGAAGTTTGTTTTGGCATGCTGCCCGCGGCTTCCTTTGTTCTGAGTTTCTCTTCTGACTGAGATAGATTGTTGTTGTTGGTAGATCCTCATTGTCGTTGGTCTTCCATACTCCACACTACTCTACCCTATCATTGGAGACACTAAACGACATTGGTTTCGGGAAGAAAGATGATCATGAATCTGTGGTCTGAACCCAGCCACGTGTATATGGGGCCCACTAGGCCACCCAGGTTACAGTGATCTGCCACGTCAGCAGATAAGACCGAGAAGCAAAACACGTGTCTGATGCGACCGCGACGTGCGAAGTGTCATTACCTGCCAGAGACGTTGATGCAGAGTCATGCTCATGCACCTTCCCAATTGCTTGGACTAATTGCTTTTCCTAACCCCTTTTGTTCTTTTGCTTATCGTTTACGACACCAAAATCATATCTAATGAATTTCCTCTCAAATTCTTGGCTTTTTCTTCATTCCTTTGAAAGTAGAGAATATTGGGTATTTCTTTCATTACCTGAACATTTAAAAAACTATATTGGGTTATGTGATGACATCAATGTATCGAAGAGGAATTTTTATGGCGTGTGCTTAAAGAAAAAAGTGGGTGGTCTAGAGTTGAAACATCTTCAATACTCTCTTGGAAAAGTAAGGCTGGCCTTTTACAACGAGATCACTAGTCCTCTCTCTGTGTGCGTTTGTTCAAGGGAAAGCATGCATCTCTTATTTTATGGGTGCAGGTGCAAGTGCATCCCGCACACAACCCAAGTTGGGCATGGAAAAGCATTTAACAAAAGCGATAAAATAATTGAAGCTTAAGACTTTCAGTATCATTCATATGATCTTTTAACATATACGGATATGAATTTATGAATTATACGTGTATTTAAATTAATTTATTTTATAATCAAAATAATTTATAATAAAAAAATTTCAGAAAAAATTTTTGAAAATTAAAAGAAATGACTTTTTCCTAAAATCAAACTATTCCCAAACAAGTTAACTTTGATTATATATTTATTCATTGTTTCTTTACCTATCTGTATTTGATACTACGGTGCTTTTGGGATATTATTTTGTTTCTCACGTTTAATACAGGACAAAGGATGATTAGCGGCTTGATAGTTCAGATGTAAATTAATCACTTAAGTTAGTTGACAGTTAGTTATGGCAGTTAGTTATCACACTTAGATTAGTCCTCTGTATATAAGGCGAACCTCTAGCTTTCATTTGCATCTTCTCTATTCATTCAATACACAAACTCTCATATGCTCTTTCATAACGTTACAATTGAGATTCGTATACCAAGTTCGTTAGTGGTTAATTAATTACGTAATATGAGTCAAAAAAACAATAATAATTGCACAATATGCACGTTAAATTATGGAAGGAGATTGTAATACTCTTAAATTTATACTTGTAACTCTTTGTTTAATTTTTATGAGATATTTTCACATCTTTAAAATGTGCTTGTAACTATATATAAAATCATAAATTTTACAAGTTATAGAATTAACTTTGCACATTAACTTTTTTTTTTTTACATAAATTGTATACCAAACATTTTAAAAACTTATCATTGTATATATTTATCGGCCAACATTTTTTTTTGTCTCCTTTTTTTTTGGTTAACTTTTTTTTTTTGGGTCTTCAGTGGTACAGAGCGCAAAACAAATCCCAACCACCCCACGGGTAAGACACCAATAGTAGGTCTACGCAAAGCACTACAGAAAACTCTATACAATACTAGCTTGCACAGTCACTGAGAAGTCTAAAAAACCAGATCAAGATTTTAAAAGAGGTAGGATTCATCACGCTCTAAGATAGAAGCTAAATGAGCAGGGAAGCAAATGCACCAAATTTGATGGAAAAGCACAAGATAAGGCCAATTTTGCCATTTCTTGGTCAACTTTAACTTCGTAAATGTTGCTAACATTTTTTTAGGTCAGATATTGTTTTTGGTCAGGAGGTAAGGGGAGTGGGATGATCCCCATCAGGGATCAATCCCTAAGTGCAGTGAATCAAGGCTAACAGCCTTTACTAACACTCCAGAGCCTGAACCGCTTTTTGGGTCAGATATATGTTGCTTTTTTGTTTTTGGTCAACATATGTTTGTTGCTTACACTTGACAAACTGGCTTCAAAGTCTCACAGTGGCCCAACTTCTTTTGGTTCAACCAGCTGGCCCAACTTGAGTAGATCAATTTTTGCTTTTCGCTTTTGGGTCTTGAATGCAAAAGACAAAAGCCCAAATGAAAACAAGACAACTTGGGACAGGATGACAGCGATGAAGAGCAGACTCTTATATAGTTATATTATGTCGAGTTTGACCCAAAAAAAATTATATTATTGTTGTGATGAAGAGCAGAAAATATAGTGAGAAGTTTCTTTTTTGGGAGTTTTTTTTAATAAAGAGTAAAGTAAATGCCACAACATAAAAATTTAAAAAATTTTCTTAATTTTTATTTCATTTCTAATTTTTTTCTTTTTAATTTTCTTTTTTCTCATTATTAAAAAAAGTGCTATGTTATTTAGACAATTTTTACATGTGTAATTATGCAATTAGTCACTGTTCATGTTGGAAGGGATTATTAAGGAATATAATTAGTCACGAATGCATAATTAAAGAAAGTATCCAAAGTAACAGGTAACATGTATGGTTAAATGAATCATATTTGAAGTATTTTTTTTTCTCACGCTAGCTTCAATCATGAGGCTCGTAGTCCTTGAGATACATGTATGTAAATAAAAAATCATTGACAATTAATTAAATATTAAATAATAAAATCTGGAGTTAGGTTAATTAGGCCAAGCAAGTTTAGGAGACATACGGTACAATCTCATTTACTAGTTGTTTTTGTTAACCTTATTTATTGAAATTAAGTGATTAGCATTTTTCTCAGAAATTTATTAACACATCACCTTTAATTTTTTAAGCATTTTCTCTTGTATATGATGTCCCACTTGTAAGGGGGTCATATGCTGTATAGCTGTCATCGATATGAGCCAATGGCATCATTTCAAATTGACACTGCGGCTGATGGTGGGTTTGGTTGATGGATAAGCTTGTAAACACAATTAGAGGCAATTGCCAACTACGGTTAACCTCTCTTGTCTTCCTTATTTTAATAGATAAATGCCACTAATCCATTAAAATTCAAACATAACCTTTGTCTCTTGGAAAATATTAAATATATTGATCTCAACTCTTGTTTTATAACTTCTGCAAAACGTCAAATTTTGAGCAATATAATATTTCTTATGAGGCCACTTGTTATTATACCAACCACAACTGCTTACAAATTTGAGGGGGAATATTTGGAGTTGAAAGGTTCCTCGGAGAGTGAAATCATTTTTTTGGTTTATTGATTATGATTGCCTGTTAATGAGTGTTCACAGAGAGCTTGAAGAAGTATGATTGCTCATGATGGTAACTTAAATAATAGGGATCCAATTATGGCAATTTGCCACAAAATACATGCAATTCACTTTGTAAATAAACAAAAAAAAAATGGAGTTCAAACAGGCTAGGTCTTCGGCCAAAGTTTCTACAACAGGGCTCGATGTTATGTTGGTTAAGTGACAATTTCCTAGTAATAATTTGATCAAAATGAACATTAATGCTCCGTGCAAAAGTATTGATTCAACTTTGGATGTGAGAGCTTTCGTTTTTTTTTTTTTGGCTGGGGGATTTTGGGAGAGAGGGAAGGGGAATTCCAACTCAATGTGCATATATATCAAAGTAATTTAATTGTTATCTAGTTACTAGTTTGATCCGCAAATATGAAAGTTT
The DNA here is from genome assembly GCA_019955255.1 of Castanospermum australe. Taxonomy (NCBI): domain Eukaryota; kingdom Viridiplantae; phylum Streptophyta; class Magnoliopsida; order Fabales; family Fabaceae; genus Castanospermum; species Castanospermum australe. Next base: position 318,306 of record NSJW01000661.1, read on the forward strand.
TTTTTTTTTTTTGTTGGTTGGTGGGAGGGAGAAATTTTTTTGAGAAGGGGAGAAGAAGTTGAATATAAGTGTGGCTATTATCAAGACTACCAACATGTCATTCGGCCACGAGCCTGAACCGCACATGTGAGAGCTTCTTAAAGGACTCTTGTTGCACATTTTTCCTGGGCTTGCATATAATATGGGTTCATGAAATGTGCTTGGTTCTAGGCTCTGGATATCCTGCTTGTGCTCACTGTTGTTCGGTTCCCCAAGATTATTCATGAAGTGAATTCAAAGGTACATACTACCATCCATTTCGTAAGTAATTTTTGTCATGAATGTCATCCATATATTTGCTATGATTCTTTACTGGAGGACATCGAACAAGTCATTAGCAAAGAGTCACAGGCAGTGCACAAGCATTGTGACAGAGAAGGAAACAAAGGTGCAAAATTTCTGGCAAATTATTCTCATAGAATGTGCAGGATTTACTTGCAAAGCTGTATTTTAATGGAAAGTTGGAGTTCTAATACGAGAGATTTGATTGTGCAATAAAATATTTTATAAAAAAAAATAATTTTAATATTTTAAATAAATATTAGTCTCTCACTTAAAAAAATATAAATTTTTTTTTATTAATATGTATTTTTAGAACGTATATTAAGAAATAAAAATATTATTATTATTATTTATTAAATTATTATAATTATTTTTAAAAAACATTAATTGTATTTTAAAATTTTAAAATTTTATTTAATAAATTTTATTTTTTAATTTCATAAAAATACAAGAAGAAAGAATGTGTTGGTTGCATTTGCAATTATGCATTGCACCCAGCCTTCGGAGGCCAAAACCGGAATTGCAGGAAAGAAGAAAAATTAAAAAAAAAAAGAAAGAAAAACAGACGAGAGAGAAGAAACGAAAAAATACCGAGAAATTCACTTACTTGAACTGAAATCTCCTGGCGGGCCCCGCTCTCATCTTTCATCACCATCTTCCTCTTAACCAATATATCGTTTTTTTTTTCTCCCAATTATTTTTTCCCCATAAATTAAAAAAATAATTATTGTGTGTAACGAGCACAACAAAGCAGAGGAGACGGCGCCAGAACGAGTCTCAGTCTCAGAACCAAAAAAAAAAAAAAGGAGCTTCGCTTTAAATTTTTCTGATTCTGATTTATTTTATTTTATTCTTAATATTTTGTCCAAGAAAATAAAGAAAAATAAACCGGTGACAGATTCGATCACAGAAACTCAAGCTCAGAGACAGCCAGCGAGAGGAGAGAGAGAGAGTTGAAGGAATCCATCTGAAAAGTGAAAATCCATAATCGTCGTCTTCGTCGATGAGCAATTGAGCCGAAAACCAGCTGAATCGGCGTCGTTTTCTCAGCCAGGGTTCTCTTCGCTGACCCAGTCAGATTCAGTCCTGCTTCAAGTAAACACCTCCTCTCCCTTCTGCCCAAACCCTAGGTTCGTATATTCTTCATTCGCGATTCTCCTGTTTCAATTCAATTCACTGTTTTCTAGTCTCAATCTTTCAAGTGTCACTGTTGCCCACTTCATTTCCCTTTATATAACGGGAAAAAATTTCTATTTTTTTTTCCTCTGCTGAGGGGAGTGTTCTTGCTTTATCATTCATTGCTTTTATGGGTTTTATCGATCAAATGCGTATAGCGATTTCTAGTTTGTTGCATCTGGTTATTCTGGGTTGCGAAATTTTGATTTTTCGGATGGGCTATGGAACGTGTTTCTTACTATGCTGAACCAAAAAGCTGCAGTTAAGGCGCTGATAAAAATGGGAAAAAAAAATGCAAAGTAAAGCGGCCTCGGTGGGATTCGATCCTTGGACGGAGACTTGGTGCGGCTCGAGCTGAGACTCTTGGATTTTCTATTGTCTAATTTAGTCTGTTTTATTGTTAGCGCAAAGAAAATAGCAACCTTTTTAAGTCAATAATAAGAAACAATGAACGAGCTTGGATGTTTTTTTTTTGCTAAAAGTTCATGTATAGCTTGCAGAGATAAAGGTTATACATATATTTGTCATGAAATCTCCCTAGTTTATGGTATCGAAAAAACTTCTCTTTTCAAGGCTGGAGTGTAAACATGCTGAATGCTGTTTATAATGTGAAGAAGTCCCTACCTTTTGTCCTGGTAACTTTCTGACAACCCACATCCCCTGTGGAGTGGCGGGCTATTAAAATTTGATATGCTGCTAGGAAAACTGTTGCAGCACTAGAGGAAGTACTACCTTTTATTTGGATTGCACAGATTCCAATAGAAAAGGTGTACGATAAATCTTGTATTGCAGGATGGAATGGCCAATGAAATCTGGGTGATATTTTGGTATGCCAATTGGATATGTGTTGAAGTAACTAGTCAAACTGATGTGTGGATGAAGGTTTATATCTTGTAAACATGGCAAAATTTCAGACTAGGTTTTTAAAATATTTGGAATCTCATTTCCTAATTATTGGGGGACAAGTGATATTCTATTTTTCAGGAATTTTTCTATGCATATACCTCAACTTCTCCATGTTTTTTTCCCTAATTTCCTCATTAATTTTTTTCTGCTTTCAAAATTGTCAGGTTGTACGATGATGAGTACCTATGAATGTGATCACTTAAATGAACCATATGGAGCTTTGGATGACTAGCTTGGAATTTCCTTTCAATATCTGATTGTGCATCCAATTAGTAGAGAAGAAAAATTATATCTGATCCAAAAGTTAGATAGCATTTGGATTTGGTTTTGAAAATGTTTTCAACAGTTCATATCTATAATTTTCTTAAAATGATTTCCATTTCCTTTTTTTCCCATTTTAGATAACATGTTTGGATTTTAAATGGTGAAATTTCCATTTCTTGATATTTATAAACATGTTTACTGCCCAGAACAACCATGATTCTCACTACCTCATGCACATATGATAGCAACACAAATGTCAGTTCATTGCATAAGATCTCTTTCTCTCTCTCTCTCTCTCACACACACACACACACACATACACAGAATTCTCTCCGTGCTATTATAGAACTAGCTCAGAACTTTGTATTGGGAACCCCTTCATAAAATTGGAGATTCCTTTGGTTTTTCCCTCTGTCTTATCTTCTCAGTAAAAGCTCTATCTGTGAAAGTATCTTCATTTTCATCCCAGCAAAGAAGGCCCAATCATACCCAAGAAAATAAGACAGGATGAGAGAAATTAAGGAGGAAGGGGGGTGGGGCATCATCCTTAATACTTGCAAAGAGGGCAAAGTTGCACAGAGAGAGACACAAAGTTGTTGAGAGCATATTTGTCAAGTAAAAAGATAAGGGGAATTTCAAAAATGCCTATGTGTTTTCATTTAATTTCAGAAAAGGCTTCATGGTATTTTTAAATTTTCAAGAAATTGGAATCATTTATCAGGAAACGATATTAGTGAACAACTTACCAAACTCATTTTCTGATTTATTTTTGTTTTTTTTTTCCTTTTTTTCCTCTGAAAATGAACACATAAAATAGGTAAATGAAACACCTCTCAAGGTTGTTTCCTCCTAGGATTTGGAAAATATAGATGGTAGTTTGTAATTCCTTTTATAAGGGGCTTGTATCTAGTTTTGGGCTTGACCCAACATATGACCTGACCCAACAAGTGACTCGACCCGACAACGAATTTTCACGCAGATATATATCTTGTAAATTCAGTAGTTAGGTCAACACACCATTCACAGCTGGTGTATTGGGTGTATTGGATTTATAGTTTGAGTGTTGACGGCTACTCTTTGTAATCTTCATAGATCATAATGAATTCTCTCTGTTTTGCCCGTGGACATAGGGCCTGCAATTTTCTGTAGCTTGAACAACTTTAAATTCTGTATTGACTTATCTTCTCCTTATTCTTCGCTGCACGTCTGGTTATAACAATTATTTTGGTGATTTGTCTTGATGCTTGTTGGAGGGATGGAGGGTTTTTGTAGGAGTGTAGACAATTTGTTTTCAAGGTCTACAATATGAACGGATTTTCTATGGTGCATAGTTTTAAACAAAAATTGGGTAATATTATCTCTTTTTTCATTTAATATTGACATTTTAGTGAAGAACGAGATTTCTTTCTTAAAAAAAACTGTAATAATGACATAGATTGAGTTAGATTGTGGATTTTGGTAAACATCATGATAAGTAGGATCTAGTTAGAGGTCTCCTAGTTTAGCAGTGTTAAAAAAGATAGGAAGAAGACGATAGGAAGCGTAGAAATGTTGGGTGAAAAGTAAGGAACAATGCATTCCTAAGGGCTCTCAATAGTTGTGTTACTGACCCCCAACTTCTATTTTTACTGATACTACGACTACACAAAGACACATATACCCTTTACATGGGGTGTACTACAAATAATCACTCTCTTAATGCTTAAGACTTTCCTAAATACTTCATATTCCTTAACAGAGTGAGATACATAGATTAGTTGACTGTTTTTGTGAGTGTCATTGATTTTCTATATGCGCATGTACACACACACACACACACATTACTGTTGGTTTCGTTCCTTCTGTTATTATTGCATTTAATTATGATTCTCTCTCCTAATTCTGTTCTGTAATATTTTTTAATTTGTAGGGGCAATTGTTCAATTTTCTCGAGTAGTGGGTGTCTTTTGTCACCTTTGCTGCAGATATTGGAGACCAATATGATGCCCTCTACACCTACCTATCTACATGCTATACTAATTTGATGCTTCCAGTTCTTGTCTAGTACTGTTTTAGTTGCGTAACATGTAACAGTGCGTGCTCAATTTGTTACATCAAGCTGTCTTATTAGCAGATGAGTGTACTCAATATTTGAGATAAGTTATTTGGTATTATCTAATATTAGTTAGTATTGAGTGAGAGGTTTTTGAGTTACATTATCATTGGAGTTGAAAGGAAGATTTTGGTTGGTGAAAAATAAATAAAGCATCTTCATAAAGTTGTTAAATGCACTTTCGAGTCTGTTTTGAGGAAAGGGGAAATGATACCAACCTGGAAGTGTTGTCATATTGATTTGATGCTCACCTCTTCAGTTTGTGATCTATTTTTGTTCAGTGGTACATTTAGGAGTAAAGAGGGTGTGGATGTTATGATATAAGAAGAAAAATGGAGCTTTTATCAGAAAAAAGATTTCCTCTCAATGCAAAAGATTACAATTTATATGAAGAAGTTGGTGAAGGCGTTAGTGCCTCGGTATACAGGGCTCTCTGTGTTCCACTCAATGAGATAGTAGCCATTAAGGTTCTTGACCTAGAGAAGTGCAATAATGATCTGGTATGTAGGCTAATCTATTGTACAATGTGTAATGTTTATTGTTTTCAGTTTCCTTGTGTGTGATAGATTTTATTACTGGTTACTATTTGTGAAATAATTGACCATTTCTGATTTTCCTTTGTCTCTAAAAATAAGGGTTTGAAAAATATTTTGCTTGTAATAAAGGGGCTTCTGGCTGTAGCTCCCTAAGCTGCCATGGCATGAGGCTCTTTATCTGTGAGGCTCCTTAGAATTTCATCATACTGTTTGATTTGTTTCAATATTTTTGGTGAGGTGAGCTTACTCTATTTTTTTAAAAAAATAGAAATCTGCCCATGTATATAGCATCACTGTACTGTTTTCATATTTTGCTCAAGTTTTCTTTTCATTTAAATTTTGTTGCTATATGCTTGGATTCAATGGCTTATGAAAGTATAAAAACGCTGACTCCAGTCATCATTACACTGTTTGGTGCTAAGCTATGTATTTGTGTGTCTGTGTACTCTTAGCCTATTTAGTTTAAATGTATAGTTGCGTAGTTGACTTCATTTGCTTATAAAATACAAGGATAGTTTCAAACTTTCAATCATTAGTTCATTGTTTGATGCTAAATTGTGCATTTATCTGTGCAAGTATGTGGATCTTCCATTGCTGTCATATTGGATACATTCTATATGATAACTTTTCAAATCATGCAGGATGGCATTCGGAGAGAGGTACAGACAATGAACTTGATTGATCATCTAAATGTTTTACGGGCACATTGCTCTTTCACTACTGGACACAATCTTTGGGTTGTGATGCCATACATGGCTGGGGGGTCTTGCCTTCATATAATGAAATCTGCCTATCCCGAGGGTTTTGAAGAGCCTGTTATTGCTACTTTATTGCGTGAGGTTCTCAAAGCTCTTGTCTATCTTCATGCTCATGGTCACATACATAGAGATGTTAAGGTATTATGCTGCATCTTGTCTAATATCTGTCCTTTTTCTTTTTTAAAGGACATGCAGCCTTTTGATATTGAATGTTGAGCATCTAATAGAGCTAGAGTTTTTAATCATAACTAAGTAGAATTATGGGTGATTGAATCTGAGTTTTTGAAAGAACTCAATTTTCTGCTTTTGTGGAGTTCTGTGCTTGGGAAGCTGTATCTGAATCCTGAAATTTAATTTCTTCTTATATGTTTGGATTTTTCTCTCTCTTTCGTCCACATGTTTGGATTTCTGGTCTTTGCTTTTTCTCTTTTAAACATTATTAAACATGCAGGCTGGAAATATTTTGCTTGATTCTAATGGTGCAGTCAAACTAGCTGACTTTGGAGTGTCAGCATGTATGTTTGATACTGGAGATAGGCAACGCTCGAGAAATACTTTTGTTGGAACACCTTGCTGGTACAATTTACTTTCTATTGAGCCTCCTTTATTGTAGTTGTATGTCTATTGAAGAAATGAAATCTGTTTATTTCCCACAGGATGGCTCCTGAAGTTATGCAGCAATTACATGGATATGATTTTAAGTGAGTATCAATATTCTTCCCCTTCCCCCTTGAGCTCAATTTTTTGTATGTTTTACCTTTCTCTCTATATCTTAGTCTTTGCTTGGTTTTTATTTTATATTTTATTCTCTGTAAACAGAGCGGATATATGGTCATTTGGTATAACAGCACTTGAACTTGCTCATGGTCATGCCCCATTTTCCAAGTATCCACCAATGAAAGTAATTTACTCGTCAATCTGAATTTACTTGCACGTGCTTACTGGTAGCACTTCTCTGCTTGTTTCTTTAAGCTTGGAGTTGAATTATTTCCGTTAATTTTTATGGATGCAGGTTTTGCTTATGACTTTGCAAAATGCCCCGCCAGGTCTTGATTATGAAAGAGACAAGAGATTTTCAAAGGTTTGTTGTGTTCACTTGAAATTTTGTAGCATCTGTCAATTATAAAAGGTTGTTGAAATGTAATTGCTCCCCCTCCCTCCAGTCTTTCAAAGAGATGGTTGCCACCTGTTTAGTGAAAGACCCAAAGAAACGGCCAAGTTCAGAAAAGCTTTTAAAGCACCACTTCTTTAAACATGCACGGCCCAGTGAATATCTAGCTCGTGCCATTTTAGAAGGCCTTGCTCCATTAGGAGATCGTTTTAGGATGCTGAAGGTTTGCTGTTTATATCCAAATTCTTCTGTTCTGTGTAAACCTTGTTTGGCTTTTGCTATCATTCCTCTGACTTGCTTTTGTTTTCCAGGCAAAAGAGGCAGATTTATTGGTGCAGAACAAGGCTCTTTACGAGGATAAGGAGCAATTGTCTCAGGTGGGTTGTCTTAAATTCTGTGCAGTAAATGCTTGATTCTGACATGGTCTTGGATGTAAAATAGTGATTTTTATGAGCACAGCCTGTCGTCTTGTCAAGACTATGTACATGTCACTTTGCCAAAAGTTGGTCTTTATGTTAACTAGAACAACAGATATGCAATGTTTCTTTAAGGGGCCTGCCTGTTTGTCTTGTATTCAAGTTGTTTGTTTGTCATGTTGTTGAACTGAGTAAAAGAAGCTGCATATGTTGATTATGTTTATTTTTAACAGTTTTTGGTAATTTGAGTTGAGCTTGTTACCTCCTTTATGTTCTTTTAGAGTTAATATTTAATGCATGGTCAACGTAGAGAAATGCTTACACTATCACAATTTTTAGCATACAATTTTCATTAAATAATTTGAAAATCTATATAGAACACATGTTATGAATTTGTTAATTGAATTCATACTTTTAGTTTCTTCAAAAAAAAAAAAATTTAATAAAGCCTAGTTTTTATAATCTAAAATTTTGAGTTTTGATCAACTGGATGGCTTGAACTTTTGACTTTTAATATTACAATTAAAACTTGATTTTAAGATTTTAAAAGTATGTAGTGTGAATAATTTCACATATTATAAAGGTTACATGCTTTGTTTTTAATTTTAGTCCTACATATGATATTTATACTGCTAGTCTAAAACATTTTCTATGCACCAACATATGTCAAATGTTAACTCCTTCTTTCGTTATGCTTGTTTTGAATGGTCAGTATTATCTTATTAAATTATGCTTTTCTTTTCTTATTGAATTTATTTTTTTATTTGTTATTTCTATATTAAAAAGTATTAAAAATGAAACAATCCCTCCATATAATCTCTTCTATGATGATAGTTTATAAAAATCATATCAATTTATGATGTCTCTTTTTCTTAAACAGGAGCCAAACAAAAGTAAATTAAGTTTGACAACATTGTGGTGTATGTTCTACTGTAGAACTTCTACATTATTTTTGTAGATTCATTAGGACATTGATTTTCTATAAATATCTCTTTATTGCATAAACATACTTTCTTTTCTTTGCTGAGTTCATTACTCAGCAAAAATAATAGCAATAACAAAATATATTTATATAATTTGGCAAAACTTGGGCTTGGTGTTTTTGTTCTCAAGACACACACTTTACCCTAAAAACTAGGAAGTTATGGTTAGTGGGTAGTTCTCTTCAAGACACAAACCCTGCCCAATCCCTAAACTCTACTCCCTTACTAAAAATAAACTAAAAGGTGGGTGGATTGACTTGCACAATAGCACATGACAAGATGCTAGTAATAATGATAACAAGACTTCGTCACTCAATACTTACCAACATAGAAGTATGTCATAACAGATCGAGCATGATAAAATCCCATGTAATCTCTATAAGAATTCATTTAGAATAGAAGAAAATTGTTAATATAATGAATTTAAACATTTATTTACTATTAGAGATTGATTACCTTAGGAATGTTTGGGTAGGTTTAGTGATGTGTTCCCTTCCATAAAAGTGTGAGTACTTTTTTTCCCCTGAAATGAATTTGTATAGGCATTCAGGCTTTTGATTAGCTATATTTTAAATATATATTTTGTGCACATTGATCAATGTATTGTAATTTAACCTTGAGGATTTAAAAATATATATTTTATCTGATTGTAAACTATTTCATGTACAGAAAGAATATATTCGAGGAATTAGTGCCTGGAACTTTAACCTTGAGGATTTAAAAAGTCAAGCTGCTCATGTAAGTATTTTCACTTTCCAACTTTGTCTTATTTATTTTTTTATTTTTAAATGAATGGAAAAGTTAGGCATTACTGGGCATTATTATCTTTAACCTTGTAAAAATCTTTGTGTTGCTTACAGATTCAAGATGATGGCATACCAAATGCAGAAGAGCCAGATATGGACAACAAGCAAAAGGACAGATCTGATGACTTCAGGGTTCCAGCAGAGAGGCTATCTGTTATAGCAGCTAATCATTCAGATGCTGCACCTACACTGGACAAGGAGGTACAGTTATTGTCCTAAAATGATCTATCACTTTCTTGAAATCCCCGCTTTACCTTGTGATCTTTGCACTCTAAACGTTTTTTATGAAGTATGCTGGCTATGACTGGATTTATAGCATTTACATATCATGTATTTTTCAGGATGGATTCAACGATCTTCAGGATTTGGAGAGTTCACTTGCTTCATTTCCTATCAAACCTCTTCAAGCACTTAAGTATGGTTCTTTCTTTTTTTTTCCCCCCTTAAATTTTCTAACTTCTATATTTCTCTTTTATAGTGCTGGGTATTGTGTTTTCGTTATGATATCTTTTGTTTCCAGTGATGGGGATGCTTAAGTTTCAAGCTAACACTGTTGATTGTAACTAGTTAGAAAGTGGTTTTGTTTTAGTTAATATAGTGAAGTACTTACAAAATACAAAATGAGTCCTTTGTTTTTCTCTCATATTGATACTTCACTTAACGTATAATTTATATGTGTCAACTATCCTTTTTTCTTCTAATGAGAATAATGGTTTAATAGATATAATGCATGGTAATTGAAAAGGATTATGGGTGTTATTGTTCGATGAGTAGTATTTTGTATCCAAGTAGTCAAATGTTGGGCCTTTTCATTTTCCTTTTTTCTATTACTTACACTTATCATCACGTGTTAGAAGCTTAGCAATGCAGTTTCCATTTGAAATTATTTAATCTTTTTTATGTGTAATTCATGCAGAGGTTGTTTCGATATCTGTGAGGACGGTGTCAATAATACTAGTCCAAGAGATTTGGATCAGGATTATGAAAGAATTGAAAATGAAAGTTCTGGGCCAACTATTTCATTGCCACAAAATGCTATAGCTGAGCATAAAAAGTTTTCGAGTGGTTCTTTGCTGCCTGATAATTTTCTATCTCCCAAAAAGGTTGTTACTGATGGGGACAGGTAAGTTTTTCTTTTTTACAGCAATTTTTTTTTTATAGCTTCATCTTGCCTTCCTATTTTCTGGACTTATTACAAGAACTTCTACACAGATAGTCAGATACTTTCCTGGAAATGAATTCTTTCTTTAGATTAAAGGATTAAAGCTGGCTGCAGAAAATGTCTCTGACATTTGTAACTATACACACACACTGTCTGTGACACATTTTTGTTCTGCCTTTATCTCTCTTGTTTCTAAGAATTTTCATCAGCGAATTGTGTGATTGCATCGGTAGCCACATATTATAAAATGAAATGTGATTATTGAGAATTTATGAAAATTAGGTCTCTATTGAAAGCGTGATTGTGTTATGATCTGTGAGAATTGAGATAATTTCTTTATCTAGTAGACATACTTTACTACTGGTGCACATTTGACTTGCATTATTAGTGTGCTATTCTGATATGTTTTGTGTATCTTAGAAGGGATTATCTACAAACAAAATATAATTCTGAGCGAAGTCTTAGTGGTCCATTGTTATATCGGCAGAAGAGAGACACCAACAACCTTTCATTGGGTAAGCCTATTTTTCTTGACGCCATTGGTATTCTTATAATCTTTATCATATTCTTTTTCTTGTATCTAGCTATATTTTTACTTCATTTATCTGAAAATAAACACATTGGGAAATGGTTATTACGTTTTCTGTAATGCTTTTTCTATGTGCAGTCGATGATGTATCAGAAGAAAAATTTGTCGAGCATAGGGGGCGGTTTAAGGTCACATCAGCAGATCCCAGTCCTATGGTGTGTATTGCATGGCAGATCTTTTCTACATTTCTTTAGAATGAAGCAATTGAACACCTTGATTTATTTTGTTAAGACACCTCACAGCCTGTGTGATATTCAATTTTTTATGACATACTATAAAAACATGAATTGAGGTACTTGTTCTAATCTGAACATTCTGATTTCTGAGTTTATATTCATTACTGAGGCCTAATGTATCCTGTAGGATGTACATCTATAATAATCTCCATATACCTGGGTTGCAGTTCCTATCATAGTTGTTAATAGTGAATGGCGCTCTTGTAGCAATAGGTGGCTCATATGGTTATAGCAAATAGCGCTCTTGTAGCAATAAGTGGCCATGACTCATGGCTATAGCAAATAGCGGTTAGTATATTGCAGCTATTTTGAAAAATAACAAATGTTTTATAAAAAATATGATATATTTCATACCATTCAAAATGACAACAATATACAAACAAAAGAGCTAATATATATGGGAAACTAAACTCAATAATCGTCCAAAGTCTAATTGTATTAACCATGAAACACAACATTCAACACTAAAACCATAAATATATCAAATCTTGAACGAGTGTAGGAATGTTAGTTTTGTTCTAGCTTCTCAGAGATCTAAAAAAGAGGGTATCCTTTTCTTCACAATAGTTAAGTACAGCATCAACATAAAGATTATTATCATTAGCCAATCCCCCAATTTCCCTCCTCCTCTATATCTTCTGAGTTTCCTTCTTCTTCATCAACAATATTAGAAGAGGATGCCATTGCCCTCTTTGTCATTCTTAGTTGGAGTAGATGATTATCTAATAGAATGGGTAGGTTACTCAGCTCCAATAGCTCTATCTACATCACCTAGTCAAATCACCATCATCAAGTACAAGATCATTTCTGCATCTAGTTCTTCATCCATCCTGCCAATCAACCACCCATTGCTGTCATCAATATCTTTCAATGAGATTGGGTCAATGGATCCATGAGCATTGTATCTGCGTCTCAAAGCCTTATTATACTTGATAAAGACTGGATGATTCAGCTTTGGCTGTTTAAGCCTGTTCTTTCTTTTGGTATGAAGTTGCAATATTGAAAAATAGTTATTGAGAATTCAAGTACTACTATCTGGTAGAAAGGGAAAGGCTCTTTTTCAATTGGTAATCACTTACATTTTCAAATACAATCCAATTTCTTTCACACTCGAATGCACTACAAGTAACAAAAGACTGCAAATTAGGCGTAGATTATTAACCATATGTAATCACCACTCAGCTGTTAAACTTCAGTTGTTAGGATATATCAATCTAGCACGAATGCAAGATTGAGACTTGGACTTCAAAAATATAAAAATGCTTGATAATTTTATAAACTTATTTACCTGGTGCTCTCTTTGCTGTTGCCTCTTAGGCTCTTAGCCAGTGGATTCCCAGACACCTTCAGCATTCCTATTTACATACTCAATCCGCATAAACCTAATATTGAATTGACATATCAAGAATCAACCATTGTATGCAATTCAAAAAACCCTTATTAACTTCATCTTGGTCAATGATGGGATTTTAATAGAAGAATTCTGGGTTCAAGAAATAACCAGCTGCATGCAAATCCCAATGAAGCTGCACTTCCCATCTTTTATCAGTGATTTTAAAAATGTCCTTATATGTGTTTTCATCTTCCTTAAAGGTCTTGGCAATGGCTTCCTTAACTCTATCCATTGTCTCATAAATATATCCCATTGGAGGCTTCTTCTCACCATCAACCATTGAAGCAGACAGAGTAAAGGATCAGCCTTCTTTAAAGAATAGACAACATTGTTTCAAAATCCAGCACTAAGCACAATATAAGATACTTGTTTGCCATGTCTCTCCTTTGGCCCATTATTAGTTGTCCAATCTTGAGGGGAACATCTTTCTCAAATTAGCTTTTTGAATGTGAATACGAGAAAGTGTGATAAAGGGGTGGCAAATCTAGTTTTATTGGGCCTAAGTAGCTCTCTTTGGTTGGTGAACCTCCTTATCATGTTTAATGCCTGTATGGTTACATATATAACCATGTAATGCTTACTGCCTTCTTCGTGGTCATATGTTCCTGAATTTTCCTATTAATTTTTGGTTAGCTCTTGTAAGTCTCTTTATATGACTATCCTATTTATTAAAATTTATGCTCCTTCCTCTTTTTTACCTTGGGACAATATAAAAAGCTATGGTTGGATTTATGTGTTCTTTAATGTTTGACTTCATTAATAATGAGGATGGATCTTAGGTGATTTATGTTTTAGGCAATGGCTTTGTAACCATTGTCATTTATTTTACTTATTCAGGGTCCTTCAAACTGCACTTCTGGCCCAGTTTGTGGAGGTCCTATCAGTCCACGAAATCAGAACTTGATGGCTGCCGCTATTCTTCCGTCACTGCAATGCATTTTGCAACAGAACAGTTTACAGAGGGTATGTTTCTGTTTAATTTCTTAATTCTTTTATTGAAATCGCAAGTCTTAGGCTTTATTTTTATTTTCAAACAAATTTTGACAGGAAGAAATTATGAAATTAATAAAGTACACGGAGCAATCTTGTGGTAATGCCTCTCATCTTTTATTTGTATGCATATTGCCCCTTAGAACTAGCAAATCTGATTTGTTTAATTTGATTTTCTTCGCTTGCTACAGGCAAGAATACAGAATCAGCAGAGGCAGGGATAGTTGATGTTTTGCAGGTAAATTACTGCCCTTATGCTTGGCTTAGAAAACCTCTAACATTAAGTATTCTGATACAAAAAAAAAATGTTTCTCTAATTATACTCTCTCTTCAATAATGAGGTGCATTCATTGTTGTAATTTGTAAATGTCTCAGATCATCATTATGGATGTGGTAATGTACTAATGTTTTTGTTGCTTGATGTTATGATAATATTATGTTATATCAAGCATGTGAGCACATCCTATGTCAGTATGTCCAGTGATTGTTCTTGAGTTTGGATGCAACTTCTTAATATAGAAATTTTGTTGATTAATTCACTCAAACAACCAGACAATCAAGCAAGAAAATAAAAAATTGACTGGTAACCCTTTTCATAGGGAATCAGATTTGTACGACTGTCCAGATATAAAACTCTCAGGTATGTATGTTTGACATGACATGTAACTTATAGAGCGACAACGGAGTAAGAATGCATTTTTGGTGCATACCACAACATTCCTCCTTGAGTCTCAGACTGCCTCTTCAATACTCCATCCATCCCTAAGTCAATGCCCCCTTTTCTTTCTCGATGTGTACTAAAATGATAATTCTGATGTCCAACTCATGATCGATTTGGGTATATAACTTTTGGTTTTGTAATTTATAACCTAGATTACAGAGGGGATGTCTAGCAAAGTACACTTATTTTACTCCACTCCTCGAGTGAGAGGGTAATGTCAACATGTAGGTGTGAACCTAGGGTCTCCTACACACTATTTAATGATGGATAATGGCCTTTGAAACAAGAAGCCATTTTTAGGGGTGGGGTGCATTTTGTCTACTTATATACAAGTCTTCTATGGTAGCTGTCATACTTGGTACAATTTTCTTAATGATGTATAATAGCTTAGTATGAGCATACCTCAGAATTATTTTTAACTATAATTTACTCGCTGATTTTAAACTGGTACTCGTCCTATAATTATCCAGAATGTGTCAATGTTTCCTTCCTATATAATTTGTTAGTACTATTTATGGAAACTTTTCCTGACCTATGTTTTTAATACCTATTTATTTAAACTGTACAGACCCAGCAGTAAAACTTTTGCAGTTGTGACACAAAGCTGTAAGGGATAGAAAAATATTGAAGAATTTGATATTTTGGAATAAAGTTGGGAAATGAAATTAAAAATTGAGTCAAAGCTGAAGGACAAAACCTGTCATTTAGTCGTCTTTGTTATTTTGTTGGGTGGAAGGAGGGGTTAAGAAATATTGATTACTCATTACCGGAGTTTGCTTGCTGTTTTGTTGAATGACCTCATATTTGAGCAACTTGCAGGTACTACCTCCAACAACAAGGGAGAGAGAGCTGCATTTGCAGGTGATTCAACTGCAACAGAGGTATATGGATGTAACTAAGTTTCCGATTCTTGATCCGTAAGTTTAAATTCCACATGCATCTTATTATCAACTCTTGTGTCAGCGTCGGGAGCCTTGTTGAGGAATTGCAGAGACAAAAGATGAAAAATGCCCAGGTATGTTAATCTTGGTCTGTCATACTTGCTCTTTTTGTTTGAGCTAGGAGGCTCTGGATGATCATCGTGTTATTGTGTTTTTGCTTCAGTCACAGACAAACATGGCTTTTTGAACTTTTTCTTTAAAATAATATGAATTATGTTTGCCTTTCTTTATTCTTACTTCTTTAGATTCATTAACTCACTGCCTACTTGGGGCAGAGTCTTGATTTATAACGTTGTCTACTCTAATTATATTCACTCACTTAGAACAAGGGCATGTCTGAGTTTATGAGGACATTATCGGAAGACAGTGCATTGATGTCAGCATTGATTGTCCCACACTGTAGAACATTTCCAATAAGACCAAAATGAAGTGCTTGTTGTAGTCATTTGCTAATTGATCTCACAGGATTGTTTCAGTCTTTGTGCATCTCTTATAAGATATAGTTATCCACTACATATGTGGTTCACTATATGCAAGCTCTATGACATCTATTTAGCAAGCAATATACATATCTCCCTTATGTGTAGCTTTGCTTTAAAGTACCTAGAGTTGAAAATAGCAGGAGGGAGGAGGAAATATTTTGTCTATAAAATGTTCATTTATACTGAATTATTCCTTCCCAAATATAATATTACTAGTTGAAAGTGTTTCTATTTTCTTAAATAGAAAATACAGTCCATAAATTGGGAAAATAGTTTCTCATGATTACTAAAGCTGCATGCCATTTAGTGAGAAGTTTCTTAAACATGCACAAATTCCCAATTTCATCAGCATGCACAGCACGAGAAGTGACTTTGGGACTCCACTTCTTCAAATGAGACCTCTTTAATCATGCATGCTTCCCTCTGGAAACAGGAAATAAAGTAACGCTTTATTATTTCTTTACTTTGTTAGCCCATTTCCCTGTCATCATTATTATTTAAACCTACTGTACTAGTAGTAGGATTCATCATAATATGTCAACCAAGAATAGGTTTCTTGCTCATTTGTCATGGAATTCTGTTAAGGCATCATTTAGGGTATCTAACTTTCTGTTTGGTTTGCAGTTAGAGAAACAATTGAACTCTATGGTCAACAACAACAAAGTTGAAAAGTGAACAAGATAATGAGTGCTATAATGGTTCGACTGATATTGACCAACGCCTGACGTTGAGTGATAACATTCGTTGATGGTCTGCTACATACTTAAGGGATGGGGGCACGTCTCAGTTGTATTTTAGTGTACCATGTGTGAACTTGTGTTAATGGCAGACACCAATTTTTGAGATGCTATTCCTTGAGTCACTTGTAAAATGTAATTTATTGACGAGATAATGAGATCATGTAATTAAAACCTCTCTCTCTCTCTCCACCCACCCAGAAAACCATTCAGATTAATGCATCTATAAAGCTCACTAATGTAGCAATCTGTGCTGTGTTTCAATAAATTCGTATCACCTGATAACCGAATCCCAAAACATAAAGTATTGGCTGCACTGGCTCAGTGTTGAAATGTTGAGTTCCAGTAGTCTATGGAAATTGGAAATTTTGTAGGTACTGCCTACAATAACCTTCCCCAGGGGATTGTATTTCTTCTTAGTGATTCCTCTGACTAGGTATGTAACAGGGAAATTGAACTCGTCAATCATATCTCTCTTGCTTTTGTATTAGTCTATTTTTTTCTTTGGGTGTTCTTGCTTTTATATTCGTCTGAATTGAAACGAAATAGCATAATATTCATTCTGAGTGCGATGGTTAGATGTGAGAAACATGTTAAGTTTGAATGCTAAGAAGTCAGAGTTGGTGTCAAAGAAACCACTGGTTTCAAATAACAGCTTGTTTCTTCTCCTTTTGATGCGAGCTTTGTGATTTGTTTTCAGGGTCATGGCCACTAGTTTTTGCGCAAAACGCGGCAATGTAAACATCTCTCTCCATCAGGCCATTGGGTGACTGTTTTAGGCTAAAGACCTTTTCATAAGTGGAAGAGCAGGATCAACTTTACACTAATCTAAGAATGTGTCCATGTTCTCAATTGGAAAAAAAAAACAACAAAAGAACGTGCGGATGGGATTCATGGGGAGATTCAAAGTTGTATTCATTATGAGAAAATGTTCTTATATCAAATATCTCTTCACATGTCGCGTTAGTTATGTGATTACTTTTGTCTCCTACAATGAGAGATAATGGTGATTTAAATAGCTGATGTGGCACACACATATAATACCTCTAATATAATGTATCCCATTTTTTTATATACATTCAATATATTTTTTTTCATGAGTTTTATATTTTGTACTATTATTTAATCTTAATATTTAATTAAGTATAACATGTGATTAAATATTAACTGTTACTTGTTAAGAGTATTGGAATCTTTATAAAAATAAAGACTTGACTTTCTCACTTTAAACAAATTAAATCCAGTAAATAGAAGGTACTATCGGAATCTCCATAATGTGTACGTAAGAATTTTCTGTAATCATAAGTAATGCCAATTGTGCCAACCTTTCCATTGGTAAAATAAATTGAAGCGGGGAGATGCTTACATATCCCTTGTTACGGGTGGAACCGTGGAAGTAAGTTGAATACTTCTTTTTTTTTTGGTATATTGGTGGTACTAAGGTTTAAACTTGTGACTTCCTGTATACTATTTAAATCTCTCACCAATAATTCACTCCTAGTGACATAGTTGAATACTTCTCTAGCAACTCACCATTTGTCTCATGAAAGATTTAAGCAAAACACTATGTTATACTCTACATTTTCCTTCATTATATAATTATTGTAGTAATTATTTGCTATCAATTTCGTTTAGCGGGTTAAACATGTAACCCTTCAATTCTGAGTTTCATTTTCACTTGTTGAAATAATCACTTAAGTCAAAAACTTAAATATATGACAGCTTTTTCACTTTTTTTTTGTGTTTAATTTACAGCATATATATTATAAATTAACTTCTATAATTTTATAAAAATTTAATATAGGAATTCATTTTTGTAGTTAAAAGTCCACATTTGACTTGCATTTGCAAGTCAAGACTATGCTGTAGGACATATGATGTCTGTTTTGACTACACTTACATGGAAACTTATATGGGACGCCTTAAGAGAAATGCGCACCAAGAAATTTTTTTTTTTCCAACTTAAAGTATAAAGAAAGAGAAAATTCATTTAAAATCATAATATCTAAAATACCAATAAGAATCAATCTTAAATTTTTCCAGAAGTCTGCATCTTAGAAGTGTCATCAACATGAACTACTGTTTTACATCTTGGTATGGAGATCGATTATGTCAATTATAAAATTTGATATCCTTCTTAAAGTTTAACAATGAAAATTTGTTACATGTAGCAAAGAAATTATCAAGATTTGATAAAAGCAGTTTAGATTTGTTAAGAAAATTTCAGATGTGACGGAAAGCAAAATAAGTTATCAAAAGACAAGAAAGTAATGAAGAAAAAGAGGTCTTTGTAAGGTACTTTAGCTCCTTTTTTTTTTAATACCAATACTTATTATAAGTTGTTAAATATTTTGTTATGTCATACATTAAGTAGTATAAGAAATTTAATATAATATTTAAATCATTAAATATTCATATTTAATAAATTAATCTTTTAGAATGAACTATTCACATAAACTTAATAAAATATAATCAACAATGAATGAATATTTAACAATTAATCAAAAAACTGGTATACAAAAACAAAAGATAAATAGTGGAATAATTAAAAGAAGAATATATTGGTATCACTCTCACAAAATATCAGACAGAGAAAACAATAGTGGAACAAGTGTAAAAAGACTCACGAGATAAGAGAAACACATGGATAGCAACACCAAAATAGAACCGAAAAAGAAGGAAAGAAAAGTTGCACTAAAAAGCCTATAGACCGCCGTTGTTATCTTGTATTGGCATTATCAAATATGTCAATATTCTATCTTTTCAGCTTTCATCCTCTAATCCACCATAGAATTTTCCTTGGTGAAATCATCATCAAAATAATTTTCTCTATCTTTGAATTCATTGAATTATTTTATTCTCATGTGCTATCAATATCATTCTTTATTCTCCCATAGAATTTTATTTATCATCGCCATCCTTTTGCAGTCACTCCATAACCCCACCACAAAACATTTCTTTTGGTCGTTGCCTTCAACATCACTGTTATATTTTACGAAGAAGATCCAATGGTTGTTATAATAAATACAAATTTACGAGACATAAGGTTTTTTGGTCACTGGTCAACTATTTAATTATAAGTTAATAAGTGAGTTTTTTTTAATTCGAAATTGAACTAAAACATAAAATATGATTAAGGGGGAGTTTAACAATTTTCAAAACTAATTTATAACTGTTTAATATAAACTAAACATACAAATTCAAGTTATTTTGTAACTAGTTTTTATTTATTCTTAATTTAGTTATCAAAATAGAACATAATAAAATCAAGTTAACCCCATTTAATTATCTGATTTTTTAAATTTTGGCAAACACTCCCGAAGAACCTCAATTAATACTTGATTATAGAATTGAAAGTGGTTTCGATGCCAAAAAGCATTGCAATTTTAGAGAAGCTTCAGTTTCATATTAAGATAAGCAATGTTATCATATTCGATTTGGACCAGTAAATTAGTTTCCACCAATCCGAGTCGATGATAATCGGCTATATTATCAAACAGAGTTATTTTTAGAGTTTAATTCAATTTATGTATAAAATTTTTTTATATTATTATTTAAATATAAATTATTAAATTATTAAAAAAATTAATTAAAATAATAATTAATTAAAAAATTAAATACTTAATAAAATATAATTTGATAATAATATAAAAAAATTTAAATTAATAATAAATTAAAATTAAATTTCTATTTTTATGCGATTCATTTGACTCAACAATTTAACACAAATAAAATTCTGTAAAAATATATGTATTGTAAAAATTAATTATTGGTATGATAAATTTTAATTAATTTTAAATTAAATTATTTTTTAATAACTTTTGTATATATTTATTTAATTTATTCAAATGACTACACTCACAATTCAAGAAGTATACAAAATTAAAAGTTTAAACTTTATTATCATTTAAAAGAAAAATCAATGCCACTAAATGAACAAAACGAAACATATGGTAAAGTTGATTTGGAGCTTGCTTCGGGGAAACTAATTAATGCATCTAGTTTTCCAAACTCGTTTAGACGCATAAATCATTATTACTATGACGATTGGGACTTTAGGTAATATGGTAAATTTTCATCTAAAAGATATTTTATAAAAAAAAATTATATTATTATTATTTTTAATAAAAAAATTAAATTTATAAAACAGTTTAATTAAATTAAATTTTATAAAAATAATTTTATTTTATATATAAAAAAATCTCATCTAAAAAGCTGCCATCACGTTTTCCGCTTGTCGTTTTCAGACGGTGAAGTCTTCCACCATTCTTGTTTCATCGTTTGTTATAATATATACAATACTTTATCTACGGAAAACGACCTTTATCGTCTTACTTGTAACCACTTCTTTTTTTTTAATTATCACTTCACTTGCAGGTACAAAAAATTATCTTTAGTATATAAGTTTATACGTTTTTTTCATAAAAAAATAGAAGTCACATATTTTATTAACGAATATTGTAAATGGCATATTAACACTCAAGTCTTCTAAATGAGTATTGTGAAAAAAAAATTCAAGATATCTCAAATTATATAAATATTAAATAATATATATAAAGAAGTGTGGAATAATGGTTTTTTATTTATTAACTCAAGGAGTGACATAACATAATTTATTTGATAGAAAATAAAATTTTAAAAATTAAATTAGTCACTAAACCGATCGAGAGATACTAATTTAAAATTTAATAATAATTTAATTATGATTAAATTAAAATATAATTAAATATATATTTATATTTTAAAATATAATATTTATATTAATTTAAAATTATATATATTTTTTAAATATAATATTTAAATTAATAATCTTTTGATAAAAATTAAAATTATATTTTTATTTTATCTTAAATATATAATAAAATACTTTAAATAATAAAAATTTATTTAATATAGTGACAGAGCAGCTAATTTTTTATTTTTATGATGTAGAAAAAGAATTTTTTATTCAATTAAAAAAAAATACTGAACCAAATAATCAAACGGTGATCGATTTGAGCTATTTACATTATGAAAAGTGACGTAACAAGATTGAGATGAGAAATGATAAAAGTAGTAACAGTATAATCCATTGGGATTCTCGTCTCAATTTTTAAAATTTTCAATTTTCTTATAAAGTTCACAAGTACAAACTGTGCTTTAATTCTTTGTCGTGCATTTTATAGAAAGAGTTAATTTTTAAAAAATAAAGTTTATAAAACATTTTAAATAAATTAAATTATGTAAAAATTCACATTAAATATATATTTTTTTATAACTACAATAAGAATTCTTTTTTTGTCATAAATATTTTATTTTTTAAAATTTTATTAATAACTAATTAAATATAAATAAAAAATAAAATTATAAATATTTTTTTATAATTATATTTTATAATTATAATTACTTTTAAATATAAAAATTTATTTTTGTTTTACATATAAAATTACAATTAATTTTAAATATTTTTTACATTTTTAAAATATTATTTTATAAAATTATAATAAATTAATTTATAAAATAATTATATAAAAAATAAAAAATATAATTAAGAGATCCTGTCATTTAATTCAAATTCAAATAATTACAAATCGAACTATGAGATAATATATTTATGTTTAATTATTAATTAATTTGATAGATTTTTTATTTTATTATCTTTTAATTTAATATATGTTTGATAATAATTTATTTTAAAAAATTATTTTTTAAAATTTTGTAATAAAATTTTAACTATAAATTATTTTAAATGTTAATATATACTTAAATAAATATTATAAATTATTAATGATTTTATTTATTTTTATAATAAATTCATCGTATATGATACGGGTAGAAATCCAATCAATAATAATAATGATTCAAAGGATTAAAGAAAACAATAACAATAATGATTCAAAGGACGAGTGCGTTATGTTTCTGAGTTTTCTATATATTCTATCTGTACCGTGAGGGTCAAGTCGTGCATGCTATTGCTGTCACATCTGCTACCGCCACTCAGCTAACACCTGCAACGCCCTTGTGGTAGTTCTGCACGCGACCACCCACCCAACCATTATAATCACCATTATTTTTTTCCCTTTTTTTTTTATTTTCCCCTTTTTCGTATCATCGGTCTAACGAAACACATGTGAGACGTAAAACTAAGTGTTTGTTTTAGCTTAAAAAAATTTTTTTATATATATATATATATATATATATATATGAATTTTACTGTTTTAAAATGAAGAATTTACTTTTGATATTTATAAGTAGTTAAGATAATATTTTATTTAAAATTTATATAATTATTTAAAGAAATTATATGATATTTTGTTCTAATCTTAATTATTTATATAAAATTTAATGGTCAAGATTCAGATTTTTTACTTCTTACATTAAACACTTATTTCATTAAATATGTTCTCATATATATATGGGTGGAATCTATTTATTTTAAATTGAATAACTTTTGATGGAATGTGAATTTTATGAATCTAACTATTAAATCATATGATATTTTTATAATAATCATACATATCAAATTTAAGATAAATTTAACATTTATAAATATTTAATTTAATAGTTAAACATTTACTGATATTTTAAAAAGTATATTGTATGTTAAAATAAAATGGTTAGATAGAATGTTAATTTATTACAGAATTTCATAAAATTTTATAAACTTAATCTATTTTATGAGAATTTTTATTTTAACAGTTAGATTGATAAAATTTATACTCTATAAAAAATTATTCAATAGTATAAATCTTTCAATATTTACTCTTAGAATAAATGAATGCCCTTATATATATATATATATATATATATATATATATATATATATATATATATATATATATATATATATAGACACACACACACACAGATGAAAGAGGGTTATATATATGCAAAATACAGAATAATAGGGAAAAAAGCAAACTAATTTACCAAATACAAGTTACGTTCTAGAGCTAGTTGACAAAAGCAGATTTAGTTGGTAAAGAATTACATAACATGTTTCAATTCAAGAGCATCTAACTGTTGAAACCGAGACGAGAATCTGCAGTGTTCACTTGTATACGAGTCCATGACCGTTGAAATTTAAACACCAGTAGAGTTGAGCAAACACACTGAAAAAGGCCGCATCATCCGTACTCAAAAACAGACGGCGCCATGTTCCACATGCAATTTTCAAATGCAAGTCTGCTTAGGCCTATTGCTTTCACTTAATTGTATATATATATATAATTTAATCAGCACATATTTGTGCCATGAAATGAAAGGTTTAAAAAGTATACCAAGTTGGTAATTAATGTACGTGGCAGAGCCTTTACGCTTGCGTCGTTGATCTGTTTTTGTTTTCATTTGTTTTGGAGGAGACTTGAAGGAACTAGGGTTGAAGTTTGCAGCCAAGGTGGCCACGAGTCAGCTTGGTAGGTGTCTGCACCATCCATCGTTACATCCCAACTTCCGCAGTGTGTACAAAATTTCAATCATCATTCACAATTATTCTTATTTTTTCAAGAATGGTTTCTGTTATATTTACCTTGATCGTGCATGCTTTTAAGTTATCCGTCTGTTGGACATGCTCCGTCTCACTCTAAAATGCAGCTTTTGTTGTAGTCGCCGTTCATGTCAAAGTGTGTATATATCTATCCTTTTAACGGCATTTTTCGCTTAACTTCTTTCTCTAATTTATTATTTGTATCACCTGCCTTGTAAGTAAAATATAATAGTGGCTTGGGCTTTTGCCCCGCTTCTTCACCAAAAATATATATATATATAATAGTGGCTGAATAGGTTGATTGTTAATTGTATTGTAGGAGTCATAATAAGTTTTATATATATATATGAAGTTAAGTGAAAAATAAAGAACGTGTTCTCAAGAAGAAAGAAACAATAAAGAAGAAAGGAAAAAAAATCAAGAGTTAAGAGAAAGAAACCTAATAAGAAATTAGGAATAATTGAGATTACTTGAGAATGTAAATATAAATAATTAAAATTTGATTTTAAATGAAAAATTGTTTCAAGGTACTTTAAGAAATATCAACTAAATATTAATACTAGGAAATGCTAATAGACAATTAGGAACACTAGTAGCACCACCCATCTTTTAGGCATCTTATTTTATATGATTTTAATACAAATAGTACATTCGTATGCAAGAGAAAACGACAATGCCCTGAAATTTTATACGCGACGCCAATGATGAAGGGCTTTATTTATAATGGCCAGGTTGGCGGCACCTCACCCCCACGAGAGAATTACTATTTCTTTTTTCATTGATGCATGGATGATTGTGTAAATATTTATTAAGTTTTTATTATACTTTATACATTTTAAATATTTATTATAAGAACTAAGAACAAATATTTATAAAAAATGCTCAAAACTTTTGAAAATCTCATAGAAATATTTAATCAAAAATTACACATCCTTCTCCTCAAATATTTTATCAAAATATTATATGGCCCTCAAAATTCTTTGTTCAAAATCTGTCACTAATAAAAAAGTAATAACTACAACAAAAAAGTGATAACTAATAAATATTTCATAATTAATAAAAATATAAAAAAAGTTATCTTAAGTGCACCCCAATGCATGCAATCAACTTGTATTATCCGTTACCATACTTGACAAAATTTTGAACACTCAAACTCGGAAATGAGCAGTCATTTTGGGCAAAAAAAATTCTGCCATTTTCAAATAGAAAGCACTCAAACGGAAAGCAAAATATTTGATTAGTTTTATGCGAGTATTGTTATTTGTTTGTTTTATTAAAATTGGTATTGTCTAAATTGCCAACTTAGCTCACTTGACACGTAAGTTTCATTGAAAAGCTAATCCTTAAGACTTTTTTTTTTGACATTATCCTTATTAAATTTCAATATTTACACAGTACTTTATTCACCATTTTCTTAATCTATTATATCTTTTGCCTACCCTTATGTTTAAAAAAAATATATGCCAAGAATATAAAATATTGTAGTTTGTTAAATATAGTTTTTTTTTTGTTTCTTAGAGTATCCCCTCACTCATTGATTAAGAGACTAATCTTTTAAAATACAGTTTGTTAAATATAGTTTATTTTTAAAAAGTCAATTATAAGTAAATAAAAAAATCTTGTTAACCATTATTTTTAATATAATATAATTAATACTATCTATATTTAGGTAAAATACTGTATTGTAATTTATCCAATTAAAATAATTTTATCTAACTTTAACTGTGTAACATAAAATATTTTAATCATTATTTATTGTAAGATCAAGAATAAATAAAATTATTTTGATCGCATATTATGTTATTCTATGTCTTACCTAAATATTGTATAAATATAAATAATATTAATTATATTATACTATTTATTATTTATATAGTGTACCAAATGAGACCTTAAAACACTGTCTTATATATATAGTGATAATATAAGAGTTTGAATTTATAATTTTTCGTAAATTAAATCTCACTATTCCATTTTTAGCAGCTTATTGTCTTCAAGGCTCTGGATAGCAATTATTTAATGCTATTGAAAAATTTTCACCAGCAAACACTAAATGTGTTTTATATATTAATGCTAATTTAGTTTCATTTAGTAGACAAAATTACTCATATCATGATTAAATTTTTTTTAATAAATACTTATTTTAAAATTTTAATTTTAATTATTGTTCTAAAAGTATAACTCGCTTATCACCAAACTAATCGTAAGTCTTGTGTTATGCCAGGGTAGAATTACTTTATTTGCACTACACTGGCGCCTCCCATTTGAGCCATTCATTTAATGTAAACTAAAAAGAGTGATAGATCTTGTTATTTAAAAAAAGTAGATATGAGATAAGATGATAAGGGTGATAATGATAATAATATGTGCTTTTAGGATATATATAGAAAGAAGAGTTTGGAGAGAAAGAAGAGAGAATGTTGCTTTTTTATTTTTATATTAAAATAATTATAAAATACTTATAAAAATAAAAAAGAAGAATAGACAAATTAATTTATAATATTTTATTTTACTTTTTTTATTTTAAAATTTTTTTAATTAAAATTAAAAATTTACTCCCCTTTACTCTAAACTCCTTCATGGGATCATACCTTTGAAACATTTGACTTGTTCTGTATATCACTAAACTATTTGAGAATAGGTGCTGAGGGGCCAAGACTACACACTATGAGAAGGTTTTAATTGGGTTGATGAGAAGGGCTGTCCCTAGGATGAGATTTTTGTTGAGGTCTTGTAAATGCTAACAAATAAAATTATAGAGCACACATAAAAATTAGCTTGGTTCAGAAATTTGTCCACGTTCACCTAAATAAATTTTATTGATTGAATCAATAAATTACACACTCTAAATCTCACTCCCACAAATCCAAAATCTAAAACCTTATTCTCACTTCGATAACTTTCTCTAGGCTGCTTCTCACACACTTTTTCCGCAGCAAACACACACGGTGAGTGCCTATCAATTTTATATTTTTGTTCAACCTCTCTAACTCTTAACATGCACTTGAGTTGCACACTGATTCAAGCACTCGCGCACATTGCATAGTAGTTTAAAGATTTCGAAGTCAAATTGTTTTCAAACTCTTCCATATGTGTTTCCTTTCAAATTATATTATATTTTTTTTATTTTACAATTTAAGTCAATATTCCCAACAATTTTTTGGGGTTGGACGGCAAGGAAATTTCTCGTGAATCTATGCCAATGAACTCTTATCATATGCGGCATGCTAACAATAATATTCAGCAAATACTGAGTGCATCTTTGGCTATGGATAATGGATTAGAGTGAAAAGGGATTATTTCCATGTTTGATTGGGTGGTTAAAGATAAAAATCTTATTTCTAAGAGAATTAACATTCGTTCAATTGCGAAAATTGATATTCTCTTATAAATTGAAGGAATATATAACTTTACATCTTATTTTACTTAAATGAATAATGCTATCTTCTCTTAATAATTAATTTAAAATAAAAAATAAAAGAATTTAATATTTTGAGAATTAAAAAAGCTTTTAAATTTTTTAAATTATAAAAAAAATTGTTAAACTGATTCATTAAAAGTATTTTAGAATTTTTGTAATAAATATGATAAATAAGCTACTAATGCTTTAATTTTATTTTCCAAAGTACAAATTAAGTAATTCCGTTTTAAATCATGAGAAACAATAAAAATGACCAAGGAATTGGATCTCTGCAGCAAAAGCATGACTTTGACCTTGCAGCCCTCGAATGACTGGCTCAGTTAGACGCATTGGACTGAGGCATCTATAGACTATAAAATGCAGAGCCTCTTTCAACCCATTTTGCCTCAAACGCCAACAACCAAACCCACAAAGCAACTTTGCTGAGTCGAGTTTGAGCCCCAAACTAAGGAGACCAAAACACCAAAGTTTCTGCATGATCTCAATCACAAGACCCGTTCCATAGATTCTCTTTCACATTCTCGTACTCCAATTCATTTGCCCCTGACCCCTCTATATATATATATAAGAATAACCACCCCCACACCCACTGAGACATTGTCTGACTCTGAACAACCACCCCCGAGCCAGAGTTGTCTTTGCCGCCTTGCTCTCATCAGCTATCGTGAGGAAATGGGTGTGCTACGCGCGGCGGAGAGAGGGAGGGCCGAGCTGGAGGCGTTTCGCCGGACGCTGGTGGCGTGCGGCGGCATACACCGGAGGAAGGACGACGATGGGCGACGACTCAAGACTCTGTTTCCTTCGGATTTGGATGCAGATGATGAAGGGAGCACTCTGGTCTGTGTCACTAGCGGCGTTTCCTATTTAGGCCTCGCTTTGCTTAACCAGCTATTGCTTCGGGGTTACTCTGTTCGAATCACCGTCGACAACCCAGGTTTCCTTTTCTCTCTCTCTCTCTCTCTCTCTCTCTCTCTCTCTTGTTTCTTTTGCTAAATTGAATTTTCTATGAAAAAATAACCAGATTTGGAACTGTGCAAGTCCAGATTCTTAGTTGCTTGTTGCGTAAATGTTCTTCTTTCTTTTTTTTTCTCTTTCTTTTTTCTATATTAATCTCAATATTGGACATGGGTTTGATGGTATTGAACCAAATATGAATTTTAAATGGGTAAATTTGAGGTGAGAACAAGAAGGAACTGTGAATAATATGCAACTCGGTAACAATCCTTATTTTGATCTCAAATTATTGCTGAAAACATTCAATGTATCTGAGTAGGTATGACTTATGGGTTATGACTTATGAGAGAAACATGAGAGGGAAGGTGTGCAGAGAGAAAGGTGAAAACTGTTCTGTACACAATTTCAACCGTTCAGAAAATTTGAAAAAAAAAAAAAGGAGATTTGGTTCATTTTTCTGATATTCGCTTAGTAAATACTTATGACAGACTTTCAAAGGAAATTATTTGTTTATACTTAGAACTTCTAAGTAGAGTTAATGTAAGTTATGTAATTTATGAAATCTGTTTGATAAAAATCTTTATTTTATTAAACGTCAACAGAATATTCCAAGGCTGCACATGTGAGGGTACCGTGGGTCACTAGGACATTTTTTGGATTGGTTCAACACACACTGCGGTTAAAAAACTGTGCATGACTGCATATGGCAATTTTCATTTACGTGGCTGTTTTCGTAAATGGCAAATTATGTGCGGTGGAAAATCATATATGGTTGGCAATTAGGCATCCATCTTTATATGTTTATTTGCAGCAAGAAAAAAAATTATATGTTTATTGAGTCAATCAAATATGCACTAAAATAATAATTAATAATCTGGCGAGTCCTCGTTCAAGAGTATTATTATTCTGGTAGATGACAACTTCATTACATTTATGATGATATAACGTTGAATTTAATTTATTTGTTCGAGTGTACAATTTTGAATCAGGAATCAGTCTCGAGTACCCAAGAGCCGACTTATGATATTAAATTTCTTAATAGTTTATTTGATCCTGCTTTATTTTAATTCTGTCTAATATCTTTATGTTAGTAGTTTATTTTCAGCCTATTTAAGACAAATTTTTTTCTTTCTCTTTTGTGTTATACTGTTTGTATTGTATAACACGTAATTGTTCATACGTGGCCACGGCCACGACTATGTAGGTGTCTTTATTTGAATTTGACAGATAACGTTAAGTGGGGTTCATATGCTCTCATAATGTTATTTTCACATACTTAATTCAGTCTTTTCATACTTTTTCTACATAAATCATTAAATAATAATAAATTTCCTTAAACTTGTTTTAAACAATTCAGATTTCTTGTACCAAAAAAAAAGACAATTCAGATTTCTTCACATCCCTCATACACAGTATGAAATAATTATTATCTAAAGTGTACAATGGTAAAAGCAACTAGAACAAGTTGTGAACCTAAACTGTTGCTAGCAGAATTACTCTTTTCTATTCTATTTCTTGTGCTAGTGCTGCATTTATTGTTCTAGTTGGAGGGTTACTAATGGGGCTTGGCTTGGATGGTGCAGAGGACATGGATAAGTTGAGGGAAATGGAGAGGTCAGGTGAGATGAGAACAACAGAACGCAATTTCGAAGTAGTTATGGCCAAGCTAACTGATGTTGATAGCTTGGAGCAAGCGTTCGAGGGTTGTCGTGGCGTGTTCCACACCTCTGCATTTACCGACCCTGCAGGCCTCTCTGGCTACACAGTGAGTGCTTTTCTTTTCTTCTTCTCATTACTCTCTCTGTTTTCAAATGTGAACCCCCCCATGAGGAATGTTCACAGAGCTGTCTCAGTTACAAATGGAAAAAAATCTCTTGCGTTGTGGGTCCTTGACGATTTTTTGCCCCCACCATATCCCCTTCATTAACGGCACATGTTACCTTTTGTCCCAGCGGCAAAGTATTATTGATCTTTGAGTTGTGCAATATGGCATTGCTGGCCCATTCCTTGCCAACGGAAGCAAAATCATCGTCACCTATAATTGCTAAGATTACCTTTTTGGTTGGTCCCATCTTTTTGTACATACTCGTACCAGTAATGGGGCAATAATGGTGCCAACTGCCAAGTAACCGTGCCAAATTAAGAGTTATGGTTGCTTACTGGTTTGCTTTCCTTTCAGAACAGAACTTGTTAGAAATGATCTTATAATTATTAATTGCTCCTTACCACCTTAACTAACTGCAACAATACAATGATGTTATTAAGAACAGCAGTGATGAATGCTACAATTCTGTCCTTTCAACTATTGAACCGTGCCATACTTTATTAAAGAGGACTTTTTTAGTTCTTCACGGTTTAATCGTTGATAAGATAAATATATAAAATAGAAAAAGCTACCATGTAATATCTAATCAGTTGATTCTGTCTGATATCTAGAAATCCATGGCCGAGATTGAAGTGAGGGTCACAGAGAATGTGATGGAAGCATGCACAAGAACACCTTCAGTAAAAAGATGTCTGTTCACATCATCACTATCAGCTTGTGTGTGGCAAGACAACGCACAATCAGACCTCTCCCCAGTAATTAACCACGGTTCCTGGAGCAGTGAATCACTCTGCATAGACAGGAAGGTTAAATTTCCGCAACAATTGCACCCTTTTTTTTGTCTCCTAGACTATAATGTTTGTTTAGGTGATCTGTTATATGACCTTGCCTGTTGTTTCTTTTAAATATATATATGGCAGCTCTGGTATGCATTGGGGAAGATGAGGGCAGAGAAGGCCGCTTGGAGAATGGCTAATGAAAGGGGTTTAAAGCTCACCACCATCTGTCCAGCTCTCATTACGGGTCCTGAATTTTGTCGAAGGAATCCAACAGCAACAATTGCTTATCTCAAAGGTACTATGTAACCAAAATTATTGCCCCATTTCTTGTACCAGTTGACAGCATAGAATCTAAAATTTTACAAATGCAAATGCAGGAGCCCAAGAAATGTATTCCCATTGTTTGCTAGCAACAGTTGATGTAAAGAAACTAGCTGAAGCTCATGCATGTGTATTCAAGGCAATGAATAGTAATGCTTCTGGTAGATACATTTGCTTTGAGCATGTAATTGATAACCAGGTTGAGGCAGAGAAGCTGGCCAAGGAGATTGGGGTGCCAAAAGACAAGATATGTGGGGATGCATCAAACAATTCCTTACCTAGATTCGAACTGTCAAACGAGAAGTTATGCAAACTCATGTCAAGGCCACTCAGGTGTTACGGTGAATATTAGATGGAATCATCCTATGCTTTAATCGTAGCTTGGAAAGTTTGTTTTTAGCGTGCCTTAAACTGAGTCTTGGGAGGCTATAGAGGAGAGTGAATAGATGAGCCATGTTTTACAGTTTGGTGAGTAATGCATGTATTAATTTATAATTTAATTATCTATAGTTCTATTCAATTTTATCCCGAACAACTTTAACGATCTCATTGCAGTACTTGGGGAGGATTGCAAGTAATTAAAATCTGCCAGGTTGCCAACATGTTGTAGTAAATTTGGAGAAACTGTTAACTGAAATTCTGTATATTAAAGGTCAAAGATAATTAGATTGCTAATTTCAAACAAGCAATCCGCAAAACTTGCAGATAGGTAAGGGAACACTGTTTTGTCAACAAAGTGGCGTTAGTAGGCTCTATAATATTAATATGAAAGGTTGAAAAGAGAGGAAAAGAAAAAAAAAAGCAAAAGAATGACGTTACATGAGCAAAATTAGGTATACCAAATGAACTTCTTAATGTATATTAGTACCTTTGTTTATTGAATGCAAATTGACTTGTATATTTATCGATAATGTCTTTATTGATTTGTAGACATTTTTTTTGTTGTATTAAGTGATATTATATTTATCTATAATATCAATTCCCTTCTTTTCCCCCGCGAGTGCTACTGCCTCTTGTCACCAATCACCATAACTTCAACATCTTTTTCCACTGTACCACCTTTCACTTAATTTCTTCACCATGTCCACACCTTCCTCCATTTTTTTTTGGTCCACACTTTCCTCCTTGCTACCACACTTTTCTGCATACTTTTATAATCCCTACAATTCTTGCCCAACCTCCTCAAAAGATGTTTATGTGGCCCAGAACCGGAGGAAAACTGTAATTGTAATTCTTTTATCATACATGTATTCTCATATTTGATTTAATTTAATTGTTATGAAATAATATTTAACTCAACTTTAAAACAAAGAGGTTACTAATTCTGTCTCGGGCCTTATACATTAAGGAGAAATTTGATGGAATTTACATGTCGAGGAAGAATAGTATTTGAGATCTAGGTTGAATAATCATTTGATGTGTTAGTATGCAGCTATATTTACGTACTGTAAGTTTTTGCAATGTATGACTAATCATTAATGAATCAGTTCTTCTTTTTTTTTTCACTTTCAAGTTTCAATTATTGTAAAAGAAATTATCTCGGTGTGATGGTAATGAGCCTCATATACATAAGAACTGATAGCATAAGGGGTCAGAACAACTCAAGAACATAATGCCATGTGCATGCGAAAAGAACCAAAGGCTAGCATGTATGGGAGAGTCCATACGGGTTAGCATGCGATTTGAATAGAAGAAAGAATACTCGGAGAAAAAGAATCGCTCTTCAGATTGTATGGCCTTCGGAAATTCCCTTCACACCGGGGCTTCATTTGCCACTCTTTTTTTGGTAGATGCTAGTAAATTCTTGTATAATAATATTGTGGCTTTCTTATCATGATTATTGGTATTGAACTATATTGTAAATGTTTATTTTTATGTTGTTAATTGAATGCAGACTGGATAGTAGGTTCCGAGTGTGCTTATTACCTTCATGCACACTCATTACTTATAGCATGAAAAGGTGGAAGTAGGGGTGAACGAGCCAGCAGAGAACACTCTTGTATGTAGAGCATCAATGTATATCAAGGTTCTGAAAACCGAACCGGTCATTGAACCGGTCGAGGTACTGATTCAAGGTTCAATGGTTCAACCGTGGTCGAACCGTGGTCGAACCGGAATATAATTAAATATATATTTATATTTATATATGAATATAAGTATATTTATATATATATATATATATAATTATTTATATACTCATAAATATATAAAAATTATAAAAATATAATATAAATTAATAATAAAATTATTTGAAATATAAAAAAATAGTATTATAAAGTAAATAATATTACATTCATATAAGTAACACAATATTAATCTACATAGTAATATAACATATAAATTAACTAAAATAAATATAATTCACAATTTATAATCTTATAATAACATAATATTAATCTACTATTATAGTCAATCATACTAACAATAACAATATTAAACAAGTCAACAATATAAGTTTAATAATATTCCATCAAAACTTATAAAGTATGCAAATCAACTAAATCTCAATTTGTATATCATCAACAAAGTTTTAAAAATCGAACTGGTCATTGAACCAGTGAATAAGCTGATTCATGATTTAATGGTTTTATTGTAGTAGAATTAATAATATAATTAAATACATATTTATATTTATATATATTAAAATTTTAATATATATACTAATTAAAATATATATATATATATACACACACACACACACACTCTTGCACATTTTATATATTTTATAAATATATTACTCACGAAAGATCATATTAAGAAGTTATGTACCTTCTGCTAATGTTAAGGGTCAAGAAAAATAGAGTTTTGGTTGATAAAGGATGTTAAGTATTTTGATTATTTTTTCATAGTATATATAAAAAAAAGGAACAATATAAGTAACAGAGCACGTTGGCCTGGTGGTTAGCGCGTTGGACGCGTAATCTCACGGTCCGTGTTCGAACCCCAGCGGCTCCGTTTTTTCCAACATTTAACTTTCAACCGGAAACCAGCCAAACCGTGACCGGTTCACACGGTTTGACCGGTTTAGCTCCGGTTCAGCGGTTCAATACCGGTTTTGAAGCATTCCGACTTTGTAAACCTGACCGAACCGGCTAGATGACCGGTTCCCGGTTCAACCGGTTCGGTCCGGTTTTCAGAACCTTGATGTATATATGTTTTTTGCTTAGAGTATTACAATTGCAACGTGAATATATATTAATTTCAACAATAGATGATGGGGAAAATCACTGAGAGCAGAGCATGCAGCATCCTTTACCATTAGAGCAGAAAACAGATAGTTAGCTCCGGGAAGGAGCAGATTTTGTGGCCTTGGATTGGACGCCACTCTACTCCCTGGCTTTTCTTCCTCTGAGCTCTGAGCAGCGATTAATGACACAGTTACACGTTGACTAGTTGCAGAGCAGTAAGAGAAGGTGAAGATATTTGCGAAAGTGATGCGTCACTTAGCTAGAGGCGGTGAAAAGCTACGAGTGTAACTTACGAGGTTGAAGAGGACGTTCATGAAACACGTCTACGTTAGCCCTTTTCTTCCCACCATCGACTTGCATTCCCCCTGGTCCCACCCTACTTATAGAAGCCACCATCAGCATTACATACGTTGATCCTTCGATGGATGCAGATGCGGATGCTAAGAATGGAGAGCATTTTGTGTATCAAATAGAGGATGTTTAGCCTGATGTTTAAATTAAGAATGATATAGTTTTTTTCTCTTAATATTTTATGCACATTTGTAAATGTATGCTAAATTTTCCAGACATTCCTACTCTAAATTAGTATCAATTTTACTATTATTCTTTGTTACTTCAATTTTACTATTGTATTAATATTGTTTGCAGTTGAAATGGGGTGTTAAGAGAGAATGTGTGTATGAACTGCACACTTGATGTCTTATGTATCGCCTGATTAATTACAATCAATGGAGTGATCAATGGGCATATATATTAGAATTGATGGCTTATCTGTTAGTGGTTGTTCGAGGTTTCTTCATCTGAATTTTATAAAATATTACTTACTCTTATTTATTTTCTCTTCTGGTTGTCGGCCCGTGAATTGAATAATTGTCCTATATTTTGTTTGTGGCTCCACTTTTATCGTAGGAGTCATGTGAGCGACTCTACCTGCTTTTGTCGATTGTCTTGGTGGCCGCACTCGGTTGTAGTTGTAGTTGCACATGTACGCCTAATTAAGGCCCTATCTTGTTGGTATACCAAAACCTGTTTATGTGAATCGAATCTGTGTTTCGTGGCAATACAATGCCCTCCCACTTTTGTACTTAGCATTTCCAGTCACTCTACTCTTTTTCTTATTTTCTGGCACAGGAGTCCATTCATCCTTCCAAATATTCACATCCACCAATAACAAGTTTTCTTTTACACGTCTAACTATTCTAGTCACTGACTTGACGATGATAGATACTTATAACTATGTAATTGCCATGTCTTCTTCTGTTATTTTAATAGCAGGAAAGGGAAAGAGTGACCGCAAAACAAGACACAAACAAAAGCAGGAAAGAGTGTTATTAGAGAAAGAAAAACATAATAAATTTTAAATATAACTAATAAATCTAATTATTAGTGTCTGTACAATAAAATTTGTGTTAATTTTTTTTAATAAGATAATCTTATTACAGGAAAGGATTCATATCCATTTACCATCTATTTGTTACTTTAATTTTATTTAACATTCAAAATGAATAATTCTATCTGAATTTAACACAAGTAATTAGATAGAGCTACTTAAAACTCATATTAAACCTTCAGTAGCTGTACAGTTATAAAATTGTTGATTCAGAAATAGTTTAAGTTATAAAAAAATGTTGATTACACACCATATTCTTACACCATTCCCTTACATCTTCTTGTTTGAGTAAAGAAAGATAGAAAGAGAGTGTATTAGAATTTGTATTTTTCTTATTTTATCACTAAAAAAAATGATATACAAATAGTGTAATAAACATTGTGTGCAAATAACATTGTTGTAAGTTATATTACTCAAATCTTTAATAAGACTTCCACAAGAACTGGTGTGACAAAAGCCTTCCTAGTTATGCTACTTTAACATGCATGCCTACTGCTACTTTGTAGTATATAATGAAATTTGTTTACAGTGAACAACACCTAGCGAGTAACACTAATGCAATATATGGAATGCTTTTGTTTTCATGCATACATTCTTTATATAGGTATATATAGGCACCGTAAAATATCTACTACAATACGAACAAAGGCTCAGTACAAGAAAAAGATAATCTTACGGTATTTGTTGCACATTAAGTTTGCAAACTATACAGAATTAAAATCTTATAAGTAAAGTTTAAATAAGTTCAGTTAAAAGTTAATTGATTCTAGACTAAACTACCATTTTAGTCTTTTAAATATTTATTTGACATTAATTTAGTTTATTAAAGATATATGACACCAAATTAATCATCTAAAATTTTAAAATGACATCAAAATAGTTCTTTAAATATATGTGACATCAAATTAATTTTTTAAAGATTTAAAGTAACATCAAATGATCCTTCCGAAGGATGATTTCAGATGATCATTTTGACGTTACTTTAAATTTTTGGAGAATTAATTTGATATTACATATCTTTAAAAGATCAAATTGATATCATATATCTTTGAAGGATCAGATTGATGTCAAGTGAATTTTTTAAAAAACTAAAATGATAGTTTAGTCTTAATTTTAATATAATTCAGTATGTAAAACTTTAATAATACTATATGTATACTGTATAAGTACGAGTAAAAGATATGTGAAATCAAATATAATGAAAATTAGAAGATTGATCTTTTGGTTAAGGAGTTGTGTTTTCTATTGATTACTTAGGTTTAAACATATTGGACCACCATTTTATAAGAGAAATAATTTTCTAAATGCAAGCTCATATGAGAGTTTTTAAGATCATTCAAGAAGAAACTTAAATTTGGTTGACGTAAATGCTGGCCTTATGCCCTTATTGTACAACCAAAAATCAAATATAGATAATGTTAAATTATTAATCCTTATCTTAATTTGATTGTGGTGGTGATTAACTTGTCATTAATTGGGTGAGTGCTATATATATGTTTTGGTCTATTTGAAGTTAGAACACATTCTAAAAGCAGCCTAGTTTGCTTGTGTATGGGTATATCGGCGTACCCTATGGAGCCTGGAGGAGGGATCCTGAGGAGAGACAAAGTAAAAGAAGACTTTCTCAAGGTGTGCATTCAACACCAAGCTTTTTTCAGCTCCAGTTCAACTAGTTTTTTTTTTTTTCCTTTCATATAGAGTGTGGATTAACTAAAACGAGAACTTCAACGTTATTTTAGTTCAAGTACTATATCATATTTTCTTGCATTTATATTGGCATTGTATCATATTAAACTTTTGCAGTATAATTAACCCATTGAAAGATCTTCGAGAAGAAGTAATTTTTCAAAGAAAAGTATATAATATAACTGATGCTGCTCTTTAGATTCTATTAGCCAGCTCCTAAATCAAGCAGGAATATTTCACTATGGAAAGAAGTTGATATACTTAATTATAAGGTTCTATAAACTCTTGTGAAACGAGAGCATATATAATGTATAGTATTTTATAAAAATGAGAGCTGATACTTCTGCAAAGAAGGATTGAAATAGCTTTTTATATATATTCTTTATTAAACAAATATCTTCTATGTCTGTAGATGGCTGCTGATTGCTGGAAGACGTGAAAAATTACTGCACATGCACCAGTATGTGCAAGAAGGAAGCCTCTCACAAGGAAGACAACGAAGAAAAGCCTACGGAAACCATGAAATCCCACGTAGTAATAAAGCTTCAACCTCGATCTCTCCTTGCACTAGAGCATAATAGAAAGAATCATATATTATGCGCGCAAAAGTTCTAGGTTGAGGCTTTATTACCTTGTGGGTTTTTCTGTGGTTTCTTGGATATCATAAAGTCGCCATGTGGAAGAAAGGGTAAAATCAACCTCGTCCCACGGTAAGTCTGCTAGTTTAAAAGACTTCACAAGTTTTTTGTTTTGTTTGATCATTTTAATGATGACAAAATTCTTTAAAGTTTTAGCTTTTGGTTTAATAAGCCTATAGGATTGGCAATGATTTGATTCAGCAAAAACGTTATATTCGATTATAATTACACCTGACATAGTTGAATATGCTATGAGGAAGGTATTTGTGTCAGGTTATACAGTCCTGAATATAAAGGGATATCTGCACAGAGAATTGTGCTGGCTAGAATTTAACTTGATGGGACTAGGGTCCTTCCAATGTTATGAACAACTCTGGAAAAATAGAGATATTTTGATAAAAGAGTTCTTGAGACACTATTTTGATAAAAGAGTTCTTGAGAGACTGAGTGTGGACGCTAGGTGTAACAGAGATTCTGGGTTGTGAGTTTCTTTCAAGCATTGTAATCTTTCTTCTTTATAGTGAATTTGTGGACTATTTCTCTACCGTGGATGTAAGTCTTTAGTGGCTGAACCATATCAAATCTTTGTGTGTGTTTTTCTATTCTTTATTATCTATCTATTATCTATTACCTTGACTGCTATACCTAACAAGTCAACCATGATTTTGGTGAACTCAACAATGTGGTCTAGATGAAGACCAGGTGATCATTCTTTTGTGTTCATTACACATTTCATATGAGAATTTTGTTGACATTATGTTATATGGTAAGGACTCAATTTCAATAAGTTCAGTTGGGAACAAATTGTGATTGAAGGAGCTACAAAGGGTATTATTTGCATCAAATGAAGGAAACCTTGCAGATGGCTTAATGGTGACAAGAGGTTGGAACACAGAGAGTGAGAACCTAAGGTGTTTTCAGTGCAAAGAGACATGTCACATCAAGAAAGATTGTTCCAAAGGAAAAGGGAAAGAGAAAAAACAATGGTGATAAATCCAAAACTATAGCAAACATAGTCAAAAGCATTGTTGAAAACTCGTCAACAATAGTTCTGATGAACGTGAGGTTCTTATAACATCAGTCGACAACTCTGGCAAAGAGTGGATTCTAGATTCTGGTGCATCTTTCCATATGACTCCACATTGACATTTTTTTCTCTTTGTACTGTAAGAAAAGCAAGTAATATCTATTGAAGGTAGAGGCAAGCTCTTATTAGTTTTCATGATGGAACTGTAGGGGCATTCAACCCTTGGCATGTTCCAAAACTATAGAAAAATCTTATTTCTCTTAGTACCTTGGACATGCAAGGGTACAAGTTTTCAAGTGAATGTGGCGTCTTGACAGTGACAAAGAGGTCATTGACGGCTTTGAAGGAAAAATTTTGAGGAAAGATTCATTGCAACTGTTGGAGAGTGTGTTTGGACGCACAAATGGAAACTCAAACATACTTTTATTCATTTTTTGTCTCGTTTGTTTTGATATTTATATCTTTTTCAAACGTGATTATAATTCTAAAAATCTATTTGATTTAAAACAATTATTTTTTACTTTTTAAGTTAAATGTGACTTCACCCAAATCTATTTTTAATTTGCAAACTCTTATCCAAATTATCAACGTGTTTTTCTATTATTTGTTATCTTTTATCAAACTTACTAGATATTTTGCCATGTTCATAACAAATTGTCTCGGGAGGATCTAACTCAAGAATGAAGAACCAATTCATCAAGAAACTAAACTCACTGTAAAGCACGTAGGAAATCTTGTGAAGAGCCGGATCCTAATGTGCAGAGTAAATTTACAAAACATGCTTCACGGCAATAGCAGAAGAGCAAGCTTCTAAACTTCAAAACAGAACCTAGACCTTAAATTGATGCTTCCATAGATTGAATCAGCTGACTGAAGTGAATTGAAGTCTCTGCTAAGGAGACTTCGCTGCAACAAACCAAGATATGCAGGAAAAAACTTCTAGAATACTATAATATGTGACAACGACAAATTTTAGTTAAGAATAGTTTTGTCCCTGTTGTACTTAATGACTAATATTGCTAATTAGACTAAAAATATACGAACTTAATCTGCTTTCTAGATTACACAAATATTTAACCGATGTCATATATTCGAGTGACTTGAAGACTTTCCTATTCTAATTTTCTGAAGTTAGTTGTAATACACTTACTTTGAAAAAGTAAAGCGCACATTGAAATAACAACATATCAATGACAAATTTAAGGTATGTTTGAGTGGACAATTTTCTCAATCAAACTGACTTTTAGAGTCTCAAATAAAAAAGTAACATCAGCGATCTTTCATTAGACTACACTCACTACCTATTCCTTCCTCTACAAAGATGCTATCACTTCCCATTTAAAAAAAGCCAAACCCAACTATAACATTAATTAAATGTGATTTCAATCGCAGAATTTTCACTATGTGACATTTAAACAAATAAATTTGAACATGAAAAAATTATGCTATCCGTAAAAAGTGTATGATGACAACTTGCACAACTAATTATGTAAATATAACTTCAATCAAATTATGCTGCACAGCTAATTAAATATTAACATAATAAGTGCAACAAATTTTGGTAACAAAATTCAAGTTTATTCACATAATTGATATTATTAAAAATTCTAGGAATATTAAAATCTAGTTTTAATATTTATGTAGCCGAACTTACTTATTAGAATAGGACTTGATTGGAGGGAGTTTAACAAACGGACACCAGTGGGGAGGGAATGAGTATGTTTTGCCAACAAACTCCCTACTCTAAACACGAGTTCTAGGTACAACCCAGGCCTTTCCCAGCATGTCGTTGTTCACGGCTATCGAAGGGGCACAGGTCCACTTTACCCCAAAAAAAGGGGCATGGGTCCAGTGGCGCAACAGCTCAATAGCAGTTTTAGAGTCCGCTTCGTGGATTATTCTCCTGTAACCAATATCATAGGTAATAGCTCAAAGCTCAGCCACAATTGCCATGGTTGCCCTCACTGCCAAGGTTCACCATCAATACCGCAACGAAACACCCTACCTCTATTGGTGGTAAATAACTAACCCATCAATATTCACCGTGACCGATCCAGGGAGAGGAACAAGCCAAGATATTGTGTATCATATGGGGTCAATGAGTCAATCTCACGTCCCATGGGGTCAATCAGTCAAACAGTCCTAATACCCTTCACTCCTACCCAATCGACTGGTCTCTGGATTCACCTCGTTGAACCAATGATACATCAGATTTACACTGCCATAACGCAAACCAAGCTGGGCACAGATTAAAAATAAAAGGCAAATTGGAAAGGAGTGAAGGATTGAATATCTTAAAGCTGACCCAGGGCTCATATTTTGATGCTAATGCTTGTACCACCCCAAGACTCCCAAATGTGTTACCTTTTGTTTTAGCTTAGGACCTCGACCTCATTTTGAAACAGGGTAAGGATAGTAACCTTAACCCTTTGATAGATCAATCCGCATACCCAGCAATACTATTGAATAGCACGAACAACATTCAACAACATAAACAATAAGATAGTGGGAATAATTATATATAACTCAGTCCCTTAGATGTTCATTAAGGATTGCGATCATACCCGCAATTCATTACAGGTCTGTAGGCTCATCACCGTAATACTCCCAATTAGTTCATCGACAAGAAAACGAAAACCCAGAAGCAAAAAATGAATCATTTGGAGGATATTTAGTTGCTCCAGTGTTCTCCCAAAGCAACATTACAAGAGGGTTCGGGAGAGATATGTAAAAGCAACACATTAGATATTGCTTCAAGGGAACGAGTCCAATGGGAATTCAATTGATCCACACTGACCAGATGATGAAGCCATCTCTACTCTTGAAAAATCGACAGCCAAATGTTGTTTTTTAAAAAAGATCAATGAGAAAACAAATTGACAGTATTCCTAAATGGGTAGAAAACAGAAAAGAGTGTAGCATAGATGGATGCAGGCCTCAGAGATCTTGGTGGATAAAGAATCATCAGATGGGTGCCTCCCATCAAGAGTAGCAAATATTTTTCCAGCATCACCGGCCCATCACCAACATTTAAATTTATTTCTTTAAAACCAATTCCAAAAATCAAAACAAAAAATGGGTGAATCAAAAACTGCTTAAAACATAATTTCATATATATGACCCAACAGAAGTGAAACTATAAAACATAAATGTATGAAAATGATGTTGTCAGAAGTAGCTGGTTGTGATCTCATGTATAAAATCAATGGGAATCCGTCTGATTTTTATCATCACTCAACATCATATCATGTTCAAAATCCCCAGACAAATCTTGAAAATCAAATTCAGAAAGGAATATATATAAAACATAACCTAATCTTAAATCAAGAAAAGAAAACATGTGAGAAAAAAATTGTATCTACCTTGTCACCGAAGAATCCTATCAAGAAGAGAAAAGACACCCGGAGCTAAAGGCAGATTACACAAGTATATATATCAGTATATATACAAGCACAAAAAAATTGCTATAGCCTAACGATAGATTCCTTGGCATAGCAAAAAATGACCAAAGAATTGCAATATTAGGCGCGCAGTCCCATGATAACATTTGGGAAAAGATAAAAAAGAAAAGAAACAAAGAAACAAAGAAGGATTCGGAACAATTATGGGAGTGGGAGGGATAGGGGTGGGACTCAGAGAGTTGCCATCTGTGCTCAAAGAAGAGTCTTTTTTTCGCAAAGACCCATCTCATACAAGAGGTGTCAGAATATACGAAGCACTCTTCATCTTCGCCCCTTTCTTCTTCGAATCGAAATTTAGAAACAATAGAGAGAGAGACAGAGAGACAGAGAGACGGAGCAGAGCACCATCCGCTGCCAAGCGAAGAACAATGACTAGGGTTTGTAGAACGCTTGAAGAATTTATAGGCTTTTTGTTGTGGGCTTTCTGTTTCATTACTTGCGCCAACGGTTATGCGCTTTTTGGCTCTCAGAGACCTGTTTCTTGGGCTTGTAGATAAAAAGAGCTTGATAGGCTTTGTTTGTTTGGGGAACCCGGGCCTACTCTTTTCAGCTACCAAGAAGCGCTCTGTTTGTCGGTCTATCTTCCTAACAAAGCTCAAAACAATTTCTGCGTGTAGACCGAAAAAAAAACAATTTCAGCGAAAAGAAAGAAACCAAGTTCAAAATATTAAAAAAAAAATTGACATACAACTAGCACATATCACAACTAAATAATATAGTTATTCTGTTAAAAAGTTAAAAAAATATATTTTATCCATTAAAACAATTAAAGAAAACAATAAGAGTTTAATTTTAATTTATAATTAATGTAAACAATTTTTACACTATCATTTAATTATAAGTTTATAAATCATTAAAAAATTTAACTAAAATAATAATTATTTAAAAATTTAAATACTAAATAAAATATAATTAAATGATAATATATAAAAATATTAAATTAACAGTAGATTAAAATTAAATTTAAACAATAATATAAATAATATAATTCTTTTATGAGAAAATAATCATATTTTGTAATATGATTATTAAATTTTAAGCAATTATTTATTCTAAAGATAATTTTACAAAAACAATTAACAGTAATCAGACATGAAATAGAAAACAATGCTCCATAAGACACAGTATTATAATATTTCCGTAATGTTGGTACTTGGAATTTGGATTACACATATAAATTATATTACTATACTGCCATACTGATATGAAAATACTGACATACAAATTAAATTCTCATGAAATAGTCACAAAATGCTCAGTTAAGGTGGCCCCTTCATTTGGTCTCTTTTTTTTTTTTTCTCAATCCCTCATGAAATAGTCACAAAATCGATTCCTTGATATTTGTTGTAAATGGTTAACTGTTATGGCTGAATTGAAGATAATACCAGATGCAAGATAATTGATCGCCTTATAACATACTTGATTTTGATGAGAGAATAAACTTGAAAAATGTTTAAATTTGATCAGGAGTGTGTCAAATAAGATTTAAGAGAAGAGAATAGACATATCTACATTGTATAGCCTTCAACAAACAAGGAAAACACAAAACTTTTATCTTTATAGTATAACAATTGAAAGTTATCTCACAATTAACAACGTATGAAATTAAAGTATAAGTGGGAGATATAAGATACTTGTCATTATGGAGATCATATGCTTAATTGGCAGGATATTTTTTGTGTGTTATAATTTTCAATACCTTAGTACCGAGCGTAGCTCATATATCTAAAATTAAAATTCCTCAAAACCAACAGTGTAACATATATTTTCCAGTTGTGATCGCTATTTAATAATAAAGATACGGATTCTCTAACATGTTTGGTATACTTTAAAAAACAAAATGTAGATAATAATGTTGATGGAAAAAAAAAATTAAAAGAATGAGTTTTCACACATCCTTAACTTATTAGTC
Source organism: Castanospermum australe (assembly GCA_019955255.1). NCBI lineage: Eukaryota > Viridiplantae > Streptophyta > Magnoliopsida > Fabales > Fabaceae > Castanospermum > Castanospermum australe. The sequence goes on from NSJW01000661.1 coordinate 362,993, forward strand.
ATGTATTTATAATTTATAAAAATTTGAAACCGATATTTTTTTTTTGAGTATTTGAAACCGGTAATATTTCTACTAACGCTTTTTTTAGTTGTATGGTAAATTTATCATCAAGTTAGTAGTCATGGTAATCTCTTAAGTACACTGACTTAAATTTAAATATTTAAATAATTAAAATAAAAATTACACTTCCTTAATCATTAGACTAATTCCTTTAAAATTTCTACTAATAATTATTACTATAGACTTTACTAACACCTCAAACTTTTTCTTTTTATTTGGACAAACTTTAGACTTTACTAACACAACTCAATCTTTCCACCAAAAAAATATACCCAAATCTTTAGAGTATCCAAATTAAATAATAGACAACCTTTTTTCTTTTCTACTAATTTGAAAAAGAGCGTAGAGAAACTTTCACAGCTTTGGGTTAAAAGCCCAATGAATAAAGCTTTTTTTAATCTTAATATTTAAATTTTATACGTATTATTAGAATCGTAGTGTAATCACTTAAAATACATAGAACCCTCTTCCCAAAAAGCTTTTAAAATTATAAAATTATCTCTTTAACGAAGTGTAAGTCTTTGTAGTCTTCTTTTTAAACCGCACAAATCTCTCTTTGAAATTTGACAAAAAAACAAAATCAAATCCCTTATCCTAATCTGCTCTCAATTTCCTTCCCCTAATCGATGTCTGAAGAGAAACCCTGAACCCTAAATTGTTTTCTCAGTTAACCCATACAATTTCCTCTGATCAGGTTTTGGGTCGCCCGTTTAAAGAAATGAAATAAAGCCAACGTGGGTGCACGTGCACTCTGCCTCTCACGTGCCTGAATATTGCTCATGTCAGGTGTAAGAATTAAGAAATCAAACAAAACATTATAAGACTACTGAGTGCTGAAAGAGCCATGGAGAAGAGCAACATTTCCCCATGTTCCCTCTCATCGCGACTCTTCAACACACTCCCTTTCTTGCTCTTGCTCCCGCCCCTCTCAAACTCTCTCTTTCTCTCTCTCTCTCTCTCTCTCTCTCTCTCACACACACACACAGACAGTTTTTCTACACACCCATATATATATTGTTCTCCTGAGCTTTGAAGATTATAAAATGGTTTGGCTTTTAATTAATGAGAGTTTTACAGACTGCGATAAAATAATTTATAAGGCACGCAGAGAGGCACAGAGAGAGAGAAAGGGATTCCTCTTCTTCCCACATAAGTGCTAGACAAACCTGGAGGGTTATATCAAATGGGTGTTTCTTATGTATCAGATCAAGTTTGTGCTTGCAAAATACAACCAAGAGATCACACTCTCATCAGAGCCAACTCTGGCGTTTAATTATCTCAAATTCCTACAATTGCCAGGCCACTCATTCTGATTTTGAAGAGTCACTCTTGCACTGAGGTAACTCTCTTATAAGCTCTTCTTAATTTGTTCCTTCAATGTACTGCGCAGTTTAAAAATTAATGCATGCAACATATGTTTATGATATTTTCAGTTGAAATCTCTTTACATTTCTATCCAAATTTCTTCATAGTTCAGTCCCTAGAGTTATCTCCAGAAATCATATCCTACTTAATCATACATTCTTTTTACATGAACTGTGCACAAACAACTGATGACATACATGGAAAGTTTACATTTTGCAAATTGCAAGGCCTTTCTTTGGTAAATTTGATCATTTTGGTGACCTAAGCTACATGCCTGAGTTAAGAAATGGCCCATGCCTATTTTTGACTCTAGTATGGTAGAAGTGAAACTTCAACATGCCACCTCAATGAAAATATGTTTCCATAAATAGAAAGATAAGATATATGAAATTAATTAAACCCTACTAATTGTAAGGAAGTACAAGACGTGTTGGCAGTTAAACTCCCCTATCACTCTCCAAGATGATTCTATAGATTAGCATTTCTTCTAAATGCTGTTTCCACAAATGGGACCTCAATTATATTTCTAAACATGGCACCTATGGCAACAGAAAATTATGATACCTCTATGATAAGTAGTCTTGTTAGTGCCAAATGTAGATCTCACTAGCTAGAGTATATGCAGTCCTATAGGATGTAGAATTAGGGCCAACATTATTCTTATAAAATTATTTGATTCGGTGGAAACATGACATCTTTTTCTTTATGTTGCGAAGCTACTCGCACATGTACATCCCACAGTAAAATATAAACAAATATTCGTATAGGTTAAGAATCATTCCACTTATCAATTTGATAAACTGTAGAGATTTAACAGCCCTTGTAAAAGAATGTATTTTACTGTAACACTTCCAGTTGTGATAGTGGCGTTATTCTTTTCTTTTTACATATGTTCAGGTGATGGGTGCGCTAGAAACTAGAGAGAGAGTGACACTACACTACCATTTAATTCTGATTTTTTTTTAATTTTTGGTTTATCAATTAAATCTGCAATTTAACTGCAGCAACAATAACTTATAGTCAATACAAAATAAGATTAGAAATTTAACCAGAGCTAGATACAATTATTAATTTAGCAGCATTGGTAGATCTGTTTTCTCTCTCTTTCTTCCTTTTTTTATTTTTTCTTTTTGATTTTATTGGTAAATCTCTTGGAGAATGAGCCCAGTACATAATGTCTATATATTAATTTTTTAAATGCAACTCTAGACACCCTTTTTTCATTTCATAATATGCAAAGAAAAATTTTAAACTATCATTCTTTATCATAATCATTTTTTTTCTTCATTAGATTAATCATGAGTGGGATGCTTGTTAATGCAAAGTTGCCGATGAAGTAAACATTAGTTTAATATGTTCAACAAATTGGTCTGACCCAAGTTAATTAGTCTGCTATTCCTAGACGTGACATGAATATAACTTTTTTTAAAAATTTATTTATGCCGATCAATTACAGAAGGACGCTAACTTATACCAATCCCCCTCTGGTCAAAGTAGATCTTATTGGGAGAAGATATATATGATTCGCCACTAGAATATTTGAATATACACGTATATGTTACTCGGGCGTGGATCCTATCAAATCAAGTTATTAATTACTAACACATTTTTTTATAAGAGGTGCTCATTTGCTTATTTATTTAAAAACTGTTTATTTAAGTAAGTAAAAACTAAAAATAATAATATAATTAATTTTTATTATATTTAAATATATTATTAATTTTTACATTCCTTTTTTTTTTGTCTACTTAAATCTTAGATCAATAGTAGCCAGTAGTCACCCACTACAACTTTCTTTAAAAAAAAAAAAGAATTCACGTGAATCAGCACCTTTTTTGTCAATTCCAGCCTTTTGTCATGTCGGGGAAACACTAGTATTAAATAATAAAATTTCATCTTTTTTCTAGTTTTTTTCACAAAATTTCATTTTTTTTTCTGTTTGGTACCTTGTACTATATGCATACTATATATACATAGCTGGGCTTGCTATCAGCCCTTCAGATTCCTATGTCAAAGTTCAAACATTGGGTGATATTTCGAGAGTTTGGCACTTGATGGGATTCTACCTTTTTCTCTGTCATTTCCATTCGCATTAAATTTCAATTTGGACATGAATCATCGCTTTTATTTCTTTTTCATTTTGTTTCATTACCAATATATATAGTATATATTTAATGATATTATTCAGCCTGCGCGTATAAGGTAAGCTTAAAGAATATTTCATGAACAAAAAGGTATTCTTCAGTTGATAAAATCTCTTACAACGATGATAGAGATTTTAGATCAAATCCTGCTTTTATTGATCAAAGAATAAATTTGGGTTTAAGAGGAATTTAAAAAAAATCCAAAATAGAAATAACAATCCCATATCACTCCAATCCATGGGGTAGGTAATGCTTTGGTCATTCATATTCTAGTTAAGGTACATGGTAAATAAGTTTCGATGATTCTTCCTCTTTTTTATTTTCCAAGTTTCACTTTTCCATAAACTAGCTTAGAATTTAAATATGCAAATAAGGGATGGTTATATAGCCAGGATTTTGCACTAATACGAATAGCGTCCGAGATTAAATAACCATAAAAAGCTGAACTCGTCATAAATGGGCAATAAGAGGAGCCTGGACAGGGGCAGGAGCAGTAGTTGTTGCAATGCAAGCCAAATTAGGAAACAAGCTACCATTCTGTTTTGCCAAAAAACAAAGGAATTGGAAACCTCATTTTCATAAACTTGGCTCCCTACCTTGTCTGTCTCATCTCACTCACAAACCAATTCCGAGGTCTACCTTTTTCATTTCAGGCAAAAACATGTTCCCACTCCCATTCTATACCAGGCCAACACTCTGTTTTTACTACCCTACCCCTCTCACCTACTCTTCATTCTATACCTCGTGCCCACCATTACCCTCGTAGTTGCAGGCATTTCTGTCTCTTGGTTCCATTTTCTTCTTTACCTCCAATAGCTGTGACAACAGAGGCAAAATTTCCTAATTTGAACCGAAAAAAGGTTCCCCCACGCGCTTCTCTAGTGGCAGATGAGGAGCAGTGCCAGAAAGAAGTTATTTTTTGAAAGAAATTTATTATGTAGTATTGATACAGACATTGTATATTTTCTTTAGTTAAAGAATCGTATTTTAGATTTTTCCCTTTTTAACTAAATAGTCATATTTACTTATCATTATACCTAAATAGCTCCTTTGATGGATATCTATCTTAAAATTTTTCTATTATTTACACAATTTTATTTTATTCTAATTATAAAAGTTGTTAATATTATTATTGAGTCATATGTTAATATATCATTTAAAAGATTTGATATTTTAAATAATTATTGTTAGAATTAAATTTTTTAATAATATTATAAAATGTGATTAAATGACAATGTATTTTTATATTTATAACAAAATTAAACTCTCGTGTAAATAGTAATAAAATTTAATTTTGATTTATTTTGAATATAAATTTTTTTTATATTATCATTTAAGTATTTAAATTTTTACATAATTATTATTTTAATTAAATTTTTTAATAACTCAAAATTAAATAATAATATAATTTTTTTATAATAATAATATATTAAAATGAAATTCATAGCAATACAGATTAATCACTTTCAAAATGGTCAATGAAGTCCAAGGGAAAAGTTGATGAGTGGCCATTCAAGGAGACAGTGCCACAAGTACCAACCCATTCTATTCTCAAATCAACAAGGGTACTTTCCTCTGGGTGGCTATTGGACTCTGTGTTGGCCAATAACATGCAGAGCGCGTGAATGTTTCTCTCCGTCTTTAAGAAAACTACTCTGCCTTTTTAACCCTTTCGGTGTTACCACATTGCCGCCATTTGAAACAAAGATCAAAATGCATGGAGGTTTCATCTTTGCAATACGTATATCATGACTATGAATGGGACACAGCGAACAAAGATTTTGCTCATCGTAAGCGACATTGAAATGGAAGTGGGAGAGGAATCAGAGTATTGAAGTTGCTAATCGCTTTTGCAGGGCATCAAGGGAATCATCACATGGAGGAGAACCCACCTCGAGTTTCACGTAGCAAAGCGACCCATGAGGGCTCCAAAGCAGCTGGACCCACAGGGGGCAAGAGGGGCGCCAGGTTCGCCGCTGTGGACGACGGTGGTGGGGATCTGATCGAGTGCTCCGGCAAGTACTGCCGGTCATGCACAGCCGGGTTGATCGCGGACTGTGTGGCCCTCTGCTGCTGCCCCTGCGCGGTGGTGCACTGCTTCGCCCTGGCTTTTGTGAAGGCGCCGTGGGTGGTGGGGAGGAGGTGCTTCGGGCTGGGGAAGAAGAAGAAAAACAACAACAAGGGCCATAAATCGAGGAGGAAGTGCAAGAGGGAGCAAGGAGACGACGTCGTGCTGGAGAGGAACAGGGAAGGGAATTTGATAGAAACTGGTGCTGGGTTTGGTGGGGATGCAGGGGAAATGAGCAGCGTCAACAATGCTGGTTTTGAAGCAGAGAAGGTTTGGGTGGAGCTCTGTCAGATTGGGCATTTGGATTTTGGGAGGGTTTCTTTCTCAGATGATTGAGTGGAACTCAGTATCAGGTGTGATGGGGATAGCAGGGCAAGCAGATCCAACCCCCAGAATGTCAAAAAAGACACAACAGGTAAATTTCAATTTCAGAGAAGAGGGAAAAAAATGAGGCAATTTGCAGTTTAGCATAGTCTCTATCTGCTCACCATTTTCCATGATTTTTCCTGTGCTTAGATTCAGTCACACACTCAATTAGGAATTGAATTTAAGACCCGTTGTCCTTTACATTAAATGGACCCAAGACGTTTTGTCAATACATTGTTGTTTTGATTGTATATATGGATCTATAGAACAAAATGACAATATAGTTAGTAACCGAAAGTCTTTTTGAGACATTTGTTTAGCGCCCAATTAAGATTGTATTTGGGATGAGGTCCTATAAAACTGGAGTTGGGGTGTTGGACTGTCAATTGTCACTTGTTACTTGTGCTAGGAGAATAGAGAGAGGTGTCTTCATTCTTGTCTTTCCCTTCTGTCCAATATCAAAGAAAGTTTAGATGTAATCTTGGTTTCTCTTGTAAATACATTTATCCTAATTCCTAAGGCCAAAGTTTGAATTATTTTTACACCTTTGTGCTTCTCTGTTCTAGCCTTCTAGGGCTCTGATAATTATTAGCATATTTGATGTTTTAATTGATTACTCATTTAAAATCCAGATTAAGATGGAAAAAATATCAACTTCCTTTTAATTGTTTGTCCTAGCTACTCTTCATCAAATTGGAAATTTAGTGAAGATATATAATGAAAAAAATAAAAAGGACCAGAGTGGGATATGGTTGATCATTTTTTTCTCTTCAAAAATTGATTTTGATGCCAAGAAATGATTCTAGGGCTGTCTAAAGGACAGCCGAACGTGCACCATTGTCTTGAATTATTGAGGACTAAATGGAGAGAGAGAGAGAGAGAACCAAAAAGTAAAAACAAGAAACATAACAAGGTATTGTACTAGCATTTTTGAAGAGGGTATCCTTTGTTTCTAGTACTCAAAAAGGAAAATTAGGATGTCCCAGGTTTAAGAGTCAAGGAGGCACTTTGTCAAAGTAATGTACAGTGCAGACTGCAGTGAAACGTTTGCTCCATGACATGACAACCCAAAACTCACCTTCTGTTGTTGGGTCCATGCCAAATTATCCTCCACAGTTTCTGTGGGCTGTCCAATAATATAAACCTGAACCTTCAAAGGGATGGCCTTGCAAGTAATATGCACTCAGCAGGGTTTCACTGGGTTCAGATTTTACTCTTCAGTTTTTGAAGAACAGTTTCAAAGACGGTTTTTTTATTTTTCATGGATGCTCCAATTTGATATAAATAGTTTGTTTTTAATCAAATTTAATAAGTGAATAAACTAAATATCACCTGATAGTAATTAACAAAAGAAGCCAATATTTTGGGTCAAGTAGAAGTCATTAACTGAGATAATAGATTACTTGTTTGATACTTGATATATTGCACTTTCAAAATATTTTATGAGTGTTGTTTTCGACTGAGCTCAGGTCAAGTGATTGAACAAGTAAAATTTTGCATGGAAGTTCGATGTTGGATTTCTAATCTAATGAAAAGAAAGTGATTGTATAGATGGTAATAATTCATCATATATAAATGACATTTTTCTCGTGATATGATATTTTAATTTTATGTTTGGATGTTGTATAAAATGCGAGAAGGGAAGAGAAGGAAAAGAAAAAATTATATGAAGCTTTGTTTGAATGATTTTTAATGAGAGAAATGAGAGGTAAAAAAGGAGAACACTTTCTCTTCTTTTCCCCTCAAATTGAGGAGCAAAGTGAGAGAAATATTTAATTTTAAATTAAATAAAAAAATTATTTATTTGAACATCTAAATAATAAAAAAATAATTCTCTTTTCATTCTCTTATTTTCCTTTTCTTTTTCTCTCTCTTTCTTTTTATCTTTTTTTCTTACTCAAAAATATCTAAACATAAGTGACATACAAAGCATTAGTAATTTATGTAGACTTGTCGATGGGGAGTGCAAAAACAAAGTTGTCTAACAGTTGTGTCTATCATAGACTGCAATTCTATCATAGACTGCAAATAGCCAGCTCATGAGTCGGACCCATGGTGAGGTGGGATGCGCTACCTACTTCAAGATTATGACCCAAAAGAAAAAAAAAACAGTTACCTCAATTTAAAATTCGATGAACAAAAACAAATTTAAAATTCAAATTTCAAAAAAAATTAAAAATTTTAAAATTCATGATAAGGAGGATTTTTCTAAGATTCACATTTTAAAAAATATGTGTGTAGGTAGGTCACTTATGATATTTATTAAAAATTATGTAAATTTTATATATTTTAACATTTTTTTAAAGTATGTAATTTTAAACGATACTTATAAGGGTTAATTTGATATGAAAATAAAATTAAAGATAAAAATTTATTATACAATTTTATATGTAAAATTTATTTATAAATTTTTTATCTTAATTTTTATTTTTTACTCTCATCAAACATACACTAAATTAAAAAGTTTTGTAACTTTTGTACATAAAAATTGTAAAGTTTTATAGTTCTTTTATAAAATTAGAAAAATTATAAGATTTTTCGACAAAAAATAAAATTTTTGTAATTTGTTTAGTTAATATTGCAAATGTTGCTGAGAAAAAGACAAGTAAGAAGAGAATGGAATGGTTTGACTTCAAATTCAACGTAACCATGAAAAATCTGTAATTCACTTTGATGCGACAAACAATCGCAAGACGGCGGGTTATGGTATTTTGTTCCCGATCATAACGTATGCAACATAAAGATGAAAGTCATTTATAGATTACGCCAATAAGCTCATCCTATCACAAAAAGCAAAATACTAATTCTATTCAAAGACCAAGATAGAGAGCAACAAAGCTAGTCACGTTCTAGAAATTGGCAAGAGATTGGTAAGAAAAATTGTGGCGTTGTTTAATGATACACGTAGCACAGGAGAGAAGGGTCTAGAGTCTAGTGTGCAAGAAGTGGCATACCGGCGCGCTAACCTCTGCATGCGCTCTTCCAATCGTCGTTTGCTTCCTTTTCTGCTTTCGGGAATTGTCGTTTATTTTTACAGAGAAAGGATTGGACGCTAAACGACGACATCTCATTTGAAATGGCGGCTCCATGCGCAATCTAGCAAAACGGAGACACAACTATGCTAGCGTATACCCAATTGCGAAATACGCTCAATAATTTGAGAATTGTCCGTCTTCCACGGCTCCACTTCCACCGCATAGCATAAAAGCAGAAGCAAGGAAGGAAGGGAGCGAGTGTGTGAGTCAGACTCGGGAACTCGGTGAGTGAAAACGATGGCAGAGAGTGAGCCAACTCGGATAATGGTGGGAGTGAACGAGTCAACCATAAAGGGGTACCCACACCCTTCCATTAGCAGCAGAGGAGCTTTCGAGTGGACCATCAACAAGATCGTTCGGAACAACGCCCCTGGGTTCGAGGTTCTCTTTCTCCACGTTCAAGTTCCAGATGAAGATGGTGCTCTCCCTATCTCTCTTTCTGGTTGTTGATTGTTACTGCTTTCTGGGGATTAGAAATTTATGAATTTTTTTGATTTTGGGTTTGGTAAATCATAATGCTTCATAGCTTGAAATGTACCTATGTTTTTCATTTCTCTTTTTTGGTTGATTGAGTGAACGGGGTGATTAGTACCGATATGATTTAATTATTCACTTCAGATGTGTAATTAGGCTCTGTGTTTTGTCTACTTGGGTCGATTTTACATCCGGGAAAATGAAGAAACGAAAGGGAAGGAAAGGGCCTAGAATTTCTGTTAGGGTGGGGTCCCGGATGGATAAAAGTAGTTAATTGACATGCTTAAGTGCTTGTGCTGCAGTTTTTAGGCCGATTGAAGTTGACTTAGACCGCAGAGAGAGTAAAACGCAAACTTTTCTTCCCTTCCTCTCTTCACTTTTGAAGCCAACAGACCAAAGGGTTTGTATATCTTGATAATAGCTTTCGAATTGAACAAATTACTCGGATGAACCCTACTCTTTAGTGGAGAAACCGTTTTCAAGAAGAACTGCTATTTGTCAATTATTCTTAATTCTTTATTTTGATCATTTGGGTGCTCTGGCACTCATTCTTATGTGAGTCATTTGTGATATTTTTCCAAGTACATTTGTGATGTTTAAACAGCTCTAACTCCATGAATGTGTAGAAAGCCATGCATATATTCTGTATAACATAGATAATGGAATTATTCTGATTTGAATTTGATTCTATTATATATTATGTTTGTTTTTGAAAGCTACCAGCATTCCCTGAGCTTTATCAGATTTGGGGACTCACCCCTAGGCTTTAATAGCCCAAGGATGGAAAGCATGTTTCTTGTTTTAGCTCTTGGGTTCGGTAACTTTTCTTGTTTTTAAATGCATCCTTGCCATAATTTCGTTATCTATTCTTGTTTTGTGATTGATTGACCCATTTCTTGAATCTGCAGCTAAACTAGTAAGGCATTTATATTATGCTGAGCAAAATAAGAGAACCTACAGCCTAATGGTGGTCTCTGTAACTTGTTTTCTGCTAGGTTTTGATGACATGGATAGTATCTATGCATCGCCTGAAGATTTTAAGAGCATGAAGCAGAGAGATAGGATTAGAGGGATTCATCTGCTCGAATACTTTGTCAATAGGTGTCATGAGATTGGGGTAATAGTTTTTCTATTCTACATGCTCTTGATTCTCTTTTTCTCCATGTAGCTTCTAGAGCCTTCGTTCTTGTTAATTAAAATTGGTTTAAAAGTTTCTTTTCTGCCACCATTATTATTTTTAATACTATTTTCCACAAGCTAAATATTGAGATAATTGTAGGTGGCCTGTCAAGCATGGATAAAGCATGGTGATCCCAAAGAAGTGATCTGTCATGAGGTGAAACGGGTACAGCCAGATTTTCTGGTTGTGGGCAGCCGAGGTCTTGGCCCCTTCCAAAAGTATGCACGTGATCTGTTTTTCCATTATTTTCTCATGGACTTAGAATTGATCGACTTTAATGCCATAAAAGGAAATTGCTTGATTTTTTTTTTCATGGAATGTTAAAGAGTGCATTAATGCTTCTAGAATTTCATTTACTCGGAAATATGTTACTAAGGGATCCTCGTGAACATGTTCTGCAGGGTTTTTGTTGGTACAGTGAGTGAATTTTGTGTGAAGCACGCTGAATGCCCTGTCATTACTATCAAACGCAAGGCAGATGAAACTCCCCAGGACCCAGTTGATGACTGATATTTCATCAAATGCTCTATACTTCTGCCCCTGCCCCCTCTTTTAATTTGTTAGACACCGGACATTGGAGATATATTACCTATGCTGGTCGAGTTTTTTTTTTTAAAAGAAAAAGAACGAAAATTTGAATATCATAAAGATTAGTCTATGAGATGTTCAATGTACGAACACGAGCAGGATCTCGGACTTTTGGTACTGCCTTGCCCCTGTTCCTTCTATCCTCAACTGTTATGTTGATTTCTTCATATGTACAGAGCTATCTGGTTATGTTGCTTGTAATTCTGAGAGTTGAACGGTAGTGTATTATTTTTCAATGTTTACATGTATCCTTGCATGACATGAACTTTGCCTGGCCAAACTCTGTTGATACAGGCAACATCGCATATTGGTGATTTTTCTTTCTCTTTCCTTTTTTATGTGACCGTATCAGCAGATTTTGGTTCTATATTCTGCTCGTTGGATGAGCAAGAGCTTTCCACGACTCTACAATATATGGATCCAAAATAAGCAACAGCAAAAGAGAAACAGAACGGTTCAATTTATTGCAAAGGGATTACCGGCCTGCTTGGGTCTCTGAACAGGAAGAAAAAGTTTCATAAGCGTTACACACTCCATTACCATTTCCTGTGAGAATTCGTCTGGTTTGAAGGACGAAATGGATGAGACTGAGGAAGCAATTTCCTAAGCATAGGACTGGATTTATTTTCCTTGACATCTTACTACAACGATTTGTTTCTGGTCTAAAACATGGAGATGACGGCCGAGTTTATCCTCTTGGCTAAGAACATTAATAAAACAGTAAGCTAAGTAACTAGCAGCGTAGAAAGTCGGGTGGATGAGCTCAGGACTGTTACTTACATGAACAATTTGTTCATATTAAACTAACCAATATAGTTACAAGTGAAACAAGTGGCGGTACAAAGTAACGAATCGCACTAATGGCGATTGTGAAAATACACATCCCCGCCATGAACTGAACTGAGTATACGGCCAATAAATCTCTCGGTTGATATATCTATAACTGCTAACCAGAATTAATTTGTGGACATTTACACCTTCTATACGACCAATAAATATCTTTGAAGGAGGTGCATGTATTGATTTATGTGCTAAACACCTCCAAACCTAGGGATCACTGCCGTCTGAACATTTCCAGCAATGAGGATCATCAGAACATCCCAAGTTTTTGCCAGGTGCTAACACAGTCAATAATGTGTTGTAGACGACAGGTTCGCTAACGGATGGCTGTCACTGTGGAGCACAGGATTTCCTGGCGTTTACCTTTCCCTGGATGCACATTTTTCAAAGCTAATTTCATATAATCTAAAAAATATGGAGTTCATCTATGCAATCATCATCAAGAGTTCATTCCATCGCAAAATTAAAGTATTCCACACAAGATTATTCAAAGAAAAAAACATCATAATGTTGATCCTTAAAAGCTGTTTGCATACCACTATCATAAGAGACTGAATAATCTAAAAGGATGTTGATCTCTATACAGACTATGCGAGCAACAGGTTACATGTCCTAGACCAGAACCTGACATGATAACACCCATCTATACCGAGTAATTTTAACTCATAATAAAGCTAGGTACATATAGAGTCAAACAAAATGACCCCCATATAAAGACAGACCACGAAAAGTAAATGGCATATTATCACTAAACCTACCCTGATTTTAGCTACATAATTACCAGTCTCCCATGTGTTATCTAGGACGGAGAAGATTCAACCATTTTGTTCACATCCTCCAGAAGACCTTTCATCTCGCTTTCTAATTTTGTCTTCATATCCGGTGATTTTCCATCTGATGCTTCCAGCATTGAGGTCAGACCCTGAAGTTTCTGTTTTATGAAGTTCAATTTGGATGCTTCACTACTACTCGGTGACAGTGAAATAGATGGCGTGGCTGGGGTCTTGTCTTTCTTCTTGGCTGGCGAAGGTTTGGACTTCGATTTTTCGCCATGTTCTCCAGACTTGGATCCAGCAGAAAGATACCGAAGCCGAAAACTGACATCGGAAGATCCAAAGGGGTACATGTTTTGTGAATGGTTGAAGGCTTTTTTGGCATCAGAAGTTCTCAGGAAGGACACTCGAGCAGTGTGATTACTACAGAACATGTCAGTTTCTGCTTCATTCAGAGCTCCAAACTTACTATACAGTGTGACAAGATCAGATTTTGAAGGCAGAGTGGTTCCTGGCCCAAATGACGCAAAAAGCACAGCAGCTGAAGCATTTTCATCAGTCCCCTTCTTGTCAATCTTAGTTTCAGGAGCTTGCTTCTCTACTGGGATGCCTGAAGTTGTTTCCTTCTTCCTTCTCTTCCTTGGCTCAGAATCATGATTAGGTGATATATGATCAGTTTGATTTTGGTCTTTCCTCGGCATCCCAAGTTCAGATTCTGGCTTCTTTCTCTTCCTGCCAGGTTGACGTTTCTTGTATAGTTTGTAGTAGGATCCTTCGCGATATAATGAGCTTCTGAAGATAGAAATAAAGTCCACGCATTTTTCAAGAGAATTGCTTTCCCTAGGAACTTGTTGATTAATAGCTGCATGGCGGACTTTGGACAGAACTTCCCCGGAAGGAGCCTGGATTTTTGTTGGATCGATAGTCTTCTTATCATCATCTTCTGGTGTTTGGTAATTTGAGCTATCAGAAAGCTCCCACTCTATGGCATGTTCCTTGGACATATTCTCCTGAAATGCCTCGCCATTACACTTTAAAAGTGGAGGGGACTTAAGAAGTTGACCAGTAGCCCTGGTCATTCGCTCTGATACTTGAGCTTCGTTGGAAACTTTAAGGGATTCTGTTTCTATGTCTCCCTTCCTCTGCCCCCTGATTGGAGTAGTGAAGGGAGGGGACAAGTACTTACTTTTCTTCCTTTCTCTTGACAAAGAACCCTTCTCATTTTGTTCTTTGGCCTTCCCTTCTTCACCAGTTTTCTTTTTGTTCCCACTGCTAACATTTTCATTGACAAAAGCTTCTTTCTTCTCTTTCGAGCGCAACGATGTGCCCTTGTCACTGCCTTCCTTGTCCCCACTGCCATCATTTTCAGCACTTAGCATGTTTCTATCAGTATCTGGAAGCAACCCTTTTCTCTTCTGAACTGGTTTAGATGACACTGCATCCTCAATGCCTTTCCTCTTCTTTCTACCAGTTAACCCAATTGCTTTGTCTGTGTCCATCACTTCATCAGCTGCATCCCCCTCCTTATTTTTGGATAGCACATCTTTGTGTTCCCCCATAATTTCAGCAATACTCTTCTGCTTCCTTCTATGATTCAATCTATTTCCAGAAATCCCTGGAGAATGATTCCATTCGCCAAATTTCGGGCTTACTGGAAAGGTACAGTAGTCCTCTTCAAATGGTCCTTGGACTGGTGCTTCCACTGCACCCTTACTGTTACCTGCATCCGCTGTTTCATTTTCATCCATTACACTATCTTCAAGTCCAGGAATTGGCTGGGGCACTTCATAATTGGGTAATTTATAACCTCCTCTTAATAGATAAAAGGCTGAAAGCCGAGCCTTCAATATTTCCAGCTCCAGAATATTAGCAATAGCTAAAATTTCTGCAATTTGTTTCACTCGAGAAAGTAATTCTGCTGGGTCAATCAGAACAGATGAAAGTCTCTCTATGCCTTTTTCAGGCACAAGAACTCCTTCCTTGATTCCGGAATTCTTTGCTAATGGTGGAGTAAATTCAGACCTAGTTCTCTTTGCATCAAATGAGTAACTCATCTTCATATCCAGAAGCCTTCCAACCTCATTTATAGCTTCTTGTACAGCATTGACAAAAGCTCTGGAGCTACTCTGTATCACCATATCATCAAAGTTATCCTCAAATGGCTTTAATTGAGATGGATGGCACCAAGCAAAGGTTCCATCCCCAAAGTAGGCCACAAGAAGTCGATTCTTTTGTTTCAGCTTCAAAGCATAGTATGATGCATCAGAAGGGTCATAAATCCGGCCAGGCCACCATGGGTGACTCTTAATTTTACCCCAAACATAATCACCTACAGAAAACCCATATCCTTCATCACTTAAATCTTCCATTTCTGCATCCTTGTTCTCACTTGTCTCTGCAATTGGCACATTTATAGTCACAATTTTCCCATCATGGTCGTCATCGTTTTCTTCATCCTCACTTTTCTTCCTATCTCTTCGTTCTTCCCCACCAACTCCTAACGAACCACCATCACTTGAAGTGTCAGCTGCCGTTGCTCTTCTCTCAGAAGCATAAACAGAGTCCAACTTCTCAGCACTGTCACTCCCACCGCCACGAGAAAACATCAAGCTTCTTCCACTTCCTCTCATTTTCAACAACGAGGACACCCCATTCATCTCCGAATCAGCCAAACCTTGACAATCATTTTCTATTTCCCGACCTCCGAAATCCTTCTGAAGCGAAACCTTGGTCTCAAAGAACCGGCTCTTGACCACTTCAGCAACCCCACCATCACCCAAACCTTGGTTTCCACGGTTAGAAAACCCAACCCCATTTTCAGGGCCTCCATTCTCAGGAACCCCCGAACGCCCCTCCCCACCTTTCAAAGCTCCAAGAGCTTCCCTGAGCTCCTTCTCCTGCTCTGAACCTCGAGCCTTGGCATTTTCTGGCGAGGGAGATGAAACGCCAGCTGGGGCTTTCGATCGAGTTTCAACCGTGCCCATCAAAAACAGATTTTTCTCCAGAAAATCAACCTATTCAGAAAACAAAAACAGAAAGACATGTGAAACAAAATCAACATTCTAGGGTTTTGGCTCCATGAAATGGAAGAGTAAATACCGCTCAAAAAATGGGAATTAAAACATTACCCACTAATGGAATATGATTTAAAAAAAAAACCACCAAAATATAATTATACTAATATCATTGGATTTTTATATATGCAAAAAGAGTCGATCAACCTATCAAAAAATATATATAATAAAAAGAGGAAAAAAATAAAGAGGGAAAAAATACCTGAAGAACAAAAGCTAGGGCTGCAAAGCTTTATTTATGCCTTGAAGCAATTCTCAAAACGATTGACCTGAGAATATATGATCAGAGAGAAGACAGGAGATGAGGAATGAGGTGAGGTTCTGGGGATATATATAAAAATGGACATTTAGTATAATTAGTTTTTTTAAAAAAAGAATAGTAGAGTCACAGTCGCAGAGAAAGCAAATTCTCGAACGTGGATGATGAAAAGGAAAATATCGAGGGTTCGCGAGATAGTGATGACTTTCCATTTTCTCTTGGGCGCTGTTATTACATTATTGCAGCTACGCAGACAGAGGCGGTGGGGAGCGAGACTGTCTCGGCGATATTTTACATTACATTTGATGTTCTTTTGAGTGAGGACACCCACTCGCTAGAGTGCGCAACGAACGCTACTCGCTCTACGATGATGCCATGTTTCTTTATCCTCCGCCGGACATGCGAAAAAGAACCGACGTTGGAGTTGAGGATTTTCTTTTGTTTTGTTTTGCTGGGCAAGACTTGGGAGTGCATTTTGCGTGTCTCCGTTTAAAGCCATCTTTTTAGCATAAAATTGAACACAAGCAAACAAAAACTGCATCTGATTTCTTTAAATTTTCTGACCAAAATGAAAGTTCAAATTGATTAATTAGTGCCATTTTGACACACCCAGTGCATTGCAGAGTTTAGTTCTTAATATTGTGAGGTTTAAATTATAAGAAAAATGCTATTTAGCCCGGATGACATGCCTGATTCTTGATGCCCGAACTAATTGGCAACTCATATTATGACTAGATGACAGATCAAACAAAAAAAATAAAGAAAATAAGATATTTATTGTAAGTTTTTTTTTTATCTAAATTTTTTTTTAAAAATAAAAATAAAAATTTTTAAGTTATATTTTAAAAAAAAATTTTAATAATTTTTATAAATATTTTAAAATTTTTTTAATTTAAAATTTTTTAAAAGATTTAAAATATTTAAATAAAAAAAATAAAACTATTTAATTAACATTTTACTCTTTTTCTTTTTCTCTCAAGTCATTTCTTTAAATTTTTTTTTATTTTTTTAAACTCCCAGACATATCCTCAAGTGTAATTACATGTCAACACGGTTTCCTTTCGTCAACTCCTCTTTCTTTTTCATTCTTTTCCCTTCCTCCAATCTAAGCCTCCTACTCCATATTTCACATCCTCCACCCAAATCTTGCCTGCCTGCACCTTACCCTCCACCATCAAACCCACATAAAAACTCATCTCCATCATCGATATCAAGGTCCCCAGAAAACTTAACCCTTCCTCCGTCACTTGCACCCCTTGAAAATTCAACTCCTTCTAAGCCAGTTGCGCCACCTCCACCGCTGGCATTTATGACACTCCCATAAACTCATCCTGCCCCCATCTTGCAACCTAAGAATTCATCCCACAGTCAACAGTTGTGCCACCAATGACGCCTTTCACACTATCGACATTTGCAGCACCACCTAAACTCAACCCTGTCCCTACAACCCGAGGACTGCATGAAGAACGAATCAAGGACACACACGGTTTCTCCAACTCAATGAAAGATTACCATTTGCAGTTGGTTAATGTACGAATTGGGGAATCAAATTTCAATTCACAGGCAAGAAAACAATCGATAGGATCCTTGCAGCAACAAAATAGATGGATTTGACGATGCTTTTGGTTCCTAGTTCTAGTTTCACTTTCTATGCAAATAAGCAACCATTCAGAGTCTTGTCAAGTATCGGAATCTATTTCCAATTGCAATAAAGGCTTCCACAAGTTGAAAACCAATTTCTAAAATTGGATGTGAGTTTATTGCCGTGAACCCAAAGATGGGAAAGGGAGATACAACAAATTCAAAAGCGCAACATTCATTCTTTGGATGGAAAACAAAAAAAAGAAATAGAATTTTCACGGGCGTGGACTTAGAAGGACAAGAAATAGCTTTGATAGAGGAAAAAGGCTTTGCTGATTGAGGTTCTTATGAATGGATCCAATGGAGGAAATTGACAAAAGGGATATGGGACCGCAGGAGATTTTCAAGTTGGTCAATCTTTGGGACACTTCTCCTCCTGGGCTTTTTTTGGTTATCTTTGTATCATCATTTTGTTCTTTGGGCAGCAGCAGATAACAAGAGTATGCTGGTCAATATTTTGTAAAATATCACTGATGAAAGAGTATCTTCTCACTACAACATGCACGCTTCCTGCTCTAATCAATCAGAAAAATAAAGAAGGAAGGAAAAGATAAAAACCTTCACGAGTTTTGTTCTCCATCGATATAGAACGAAGAGAATTCTTCCTTGCCACTGCGTGGCTAATTAACTGATACAGCCCGTCTATATTAACTCTTTTTTATTTACTTTTTAAAATATCAATTACACATCACATGTTTAATGGCTTGCCACCTCATTCTGGTAAGTAGGGCAACTTCTTCTGGCAGGCTAGCACTACTGAAATTATAAATAATAAATATTTTCAACTTCCTCTTTAATTTAGTGGACTAAACAAATTTCCTTTTCTATTTTATTTTAACTTAGCGTAATTAACACATTAACTCATTACTGCTACAATATTAATTCGTTAATTAATTTTGTTTGAAGCCCAGCAGCATCTTTCATTGTTTCCACATGTGTCTCTCTCTCCCTTTAGGAAATTAACACACTTAACTTTTTTCTTTAATGAAATTATTAAGATAAATTACAGTTCTCACTCTTTTCTAAGATTTTTTTTTACATAACACGAAATTTAATTTTCGTTTAAATTTTACATTCTACTCATTTCATCAAACTCATTAATTACATTTTGACTTTGTTAGTTATTTTATAATCATTTAAAAATATTTAATATAAATATGATATTTCTTTAATGCAAAATTAACCATATCAATAGCTATAGTAAAACTAGACTTTAGGCAAGAAGAAAATAAAAAATAGTGTGAAGAACTTTAATACTACGAGACTTCATGAAAAAGGAAAAACATCTAACAGCCTCTATTGCTTGCTACTCTCATCTAAGTTGGTGTTAATGTGTTACCATTGCTATAAAAAATTAATATCTTTGGGTAGTTATGATACATGTAATAGTTCTTCAATTTACGATTTATCTTCGTTCTCGCTTCTGCCTATTTCTCTCTATAATTTAATTTTATGACTTAGTTTTCTAGGCACCATAATCTAAATAAAATGGCACTTCAAGAGTAAGAGTATTACTTTCTTTCAAAAAATTTAGCTATATATTCAAGAATATCAAAATAACTTTTATCAGATGATATTTTTCTTGTATTGTTTAAAATTTGTTTCACACCTTTACATTATTAATATAAAGTTTAATTTGCTTCTAGTAATAATTTGAAAGAAAATAGCACTTATAAACATCTTGTTGATGAATGATGGAATTGAAAGTTCATATATTCTTTCTACGTTATGTTCGAATATTTCTATATCTATGTATCACTGTAGTTGATAGATCTATTTAAAAAATATTATAAACTATGGAAAGAACATGGAGTTTATATTAAAAAAAAAAGATAATTGGTAAGGTCATAAAATTTAAAAATAAAATATTAGATAAAAATAAAATTACACTTCAATGATACTAACATTAATTATAATATTAACTATAATTAATTTTAAAGTAAGAAAAAAATATTTTGTTACAAAGTTAGATGAAAATTAATCAATTTAGACAAATAAGATCAAACATAAATTTTAAATAAATTTTGAATCTAGTGTCATATCAGAAAACATACAAAATAGAGTGCAATGTACCTAAATTATTATTATAGAGCTCCAAACCAGTCTATTTATATTTTTCATTCTCTTTTGCTTTTCCATTCTTACATATTCTGGGTTTCTACGGGCTTGTATTATTTTATATCTTGAATAATACTATTTGAAATATATAAAGATATAGAAACGGAGGTGAATTTGATCGTGAGACTTGTTTGCTTCCAAGAATTGGAGGCTCCAGTCTTAGTTAGAAGTAGCGAGTAACACATGTTAAGTAGTTAACAGTAAAATTATTAAATAAAAATTTAAAATATTTTAAAAATTAAAATATATTTAGCATTTTTTAAACAATTAAAATGATTTAATAAAATATAATAAATATTATTTTTATTCTTTAAAATGTAATTTAAAATTGGTTAAGAAAACCCAAATTATTTTAGAGTTTTAACTAACCGTTTTAAATCCTTTAAATTACAAGACAGAGTGACACAATTCTCTTGCTGTTAGTCTAGCACTAACAATGCAGTGAAGACAAAAGAGAGAGAGAAAAAATATCATATTTTAGTGCTTTTAGTTAGTTTTGATTAAATTTTAGAAAAAAAAATTTCCAAAACTTTTTTTTATAAGATTTGAATTATAAATTATTTTTTAATATAAAAATAATTTAACTCAAAAAAATGCTAAAAAAAAAAGTAGAAAAATGAGTTTTGGGATATGCATTTTCTGCAGCATATAAAGACGAAGTTAATGCATTTGCATTGGAGCAGATGAGCCCAATTTCTACATTGACTTTCTCATTTACTTAGAAGAAATAAGTGAATGGAGAATTTGTGGTTCAATGCAACTGCCTCAATCCAAGTCCGTTTTATGATTTATTTAAAGAGAAAATATATTCTTAAACTTAATTTTTACATTAAATCTTTGCACTCTTTTTATTTAGAAAAAAAAAACACTTTCTATTATATAAAGACTTTCCAATGCTTATTATTATTATTATTTTAATGAAGAAGATGTAAGAACTTGATATATAATTTAAGGGTAAGAATAATAAAACTCTTATCCAAACAAAGGCTAAAAGGATAAAGGATAGGTCACAGACCAACACCGGCAATGACTCGGCCACCCAAGAAAAGGTGTTTGCCATGCAAATTTACAGACAAAAAGAAATGGTGTTTTGTTTGCCATGTCTTAAGCAAAACATTGCTGATGCAAACACTAAAAATTCAGCAATTTCAAACTCAGTATCCACTTTTCACCAAACACCTTGAAACCATGCATAATAAAACCGAGCAACGCAGTATGATTCTGCAACTATAAGCAAAGAAATCATTCCTTTCCTTGGCATTGCCAATACAACAAGCAAAGAAATCAATTAGAACAAACTGTGATTGATTGCTAAAAATGGAACTCCTTACTCCTTTTTCCATTACAACCTCAAGTTCAAATTCAAGCACAAACAATCACATTACACTATACCCAACTATATAACAAAGCAATGGAATTACACAAAAAATTAGAAAAAGAGAAAAAAAAAAAAAGGCAATGAAATTCAACAAACCATCCTAAACAATGGCAATCTTGGCTCCAGCCTCTTCGAGCTGCTTCTTGGCGTCCTCAGCCTCCTCCTTGGAAACCCCTTCTTTGAATTTCTTCGGCAACCCTTCTATCAACTCCTTTGCCTCCTTCAAAGCCAAGCTCGTCAACCCCCTCACCGCTTTGATAACCGCAATCCTCGCGTTGCTGGGCACGTCCTCGATGACCACGTCGAACTCGGTCTTCTCCTCCACGGGGGCGGGGCCAGCTTCCGCCGCGACGCCGGGAGCAACGGCTACGGCGGCTGGGGCGAAGGACGCGGCGGTGACGCCTAGCTTGTCTTGGAGGTAGTCGACGAGGATTTTCGCCTCCTCGAGGGTGAGGTTGGAGATGTCAGCGCCGAGCTTCTCGATCTTTTCGGGGGCGGAGACGGCGGCGACGGCGCCGAGATGGGTGGCGCGGTGGGAGAGGGTGGCGTTGGGGGCGAATGGGAATTGGATGGCGTGCTTAGAGGAGGTGGAAGAGGAGAGCGCAGGACAAGAGGAGGGTGTAGGATAAGAAAGGGTGAGAGTTG